>SJYX01023449.1:257535-277247 GCA_006410675.1 Oreotragus oreotragus | reverse complement strand
TTTTAATTTCATGGCTGCAGTCACCATCTGCAGTGATTTTGGAGCCCCCCAAAATAAAGTCTGCCACTGTTTCCACTGTTTCCCCATCTATTTCCCATGAAGTGATGGGACCAGATGCCATGATCTTCGTTTTCTGAATGTTGAGCTTTAAGCCAACTTTTTCACTCTCCACTTTCACTTTCATCAAGAGGCTTTTTAGTTCCTCTTCACTTTCTGCCATAAGGGTGGTGTCATCTGCATGTCTGAGGTTATTGATATTTCTCCTGGCAATCTTGATTCCAGCTTGTGCTTCTTCCAGCCTAGCGTTTCTCATGATGTACTCCAGCAAAGTGCAGCCGCTGCTCCTTACCTTGGACGAGGGGTATCTCCTCACTGCTGCCCCTCCCGACCTTGAACGTGGAATAGCTCCTCTAGGCCCTCCGGCGCCCACGCAGCCACCCCTGGGAGGATTGGTAATTCCCATTAGAGAATCGAGATTTATTAGAACTAGAATGATCTTTTACTGTGCCAGCTATGCATACCACTATTAATATGCTTTAATGCTTTCCTATAAAAGGGAGTCTTATATTCTTACAGCTCTGCTGGAAGGATTATGTGTATGCTTTGTGTTGCTTCAGTGTTCAACATCCTGTTTGTAAATTTGGGGACTGTTAAAGATAAATGCAAAGTTTTTGAATCATTTTATTGACAGGTGCATCTCCAGGTCTGAGACAGTGCCTCCTCGGGAGTTTAATGAGCTTTGCTACTCTTTCATCTTCCCTTTTCTCTTGCTGCTCTCATCAGTTGTCAGAAAAAGTTGGAATTTTGCCCTTTGTTATTGATCTGTATTTCATGAATATTTATATATATTCTGTGTACTTTTCCCCTTTTACTCAATCAAAGTAGCTGAATGACACAAAATTTTAAATTTTAATTGAAATTATTGCATGGCTTCCTTCATGAATGAAGAGCCCTTATTATGTAGAATAACAATGACGGTATCAAAGGTGAGAGTGAAAGTATATGTTAGTCATTCGGTTGTGTCTGACTCTCTGCAACCTCATGGAGTGTGTAGTCCACCAGGCTCCTCTGTCCATGGGATTTCCCAGGCAAGAATACTGGAGTGGGTTGTCATCCCCTTCTCCAGGGGATCTTCCCTACGCAGGATCAGACCTGGATCTCCTGCATTGCAGGCAGATTCTTTACCACCAGTCACCAGGGAAGTCCCTATCCAAGGTGAGATTGTTTTAAATAAAGTTCCTTAATTGTGAATCCAGCTGCACATCAGGACTTGAGCACAGGAAGCAGCATCTCAGTGTCTTGTGTCCATGAGAGGTCTGGCGGTGGAGGCCACACAGCTGCTGGCAAAGAGCACCCATGCTCCTGTTCACCTGCTCGCTGGGTACCCAGGCTCAGGCCCTTCTAAATGCTCAGTTTATGAGGAGACACAGTCCTTGTTTGTGAGGAATCTTATTCAGCGGAAAAACAGACAATAAAAATGTACCTGAGGTCCCAGTAAGTGCCAGGGAGAGAGGAAGCAGAGTGGGAAAATGTGTGTGTGTTGGGAGTAGCTGTGGATGCAGTGGCTCTTTCAGAGGAGGCCGGCGGAGACTTGGTTTCATCAGGGGGCACTGTGAATTTGGGGAGGGGGGAGGCGGCAGGGGAGGCACGAGGAGCAGGGAGCGTGAGCTCGGAGGAAGAGCTGGCCTCTCAGATTGTGTTCTTCTGAGATGGGAAGGCGCGAGGCTTGAACGGAGGAGACACAACCTACCGTCCCTCCATTTAGGAGCATCACAGGCCACTGCCGGGGAGGCAGACAGCGAGGGCGGAGACTGACCAGTGGGGGAGAAAAACCTGTGTGGCCTGGGCCCAGGTGGGGCTGGCTTGGAGCTGGGCAGTGGAGGGTCCGACGGAGGTAAGATTTGAGAAGTATTTTGAAGGTGAACTGACGGGTTTGCTGATGAAATGAATGGGGTGCGTATTCTGTGAGACGTGCCAAGATTTTTGCCTTGTGGGCACCTGGGCGGATGCTCATCTTATGCTCATGGACTCAGAGGAGGCCTGGGGAGACAGAGAGGGTGGATTTTGTGGTCACTCTTTGATTGGTTTTCTTTTGCTGTGGTTTGGTGTAAATGGTGAAGAGTTCTGTTTGGGTGAGTTGGAGAACAGCTGAAGTGTCTCAGAGGTACTGAGCGACTGCACTTACCTGTGGTTACTGTTACCAAGGTAACTAGTAGACTCACATTCCTTACGTCAAAAAGCCCAATCTGTTCAAGTTGGTTTCCTCAGAAGTCTGGGGCTTGGAAGCTGGTTTTGAATTCCTACTCTACCAGTTGCTGCTGGGTCACATGGAACAAGTATTTAACCATTTTTGTACACCAGTTGTCTCATCTGTAAATTAGGAATGATAATGTGAAAACAATCTTAAATGTTATTAACTGTAAAACACTCGATATAGTGCCTGGCACATAGTAGGAACTTTATAAGTGTTAGATAATCCCCTCCCCCCAAAAAAATTCAACTTTGGAGTGTCTAGAAATCAGCCAAGTAGTACACTTAAATTTTAATGATGCTGTTTTAGCAATAACTCCGTCAGAAATGATATGACTGTGATCAGAGCAGTATTATAAGTCGGTTAACCCCAAACTGAGTGTCGTGTAGAGAGGTAGGGTCCCTTTTAGGTACAGTTTTGAGCTGATCAGTGAGAAATTTAGGATCAGGAAAGATGCAGAGTGGTACCACTTGAAACTAAGGAAGGGAAAGAGTGTGTAACTTTCACCAGATGTTTTTTTGGACCGTGCGTACTGCTGACCATCGTCTGAGCCTAGGTTAACGGAGCAGGGAGAGACTCCCGTCATAGCTCAGGAGTCACTGCGTTTGGTCTGACTTAGTCTGTAGCTCATACTTCACACCCTGCTCCTCACTCCTGTGATTTCCTGTTTGATTTAAATGACCCCTTGCCTGTGGATCGGATAGCAACCACACTATCAAGTTTGCTGGCCTGGACCCAGGGAATAAGGGAAAATTTAAGAAGAATCCCAAGTTTCTTGGATTAGGGAGTTGGTCTATGCCTGCTCACCATCACTGATGATACCTCACTTCTAGGGAACTTGTCTATCTTACTTTTGCCAAAACTTTGTCAGAACAATGAGTTTTGTGTTAAGCGTGTTTAAGAATATTTGGAAATAAAATAGGATGGCTGATGAGCAGGCTGTCTGGAGTAGAGTATATAAATACTGACATGCTGGGAGACACACTGCTTAGTTATTTTTTGCCATCAGTTTAATAAATATTTGCTAAATTCCTATGTAAATAAGTTTATTTTCTGAAAGTCACAGAAAGTTCTCATGGAGACGTACTGTCAGAGAAAACGGATACATGAAAATGGAAAACATAATTAATTAAAATGATCATCTGTGAAAAATAACTTAGCTGATTGCTATTTAGTGAGTCAAAACTAAAACCCACAAACAAGTGTCTTAGTTCCTTATAAGGATTTTATTCTCCAGTAACGTAGACCTAAAGTAAGTCCTTAGCCAAAATTTGGTTAAAAAGCCATACAAGTTACTTTTTTACTTTGGTTAAAATTACTCTTGAATCATATGTTTTGAGCTATGTTGCAAAAGAACTATTTCCAAAATTAGCACAATTTCTATTCTGATTAAGAATTTTCATTGATAATTCACATTGCTGTTTTAGATGTTTGCTCTTTAAAATAAGGAGCTTCTTCTCTTTATCTTCTGTAAAGTAGTATAATCCTAAGTCACATTAAGTACTGCTGTATTTCCTCTTCAGTTTTAAATGTTAAATTCTTGGTATTTATTATAATTATCTTGTTTAGTGGGAGTCCATAGTGCCTGAGAGATGAAGAGATGCACAGGTGTGGAGCCAGCTGGGTGCAGTGGGGCTGAGAACGGGAAGGACTTGAGTCCAGAGCAAAACTCATCCTCCCAAAGCCTGATGGGCAGTTCAACTTCCTCTGTCTTTGCAGTGATTTCTGAGTCACACTCCACAGGTTAAGGACACAGCCCTCCACAGAGCCGCTCTCACTTTGGACACCAGCCACTACGCTGTCTTCACTTCTAACAAGATGGCAGCCAATTTGGGGGTTTCCACTGGCCTTTGAGACTTAATGATTCACTAGAATGACTCATAGAACTTGGGAAAGTGCTGTACTTACTATTACAGTTTTATTATTGCAGAAGTACAAATCAGAGCCAGCCAAAGGGAGAGAGTCACAGGGTGAAATCTGGGAGGTGAGGGTGGGCAAACATGAAGCCTCCTCATCTCCCTGTGGGGCCCCAATGGCATAACCTCCTGTCAACTGGTGACAGTACTCAACAGGGTGCTACCTAGGGAAGTTCATCTAAGCTCAGCACCCACAACTCCTACTGGGGCTTCCTTACCTGGACATAACTGATGGAACCAGCCTCCAGGCTTCCTCCCTTCCTCTGTGAGGTTGGAATCACAGTGTGTCTGCGTGTGTGTGTGTGTGTGTGTGTGTGTGTGTGTATGTGATATGTGTCTGTCTGTCTGTCTGTCTGTCTGTCTGCCTGCCCAGTCACGTAGTTGTGTCCAACTCTTTGCGACCCCATTACTATACCTCAATCTTCTAATCATGAGGTGGATCTTTTTGGCTCTTTGTTCCTGAGGCATCTTATTAGCATGAACTGTCTAAGTGTCCATCGTGAGTCACCTTGTTAGCATCAGCTATCAAATATGCCCTTAGGGTATGGGGTGAGAGACCCAGCTTGAATAAAAAAGACACTCCACGATGGCACCCCACTCCAGTACTCTTGCTTGGAAAACCCAATGGACGGAGGAGCCTGGTAGGCTGCAGCCCATGGGGTTGTGAAGAGTCACAACTGAGCGACTTCACTTTCACTTTTCACTTTCATGCATTGGAGAAGGAAATGGCAACCCACTCCAGTGTTCTTGCCTAGAGAATCCCAGGGACAAGGGAGCCTGGTGGGCTGCAGTCTATGGGGTCGCACAGAGTCAGACACGACTGAAGTGACTTAGCAGCAGCAGCAGCAGCAACAAGAGCTTAAAGGCATCCTCCTAGGAACTGGGGACAATGATCAGTTAAATTCTTTATTTTGTTTTTGTTGTTCAGTCCCTAAGCCATGTCCCACTTTTTTGCAACCTTATGGACTGCAACATGCCAGGCTTTCCTGTCCTTCGCTATCTCTTGGAAGAGTTTGTTCAAATTTATGTCCTTTGAGTGGATGATGCTATCTAACAATCTCATCCTCTGCCTACCCCTTGTCCTTTTGCCTTCAGTCTTTCCCAGCATCAGGGTCTTTTCAAATGAGTCAGTTCTTCGCATCAGGTGGATCAAAGTATTGGAGTTTCAGTGTCAGCACCAGTCCTCCCAATGAATACTCAGGGTTGATTTCCTTTAGGATTGACTGGTTTGATTTCCTTGCTGTCCAAGGGATTCTCAGGAGTCTTTTGCAGTCCTACAATTCAAAAGCATCAATTCTTCAGCACTCAGCCTTTATAATCCAACTCTCATATCCATATAGAACTACTGGAAAAACCATAACTTTGAATATATGGACCTTTGTCAGCAAAGTGAGGTCTTTGCCTTTTTTTTTTTTTAGACTTCCCTGGTGGCTCAGAGGTTAAAGCGTCTGCCCGCAGTGTGAGAGACCTGCCTTTTTAATATTCTGTCTAGGGTTATCATCACTTTCCTTCCAAGGAACAAGCCTTTTTTAATTTCATGGGTGCTGTCACTGTCCACAGTGATTTTGGAGTCCAGGAATATAAAATCTGTCACTGCTTCCACTTTATCCCTTCTATTTGCCATGAAGTAAAGGGACCTGATGCTATTCCTTATTTTTTTTAATGTTGAATTTTAAGCCAGCTTTTTCACTCTCCTCTTTCACCCTCAACAGACTCTTTAGTTCCTCTTTACTTTCTGCCATTAGAGTTGTTAGGCAGTTAGAATAGGAAAAAGGAGTCCAAGATTGCAGTGGCTAAAAGACAAAGAAAGGGAAAAGCCCAAGAAAAGGGAACAAAGGAAAAATCTGCACGCTGGAGTGAGAAACTCAGTGAAACAATCATGCCCCTTCCTGGCCAGCCCTAATTTTCATAGGGTAGGCTCAGTGAGGAGGAGACAAAACTTAAAAAAAGAGGGAGCCAAGATTGGTTGGGGCCTCTCCATTGGGGTCAGCCTGCCCTCATGCCTTGTAAACAAGGTGTAACCAAGCTGTCACAGTGATCCACTCTTTCAAATCTTTGTTGCAGTGAGACAGAACCAAGGAAATTGCACACTCTCCCGATATAGTGGTATCATCTGCATATCTGAGGTTGTTACTTGTCTCTGTAATCTTGATTCCAGCTTGTAGTTCATCCGGCCTGGCATTTCACATGATGTACTTGCCCAGTGGCTCAGCAGGAAAGAATCTACATGCAATGCAGGAGATGTGGGTAGATGTGAGTTCAATCCCTGGACCGGGATCATCCCCTGGAGAAGGAAATGGCAACTGACTCCCATGCCTGGGACATCACATGGACTGAGGAGTCTGGTGGGCTACAGTCCATGGGGTCACAAAGAGTAGGACACAGTTTAGCAATTCAAACAACAATGCAATTGAAAGTCTCTTGAGTTTCTGAAAAAATGAGTTCAATATTTAATGGTTCTTTTCTTGTTTATATCTGTTAATAATTGCCTCTCTTTCTGACTTCTCTTTTCTCTTCTCGGTTTCTTAGGAGTTAAATCTAACTTGTTTCCTAACTCCTAAACTCTGAAACTAAGGAGGGAATTAGATAACACAATAGTGTTACACTTACTGAAAATTAGGTGCCATTCTAAGGGCCCCATGTGTATCCATCTGTTAATCATCACAACTGTGCAGTGATATAAGTGTGTTACCACCCCTGTATCAGTTACCTGTATATATCAGGTTTGATATATACATCAGAAAGTTAAAACTAATTAACAGTAAGAAGAATGACCTATACATATGAGAGTTTATTTTTTCATATAAAAGATGCAGAGGTAGCTCATCTAAAACTGGGAGAGTGAGTAACTGTTGTGTAGACAACATAATCTTCGCATTGTGCTTCACCATGCAGGCCAAGGTGGCTGCTCCAGTTTCAGACATTACAGCCGAATTCTAGGCATCAGGTAGGAAGATACAGTGACTTCTCCATTTAAAGAAAATTCTCCGAAGGTCCACAGAGCACTTTGAGTACCTCTGTTATACAAAAGAATAGTTATAACACCATAGCTGGTCACAAAGAAGTGAAAATCAGATCTATTCACGTACTCAGCCTGAACAATGGCAACAGAAATTTTTTTGCTGACTAACAGGATTTTTCTATGCCATTGTCTTCATTAGCACTTCTTACTTTCCTAGAATTCCTCGAACAAATAGCTTGATTGTTTCTACAGGGACTTTCCTAAAAACCTTTCAGTTCTTCAGTGGAAGCATCCAGAGACAGTTTATACTTTAAGATTATTTGGATCTTTCTCTTTAAAAATCCTAGCTTTATTGTTTTCACCAATCCTGGATGTTTGTGCCTTGATTTTAAACCAGTCTTAATCAAACTCCTGCTTTTCAAGACCTGCCTTAAATCAAACTTTCAGCTCTCACTGCCAAAGCTTATTAAGGTGGTATTCCCCCTTACCACTTAAGCAATAGACTCAACATTGTTCTGTGTACCTTTGATTTTTGTGTCAGTGATATTTGAGGAGTCAGCTGTTGCCAAGAGACTTGGAACAGTAATCTGTATTTGGGTGCATGACTAATCCAAATAAAACTGTTTCTGTTACTCAGGCACAAGGTGAAATAAGTTCTGGGTTAGATAATTAACACTCTGCCCCTATACCACTCTATTTTGCAGGTGATTAGCCTGAGACATAGAAAGCTAAGTAACTTATCATGTAGTACCAAGTAGACCACCTGTAGAATATTTCTTTTTTAGTAGGTATTAGATTTATCAGTGTAACCTGGGGGTATCCTATGTACAGTACCATATACTGATTTATAGATAATTACTGTCTTTAAAGGCTGAAACTACAGGGAAAGTCTGTTGAAGATTAACTACCTTGAACTTTTAGGAACAACTTATTCTCAGAGAAATAATAACTTTCAGAATTAGATGTACTTTATTCAATATAAATTAACAAAAATAATAGAAGTAAAATACACACTTATATAAAGGAGGAAAAATAATTTAGGGGCTTAGATTTAAGGTATATGGATAGATTAGAGGTCTGGGGTGGAAACATAAGGTTATAACCTTAGTGAGAAAATGAATTTACAGAATTTTCTTCCTTCTTTGATGCCGGTGAAAGTTTACACTCTTCTTCTTCGGAAAGGCTCTATGGTGAGAGTGCCGTGGTGTATGTGTGCTCCTTATTGAATGTGAATGTTTATGAGGAGAGAGCAGTATTCATGTTTCTTTCCCACTAACAAAACAAAGTAGAGTTTGCAGCGTTCAGAGAATAGATTAAGTAAGTACTTCCACTCTCAGTTACTTGTAGCATCTGTTAAGGTTCCAACATGTTCTCTCCTTTTAGGAATAAACAGATTACAAATTAAACTTAGAGTGAAGAAGGTTGTTGCTGCTGTTGTTCAGTCACTGAGTCGTGTCAGATTCTTTGTGACCCCATGTACCACAGCACACCAGGCTTCTCTGTCCATCACCATCTCCATGAATTTCCTCAAATTCATTTCCACTGAGTCAGTGATGCCATCCAGCTATCTCATTCTCTGTCGTCCCCTTCTCTTCCTGCCCTCAATACTTCCGAGCAACCATCTTTTCCAATGAGTCAGCTCTTCGCATCAGGTGGCCAAAGTCTTAGAGCTTCAGCTTTAGCATCAGTCCTTCCAGTGAATTTTCAGTGTTGATTTTCCTTTATAATTGACTAGTTTGATCTCCTTGCTGTCCAAGGGACTCTCAAGAATCTTCTCCAGCACCACAATTCAAAGCACCACTTCTTTGGCACTCAGCCTTCTTTATGGTCCAGTTCTCACATTCATACACAACTACTGTAAAAACCATAGCTTTGACTATATGGACCTTTGTTGGCAATGTGATGTCTCTTTTTAAAAACACTGTCTAGGTTTGACATGGGCTTCCCAGGTGGCTCAGAGGTTAAAGCATCTGCCTGGAATGCTGGAGACCCGGGTTCAATCCCTGGGTCGGGAAGATCCCCTGGAGAAGGAAATGGCAACCCACTCCAGTACTCTTGCCTGGAGAATCCCATGGAGGGAGGAGCCTGGTAGGCTACAGTCCATGGGGTTGCAAAGAGTCAAACACGACTGAGTGACTTCACACCAGGTTTGACATAGCTGTTCTTCCAAGAAAGAAACGTCTTTTAATTTTGTGGCTGCAGTCACCATCTGTAGTGATTTTGAAGCCCAAGAATGTGAAATCTGACACTGTTTCCACATTTTTCCCATCTATTTGCCATGAAGTAATAGGATTGGATGCTGTGATCTTAGTTTTATGAATGTTGAGTTTTAAGCCAGCTTTTTCACTCTCTTCTTTTCACTTTCATCAAGAAGCTCTTTAGTTCCTCTTCATGTTCTGCATTAAAGTGGTATCATCTGCATATCTGAGGTTGTTGATATTTTTCTTGGGAGTCTTGATTCCAGCTTGTGATTCATTAGCCTGGCATTTCACATGATGTACTTAGGATGCATCTGCATATGGTCCCATTACTTCATGGCAAATAGATGGGGAAACAATGGAGACAGTGACAGACTTTATTTAGGGGCTCCAAAATCACTGCAGATGGTGACTGCAGCCATGAAATTAAAAGACGCTTGCTCCTTGGGAGAAAAGCTATGACAAACTTAGATAGCATGTTAGCAAAAAAAAAAAAAAAAAAGACATTACTTTACCAACAAAGGTCTATCTAGTCAAAGCTATGGATTTTCCAGTAGTCATGTATGTATGTGAGAGTTGGACCATAAAGAAAGCTGAGGACTGAAGAGCTGATGCTTTTGATCTGTGGTGTTGGAGGAGACTCTTGAGAGTCCCTTGGACAGCAAGGAGATCAAACCTGTCAATCCTAACGGGAATCAGTCCTGAATATTCATTGTAATGACTGATGCTGAAGCTGAAGCTCCAATACTTTGGCCACCTAATGTGAAGAACGGACTCATTAGAAAATACCCTGATGCTGGGAAAGATTGAAAGCAGGAGGAGAAGGGGATGACAGAGGATGAGATAGTTGGATGGCATCACCAACTAGATGAACATGAGTTTGATTAAGCTCTGGGAGTTGGTGTGGACAGGGAAGCCTGGTGTGCTGCAGTTCATGGGGTCACAAAAAGTTGGACATGACTGAGCAACTGAACTCTGCATAGAAGTTAAATATGCAGGATGACAATATACAGCCTTGATGTACTCCTTTCCCAATTTGGAACCAGTTTGTTGTTTCATGTCTGGTTCTAACTGTTGCTTCTTGACCTGCATACAGGAGGCAGGTAAGTTTGTCTGATATTACCATCTCTATAAAAATATTACACAGCTTGTTGTGATCAACACAGTCAAAGTCTTTAGCATAGTCAGTGAAGCAGAAGTTGATTATTTTTGGAATCCCCTAGCTTTTTCTATGATCCAGAGTATGTTGGCAATCTGATCTCTGATTCCTCTGCCTTTTAAATCCAGCTTACACATCTGAAGATTCTCAGTTCATGTATTGCTGAAGCCTAGCTTAAAGGATTGTGAGCAACATCTTTCTGGCATATGAAATGAGCTCAAATTCTGGTGAAGCTTTGGTCTGGTAGCTTAGTTTGAAAAGAAGCAAGAGGAAAAGTAGGCCAATTTCTGTGTAATTAAGGAATTTCTAGACTTGAAAGAAGATTTTGAAAGTCAGTGGGTGTTTGTTAGAGCTCTAGAAATCAGGCTCAGGACTTGGAGAAAATGGCAAAATTCTGCCAATTCTATAGGCATAGGGGGGTAATGTTCTTCAAGTTGCGTTCTGCATCTTGATCAATATGTGTATAGGATATGTTTTCTATTATAAACATTGCATATATAAATTATATATTTGTATAATTTTAGTGTGATATTTAGCCAGGAGAATATCAACAGAAAGTGAGACTTCAGGTTTGTAACAATGTCTAGACTAAGTCATATCTAGCTACAGATATGAGACATAGTTAATTTGACTGTTCAAGGTTTCATAAAGGAAAAGTAATTCTTACTAGAAAGTGTAAACAGTTTGTTTCATGAGTATAGATCATAGAAGGCAAGATATTATTATTATTGCATCAAAAGACACTTCTATAATGGACCAAGTACATAGTGCAAATGCAACGAAATAGTTGATTTAACCTTTAGGAAACTCACTTAGTATATGTTATTGTGAATTTAGTGTTTTTAATTTTGTCAAATTCTGTACCAAAATGTGCTTAAACCTTTACCAAAAATGTTTATAGTCAAAGATGTGAACCAAACACCCAGAAGGAGAGAACCACTTAAGTAAGTTTCACAATGCACAATTTTCAAAACATGAAAAAAAAAAGGAATACCTCTAATATTGAGTCTGATCATAGTTTTAACTCCTTCATTACAAATAATTTTATAGCTTACTATATAATGAGATAATGGAAAAATAAGAACTGAATTATTGGAATTCTAAAATTGGCTTGAAAATCATTTTTATACTTTCATATCAACATATTGCGTTTATTTTCTATCCATAAGAGTTTGTCCATGATGAGCTAATGTAGTCAGCAATCTGATCAGTAATGTAACTGGGCCAGTAACTATCTTTGGCATGTTTTTGAGACAAGAGTCAGTTGCATACTTCACATGCATTAATACTAGAATAATATATTTTACATCATATATTTTTAATAACTTTCAGAATATATAGGTGACTGATTTTAGAAAAAATAGTTGAATTGCTCTACCGATTTTTATTTTCTGTAAGGTGTTCTATGAAATGATTTCAACATCCTCTCCTGATTAAATAACAAGTAAACAAAATAATACAATGTTATCCAGGAAAAAAAAAAAGGGGGGGAAGAAAAGAGCCTTAACTAGCTCACTGAAATGTTTACATCAATCTCACCATAAAAGCAACACAACCTAGGCAAAAACTGTCAGGATCAGCATTGTTGGAAATCTGGAATTTAACTAATAGCTTGCAGCAACCAGTGAAATGCTCTTATTTAAAATAGAGGGGGTGAAGCTGAATCTCAGTAAGACCACAGAGTGTGATGGTGTTTTAACTTAGTCAGGTCCCATTTCCTACTCACCACCTTGATAGTGGCCTTGAAGATAATAGACCACATTCCCTCTACAGATGCCAGTTCTGGAGGCAGCAGATTGGATCTCATTTGCAAAGGATTATTGTTGTTTGGTTTTGATTAGTATGGTACCTGGACAAAAGGGTAATGTTTGTTAAAAGCATTTACAGGCAACATATTAGTTGCTGCTGCCTGCGGCAGTGGATGAAAATTGGAGCAAAAAATAGACAACCGAAAAGCTTAGGAAGAAAGTCTGAGGGTTAAGATGTTTGAAGGAATAAGAACTTTAAAAATCTCTGACATATTCCTGGATATCTTCAAGATCATGGGGATGCCCTGGGCTGTGCCCTTGTTCAGGAAAGACATGAGAAGGCCCTAAGCTTTCACCTCAGGCTGACCTTCAAGTTCTGCACAAGCAGGAAGTGAAAGCTAAGGCAGAGTTCAAACTAGTTGTGTGGTAAAGGCATGCCTTAAACACTTTGTGGGTCTACAAACACCATCCAATCACTAGCTGACAGTAAGCTANGGCAAAAACTGTCAGGATCAGCATTGTTGGAAATCTGGAATTTAACTAATAGCTTGCAGCAACCAGTGAAATGCTCTTATTTAAAATAGAGGGGGTGAAGCTGAATCTCAGTAAGACCACAGAGTGTGATGGTGTTTTAACTTAGTCAGGTCCCATTTCCTACTCACCACCTTGATAGTGGCCTTGAAGATAATAGACCACATTCCCTCTACAGATGCCAGTTCTGGAGGCAGCAGATTGGATCTCATTTGCAAAGGATTATTGTTGTTTGGTTTTGATTAGTATGGTACCTGGACAAAAGGGTAATGTTTGTTAAAAGCATTTACAGGCAACATATTAGTTGCTGCTGCCTGCGGCAGTGGATGAAAATTGGAGCAAAAAATAGACAACCGAAAAGCTTAGGAAGAAAGTCTGAGGGTTAAGATGTTTGAAGGAATAAGAACTTTAAAAATCTCTGACATATTCCTGGATATCTTCAAGATCATGGGGATGCCCTGGGCTGTGCCCTTGTTCAGGAAAGACATGAGAAGGCCCTAAGCTTTCACCTCAGGCTGACCTTTAAGTTCTGCACAAGCAGGAAGTGAAAGCTAAGGCAGAGTTCAAACTAGTTGTGTGGTAAAGGCATGCCTTAAACACTTTGTGGGTCTACAAACACCATCCAATCACTAGCTGACAGTAAGCTAACAGAATAGAGATTTTATTGGCTAAATATGACACAGGATACAGATATTACAAAGTAAATTCAGAAAAATAGCTGAGCAAATCTAAGTAGCAGAAAACAAGCCCTGGGAAAGGAAAAGAATAGATTTCTAGAGTAGCTATGTTATAATATTTTAAATATACAATTTTCAAAAGAGAGACATCTATAGAAGTAAGAAGACATGGCCTATACAGAGTATAATTAATAAAAACTGTCTCTGTGGAAGCCAAGATATGGAGTTTAACACCTAAAGACTTTAAATCAGCTATTTAAAATCGGCTCAACAGATAAAGGAAACCATGGCCAAAGAACTAAAGGAGAACGTGAGAATTATGTTTTACCAAATAAAGAATATCAATGCAGAGATTAAAATTATAAAATGAAACCAAACAGAAATTCTGGCATTGAAAACTACAAAAACTGAAATGAAAAATTCAATAGAAGGGCTCAACTGCAGAATTGAATATGGAAAAGAAAGAATCAGTGAGCCTGACAATGGGTCAAATGAAACTGTCAAGTTTGAATAACAGAAATATGAAAAAAGAATTAAGAAAAATGAACAGAGACTAAAAGTCATGTGAGGTACCATCAAGCTTATTGACATAGGTATAATGGGAGGCTCAGAAGGGGAGAGAGAAAGGGGGAAGAATAAATATTTGAAGAGGTAATAAAAGCAAAGACACATCATGCTCAAATTCTCAAAAACCAAAGGCAGTCCTGAAAACAGCAGGAGCATCTTGTCACAAACAAGGAAGGGATCCTCAATAAGAGAATAACATCTGGTATTGCCTTGGAAGCTGTGAGGCCAGGAGACAGTGGTTGACACATTTGAAGTTCTGAAAGGAAAAAAATTGCCTTTCAAATTGAAGGAGAAAGTAAGACATTTCCAGACACATAAAAACAACAACAACAAAATGACAAGAGTTCATTGCTAGTAGGCCTACCCTACAGAAAGTGCAGAAAGAAAAGTCCTTCAGACTGAACCTTCTCAACCTGACAAAGGGCGTTCCTGAAAGGCCCACAGGCATAATCATGTAATGGCTGGACTGAAGCATAGCTTCTAAGGATTCAGTATCCAAACTACATAAAGAACTTTTACAACTCAATAACAAAACTACAAAATGAGCAAAGGATTTGAACAGACGTTATTTCCCTTAAGAAATTTTACAAGTAGCCAATAGCATATGAAAGATGCTTAACATTAGTAGTCTTTAGGGAAATACAGGTCAAACCCACATTGAGGTACTATTTCACACCAATATGATGGGTGTAGTAAAACAATTAGTAAGTATCGTTGAGGATATTGAGAATTTGGAGCCCTCATATATTTCTGGTGGGAATGTAAAATGCTGCCATAGTGGGGAACAATTTGGCTGTTCCTCAAAACTAGGTATATATCCAAGAGAAGTGAAAACATGTTCAAGGAAATAGTCAATATGAGGATTTATAGCAACATTACTAATAATCACCAAAAGGTAGAAACAACCCAAATTTTATCAGTTGATGTATGGATCAAAAAATGTGTAATATCTATGCAATGGAATATATTTAGCCATCAAAAAAGATTGAGTTACTGCTACATGATAAAATATGGACAAACCTTGAAAGCTTTTACTTTTAATAAGTAAAAGAAGACAGCTATATCAGACCTCGTGTTGTTAGATTTTGTTTGTGTGAAACATCCAGAATGAGGAAATTTAGAGACAAGGAAGTCACGAGACAAAAAGTGGTTTCTCAGTGACAGGGGAGGAGGGAATGAGGAATGGCAGCTTAATGGATATGTGGTTTCTTTTTTGGATGATAGGAATTATCCAGAATTGGATAGTGGTGATGGTTGTACAACATTTTAAATATACTATATAAGCTGCTGAAATGGTATGCTTTAAAATGGTTAAAATGGTGAGTTTAAGTTATGTGAATTTTATCTCCATTTAAAAATAAAAACTAAATTATTCTGCTTAGAAGAAAAACCTTTAAAAAATTTTTAATTTTTAAAATTTTAATTGGAGTCTAATTACTTTACAATATTGTGGTGGTTTTTGCCACACATTCACATGAATTAGCCATGGGTATACATGTGTTCCCCATCCTGAACCCCCCTTCCCACCTCCCTCCCCATTCCATCCCTCAGGGTCATCCCAGTGTACCAGCCTTGAGCACCCTGTCTCATGCATCAAACCTGGACTAGCGATCTATTTCACATATGATAATATACAGGTTTCAGTGCTATTCTCTCAAATCATCCCACCCTTTCCTTCTCCCATAGAGTCCAAAAGTCTGTTCTTTACATCTGTGTCTCTTTTGCTGTCTCACATATAGGGTTATCGTTACCATCTTTCTAAATTCCACATATATGCATTAATACACTGTGTTGGTGTTTTTCTTTCTNCAGTGCTATTCTCTCAAATCATCCCACCCTTTCCTTCTCCCATAGAGTCCAAAAGTCTGTTCTTTACATCTGTGTCTCTTTTGCTGTTATCGTTACCATCTTTCTAAATTCCACATATATGCATTAATACACTGTGTTGGTGTTTTTCTTTCTGCTTACTTCACTCTGTATGATAGGTTCCAGTTTCATCCACTTCATTAGAACTGATTCAAATGAATTCTTTTTAATGGCTGAGTAATATTCCATTGTGTATATGTACCACAGCTTTCTTATCCATTCGTCTGCTGATGGACATCTAGGTTGCTTGGAAGGAAAACCTTTACTTCAGGCATTCCATCTTCTTTCTAGGTTCAAGGCCCCCACAGATTCCTCCTCTCAATATTTTACATTTTCCTGTGAATAACTTCTGAGAGACAAATTCTTTTTCCAAAAGTCATTCTGCTAAAATTCAAGGGAATAGGTTTCCTGTTTTTCTTTGAATCAGTTTGAGGTACAATTTATGAAAATGAATTGAATTTGAATAATTCTGAAAAAATAGCTATAAAATAATGACCTTATTGTTGGTTAAGTGAAAGTGAAAGTTGCTCAGTCATGTCCGACTCTTTGTGACCCCATGGACTGTAGTCCATGGAATCCTCCAGGCCAGAATACTGGAGTGAGTAGCCTGTCCCTTCTCCAGGGCATCTTCCCAACCCAGGGATCAATCCCTGGTCTCCCACATTACAGGCAGATTCTTTAACAGCTGAACCACAAGGAAAGCCCATTGTTAGCTAAGTGCAGGGTAAATCGTGAACTAAATTTGAATCAGTATAAATTGCCTTTGTGGAAGTTGCCAGACTAGCAGTTCTGCACCATAACCTCAAAGTTTCTTTTCTTAAAAACAAAAAACAAAAAACACACCTATTTTGTTTCTAATTTCTGGTCAAAGGACTTCAGCTGACAAACATTCACAAAATGAGTGTGTTGGTGCCTTCTCCAGAACACCTTCCTCTGCAGTGTCAATGGGATCTTGTCATCCTCCGGGGGTTCTAGGCAAAAGCTACATTCCCAGTGTGTGGTCACAGCAGAAACTGTCCTGTGACTTCACTGTGATTCTCTGAGCAATTTACCCTGGGTGACTTTCAGATGATCACATCTCCAGTTCACTGAGCTGAATCTGTTTCAGCTCCCATTCTAATGGAGTGAATTACTATGTTAATCTTTCCCTTCTCACTTCTATTTATCTAGTCTCTTTACACCCTCTTGGGAATATGCGAAAATATTCTGCAGAATTTTTTCTATCTTGAGACACAATTAACACTGTTTGAAGTAGAAATTTATAAATAGTGTACATTCATAATATATTTTTCTCAATAGTTAGAAGGAGTAATGATTATAATAATTAGTGTAAAATATTTTCATCACCATATACATAATTTTTTCTCTTTATACCAAACAGCCATTGAAATTATTTTTACCCTACATATAGCCCTCTTAAAAAGTATATTGTGTTTTGTGTCCAACAAAGAAATTTGTTGAGACCTCAAGAATCAGATTATATTTTATAAAATTGAACTTGGACCTACTTTCCCTTACCAAGAAAAATATAATGTTAATGTAAATTTCTTTACAAAATAATTTTATGAAAACATTTTTTGAAGTGTAGTTTATATTGTAGTAGTAAGAATAACAAAATTAAATGTCATTTGACTATATATGTGACTGTCATATGGCTACCAGCCTATAGTCGGTAATTAATGAGCTGTTTGAGAAATAATGTCTTTAAACTGAATATTCTCTTTTGGTAGTAATTTAATATCACCTTTTAATAACTGAAGGAGAAGCATCCCAGAATATTGCTGAAAACATCTGGGGCTAAACTTTTGCTTAATATTAAACATAGTAATAAAACTACATTCTTTAAAAGAATTCCCGGTACATGTTTTTTATTTAAAGGACTGAGTTGTGTGTTTATTTCTAACATTCTATTCTTACTACTGCTATTATAGGAATATTATATTAAATAGTTATGTGTAAACCCAAAGAGAGCAAAATATCAGATATCACACTTGCAATTACTTATGTGTAAATTATCTACATTGTCTTTGGTCTGAGTTTTTCACTCTCACTGTACTGATGGTCTTAGTAAGCCTGGACCACCGAGGCAGTGACATTAGCTTCATAACAAGAAGATAGGTCAGACAATAATACAGTGTGACTTCATGTAAGTGGGTTTTGTCCTGCTTATGATTATTGGTTTTGCTGGCTAAGACATTTGAGAAATAGTTTACAATGATAAAAATATGTGCAAATATTCTCTTTCATCAATATATTTGTAAATATTCTTAATTACATCTTCTGATAATGTTGTTGACTTCCACTGAAAAATCCCTATTATTTGTAATTGGCTAAACTGACATTTTTTTTTTTTGGCCCATGGTATCAAAGATTGATTTCTGAAGGTTTTATTTATACAGAAAGTTGGGTTAGTTACCACAATGTAAACAATTTAAGAATGTCTTAACTTATCTTCATAGTCTCCATGTTGCCCTCAGTAGGCCATCCCTATTTGCTGAACACAGGTTAAATATTTTATAGTCAGTACATATTATATCTGTTTGGCATAAATAGATTTTTGTATGTTAGAACTGCTTAAAATTGTGTTCAAAGCAAAACTGTATATCACGAAGATTTTTGCAGTTTGCTTTTTGAAGACTATGTTAATGAAGCAATACTCTGTTTTATTTTATAGCAGAGCACTGAAATTAGCTCCTTTAGGTGACAGAGCTGCTGATCCCTGACCAGCTTCCCCAGGAAAGAACTCTTTTAAGTCTGGTGCTGTGCTGTAAACACACTCCCATTTATTTCGGCTAATGAGAAACAGGTTGTCTGGAAATGTGTCTCTGAGGAAAATACTGAGTAAATCTTCAGAAAACAAAGCTCTCTAGATTGATTGAAAAGATAATTTTGATAAGATGTTGTAAGCGAAATATAATATCACGCTAGAAAGCAGGCAAATCAGATATGAAACTCATTTGGGTGTGTCGGCTTGGGCTTTGGACTGAGCAAGTGAAGGTGTTGAGAAAGATGTTTGCACTTCCGGAGTCTCCTCTGGTTTCCTCTCCCGCTGCAGTCAGCATTGCCTCCCTCCCACCGCCAACTCTTCTGTCCTGCTGGGAGTGCTTCCCTGGTCTTCTTATCTCTCTTTGGGATCAGTCAGGCTGTCTCTTCCACTTGCCCTTCTGTTATAAGGTGTCTAATAGTTTATAGTCGTTTAATCTTCTAGCACTTCCTGTGAACAGTTTCAAATAGCTTCTGTAGCTGCTTTAGATCCTTTAATTTGAAAAGCCACTAACTTTTGAATAAATAGTCTTCATTATTGGAAAGCTTTGCAAGGCTGTGCCTTACTGAGCATTGATTTTTGTCCTTGGAGAATATATTAATCCAAGATAGAATTTTTTTGCTTAGGGTAAAATTTATAATAGAAAATAAGTGACAAGGCTTGCTTATTTTCCTATAGCTTCTCATCCAACTTTAAATCTCTTGGCCCTTTCTTTTCTTTTTTTTTAATCCTCTTTATTTTTTTTAATTTTTAAAATTTTTATTTTTACTTTATTTTACTTTACAGTACTGTATTGGTTTTGGTATACATTGACATGAATCCGTCATGAGTGTACCTGAACTCCCAAACATGAACCCCCCCTCCCACCTCCCACCCCACATCATCCCTCCAGAACATCCCCATACACCAGCCCCAAACATCTCGCATCCTGCATTGAACATAGACTGGCGATTCGTTTCTTACATGATAGTATACATATTTCAATGCTATTCTCCCAAATCATCCCACCCTCTCCCTTTCCCTCTCCCTCAGAGTCCAAAAGTCTGCTCTACACATCTGTGTCTCTTTTGCTG
>SJYX01023449.1:197571-248052 GCA_006410675.1 Oreotragus oreotragus | reverse complement strand
ATTAGTTGTTTGTCAGTTGCTTCATTTGCTATTATTTTCTCCCATTCAGAGGGTTGTCTTTTCACCTTGCTTATAGTTTCCTTTGTTGTGCAGAAGCTTTTAATTTTAATTAGATCCCATTTGTTTATGTTTGCTTTTATTTCCAGTATTCTGGGAGGCGGATCATGGAGGATCCTGCTGTGATTTATGTCGGAGAGTGTTTTGCCTATGTTCTCCTCTAGGAGTTTTATAGTTTCTGGTCTTACATTTAGATCTTTAATCCATTTTGAGTTTATTTTTGTGTGTGGTGTTAGAAAGTGATGAAAGCTTTATTTTTTGTGCCCCTTGGAGAATCCAATTTTGCACTGATTCTTAAAGAATATACGTACGTAAATCTTTAGACAACAACAAAAATGTTCTCTGAATCAAGACAGGTCTATGTATAAATTCTGTATCCCTGACTTTACTGCACATGGCCCTGCCCATCAGAGCAAGACCCAGATTACCCCAGAGCCAGTCGCACCCATCAGGAAGCTTCCACAAACCTCTTATCCTTATCCATCAGAGGGCAGACACAATGGAAACCACAATTACATAAAGCTAGCCAAACTGATCACTTGAGTCACAACCTTGTCTTACTCAATGGAATTATGAGCTATGTGGTACAGGGCCACCCAAGATGGGACGGGTCATGGTGGAGAGTTCTGAAAAAACGTGGTCCATTGGAGAAGGGAATGACAAACCACTTCATATTCTTGCCTTGAAAACCCCATGAACAGTTTGAAAAGGCAAAAAAATATGACACTGAAAGATGAACTCCCCAGGTTGGTAGGTGCACAATATGCTACTGGAGAAGAGTGGAGAAATAGCTCCAGAAAGAATGAAAAGGCTGAGCCAAAGTGAACACAATGCCCAGTTGTGGATGTGAGTGTTGATGGAACTAAAGTACAGTGCTGTAAGAACAATATTGCATAGGAACCTGGAATGTTAAGTCCATGAATAGATAAATTGGAAGTGGTCAAAGAGGAGATGGCAAGAGTGAACATCAACACTTTAGGAATCAGTGAACTAAAATGGATTGGAATGGGCGAATTTAATTCAGATGATCATTATATCTACTACTATGGGCAAGAATCCCTTAGAAGAAATGGAGTATCCCTTACAGTCAACAAGAGAGTCCAGAATGCAGTACCTGGGTGCAGTCTTAAAAAACAAAATAATGATCTCTGTTTGTTTCCAAGGCAAACCATTCAATATCACAGTAATCCAAGTCTCTACCACAACCACTAATGCCGAAGAAGCTGAAGTTGAACGGCTCTATGAAGACCTGTAAGACTTTCTAGACCTAACACCAAAAAAGATGTCCTTTTCATTGTAGGGGACTGGAATGCAAAAGTAGGAAGTCAAGAGATACCTGGAGTAACAGGCAAGTTTGGCCTTGGAGTACAAAATGAAGCAGGGAAAAGGCTAACAGGGTTTTGTCAAGAGAACACACTGGTCATAGCAAACACCCTCTTCCAACAATACAAGAGAATATTCTACACATGGACATTACTAGATGGTCAATACGGAAATCAGATTGATTATATACTTTGCAGCCAAAGATGGAGAAGCTCCATACAGTCAGCAAAAACAAGACTGGGAGCTGACTGTGGCTCAGATCATGAACTCCTTATTGCCAAATTCAGACTGAAGTTGAAGAAAGTGGAGAAAACCACTAGACCATTCAGGTATGACCTAAATCAAATCTCTTATGATTTTACAGTGGAAGTGACAAATAGATTCAAGGAATTAGATCTGAAAGACAAGTGCATGAAGAACTATGGACTGAGGTTCATAACATTGTATAGGAGGTAATGATGAAAACCATCCCCAAGAAGAAGAAGTGCAAAAAGGTAAAATGGTTGTCTGTGAAGGCCTTACTAGTAGCTGAGAAAAGAAGAAAAGTGAAAGGCAAAGGAGAAAAGGAAAGATATATCCATCTGAATGCAGGGTTCCAAAGAATTGCAAGGAGAGATAAGAAAGCCTTCCTCAGTGATCAATGCAAAGACATAGAGGAAAACAATAGATTGGGAGATAAATTAGAGATACCAAAGGAATATTTCATGCAAGGATGGGTACAAAAAAGTACAGAAATGGTATGGACCTAACAGAAGCAGAAAATATTAAGAAGAGGTGGCAATAATACACAGAAGAACTATACAAAAGAGATCTTCTGTAGCCTACCAGGCTCCTCTGACCATGAGTCTCTCCAGGCAAGAATACTAGAGTGGATTGCCATGCCCTTCTCCAGGAGATTTTCCTGATNACAGAAATGGTATGGACCTAACAGAAGCAGAAAATATTAAGAAGAGGTGGCAATAATACACAGAAGAACTATACAAAAGAGATCTTCTGTAGCCTACCAGGCTCCTCTGACCATGAGTCTCTCCAGGCAAGAATACTAGAGTGGATTGCCATGCCCTTCTCCAGGAGATTTTCCTGATCGGATTGAACCCGTCTCTTAGGTCTCTTCCATTGACAGAAGGGTTCTTTACCACTAGTGCCACCTGTGAAGCCCATATACAGGTAGCCCTTATTCATAATTCTGGAATCCAAACATCATTGAAAACAATTTTTTTTTCTGGCAGCAAAACCAGGCCTGACCTGAGCCCATTTTCAGCAAATCTGACCAGAACTGACAAGAGGTTATTTATGGTCCTTCCTTATTTCACTCTGTGAAGTAATTTGTATATTTCCTTGAGGTAAAATTAATATTATTGATTGCTAGGAGATACCTCAGACTCTAAAACTTGAATAATTCTAAACTTTGAGACATATTTAGCCTGAATGACTTCATTATAAGGGATTATGTACTTGCAATAACAACTTTGTGTGTTGATATGCAGAGTTAAAAAAAACCAATGAATACTGATTAATAGTGCCTGGACAAAGTAGGTATGCTACAGATACTTTTCCCTGTTCCTTCACAGAAACATATCTTCTGCAAAATTACATTCACATGAGACAATTCATTTCTCTCCTTATCCCCCCAATAAAATTGTGATGACATCATGACAAAAGGGTAATTCCAGTTCAGATCTGTAAAATGTAGCAAAGGAACTATAGTGATTAATTTTGGAATGTTTTTACCACAATATTATAATTTTTAAAAACTTTATGGCTGTGTAGGACAAATTGAGAGTAGCATTTTTGAAACATATATGAATACAGTACCATGTGTGAAATAGATAGCTAATGGGTAGTTGCTGCATATATAACACAGTGCACTCAGCCCAGTGCTCTATGACAACCTAAAGGGGTAGGATGAGGGGACGGTGGGAGGGAGATTCAAGAAGGAGAGAAATATGAAGCTTATAGCTGATTTACATTGCTATACAGCAGAAGCCAACACAACATTGTAAAGCAATTATCCCCTAATTAAAAATAAATTTTAAAATATTTATGCCAGGGATGATTTCTTACTGCCTTACTGGATACTCAGAATATGCCTTGTATTTTGACCAGCTTATATAGGAAGACCAGTGGGAAATAACTGGAAATAATTAAAAAAAAAAAAAAAAGAAACCCAGTTAAAACAGGAGAAATTATTCAGAAGGAATGCCTAAATATTTCAGCTGTCTGTTTGATTTTAAAAATTGATAAAGAGAATAGGCAAAGGACATGTATTTGGACAACATCTAAACCAAGATCAGTAAGAAGACTACTTAGTAGTAGAGTGAATACTCTTAAAGAAGTGTTATTCTAATCTACCAGTTCAAAGTGACATAAGAACATTTATCATTTTGTTTTCAAAAGTGACCATTTTCCAAGTATGTCTTAGCTACTGCCTTATTCATCTGAGGCTCTAAATGCTGAAGTCAGAACCAGTTTTTCTGAAGATACATAATGAAGCAGTGATAGCAGTTAGTGAGCAATGTTTACTTCATCATTGGAGTTACTGAGTGATAGGTTAAAAATGTACAGATAAACTTAGCAAGGAAATTTAAAAGTATTTTCTGAGAAGTGTGTATCTCCAGATACACTACAGAATATAGCAATCATGTCAGTAGTATTAGTGTTTGGCTAACAAATATTCAAGATGAGGACCAGAAAAATCAATGTAGAAAAATTCATACTGTCAAGAAATGGGGCCTGTAGATTTGTTATCTTTCCCAAGAGAGGAGATGAAATATTATGTTTGATACATGAGACTTTCATTGAAGATTATATTCAAGTATTAAAACGATCTCTCTCTTTTAGCAGCATTGACTTGAACAAATAATTCAATCAGAGGAATATTAACAAGTTTTTGACTGTGTGGATCACAATAAACTGTGGAAAATTCTTAAAGAGGTGGGAACACCAGACCACCTGACCTGCCTCTTGAGAAATCTGTATGCAGGTCAAGAAGCAACAGTTAAAACTGGGCATGGAAAAACAGACTGGTTCCAAATAGGAAAAAGAGTACGTCAAGGCTGTATATTGTCACCCTACTTATTTAACTTATATGCAGAGTACATCATGAGACATGCTGGGATGGAAGAAGCACAAGCTGGAATCAAGATTGTTGGGAGAAATATCAATAACCTCAGATATGCAGATGACACCACCCTTATGGCAGAAAGTGAAGAAGAACTAAAGAGCCTCTTAATGAAAGTGAAAGAGAAGAGTGAAGAAGCTGGCTTAAAGCTCAACATTCAGAAAACTAAGATCATGGCATCCAGTCCCATCACTTCATGGGAAATAGGTGGGGAAACAGTGGAAACAGTGACTGACTGTATTTTCCTGGGCTCCAAAATCACTGCAGATGGTGACTGCAGCCATGAAATTAAAAAACACTCCTTGGAAGGAAAATTATGACCAACCTAGACAGCATATTCAAAAGCAGAGACATTACTTTGCCAACAAAGGTCCATCTAGTCAAGGGTATGGTTTTTCCAGTGGTCATGTATGGATGTGAGAGTTGGACTATAAAGAAAGTCACTGCTGCTGCTGCTAAGTCACTTCAGTCATGTCTGACTCTGTGTGATCCCATAGACGGCAGCCCACCAGGCTCCCCCATCCCTGGGATTCTCCAGGCAAGAATACTGGAGTGGGTCGCCATTTCCTTCTCCAATGCGTGAAAGAGAAAAGTGAAAGTGAAGTCGCTCAGTCTGTCCGACTGTTAGCGACCCCATGGACTGCAGCCCACCAGGCTCCTCCATCCATTGGATTTTCCAGGCAAGAGTACTGGGGTGGGGTGCCATTGCCTTCCCCGATAAAGAAAGCTGAGTGCCAAAGAACTGATGCTTTTGAACTATGGTGTTGGAGAAGACTCTTGAGAGTCCCTTGAACTGCAAGGAGATCCTACCAGTCCATCCTAAAGGAGATCAATCCTGAGTGTTCTTTGGAAAGACTGATGCTGAAGCTGAAACTCCAATACTTAGGCCACCAGATGTGAAGAGGTGACTCATTTGAAAAGACCCTGATGCTGGGAAAGATTGAGGGCAGGAAGAGAAGGGGATGATAGAGGACGAGATGGTTGGATGGTATCACCGACTCAATGGACATGGGTTTGGGTGAACTCCAGGAGTTGGTGATGGACAGGGAGGCCTGGTGTGCTGTAGTTCATGGGGTTGCAAAGAGTTGGACACAACTGAGCGACTGAACTGAAATGAACTGAACTTAATAAGGTGAAAATCAGACAATGGCGCTTTACATACTGGGAAAGATTTTCACTACCTGTGTTTTGAGTGTTTCCGTTCTTGTTAGGACATCTTACTGTATCACTCTATTACTGCTGCTGCTGCTGCTAAGTCGCTTCAGTCGTGTCTGACTCTGTGCAACCCCATAGACAGCAGCCCGTCAGGCTCCCCTGTCCCTGCGATTCTCTAGGCAAGAACTCTGGAGTGGGTTGCCATTTCCTTCTCCAATGCATGAAAGGAAAAGTGAAAGTGAAGTCTCTCAGTCGTGTCCGACTCTTCGCCACCCCATGGACTGCAGCCTACCAGGCTCCTCCATCCATGGGATTTTCCAGGCAAGAGTACTGGAGTGGGGTGCCATCCTCTAGAGAGTAGAAAACACAAAATACATGGTTGTTTATGAGGATATTGGACTGATATAAAAAGAGAATGAAAGTCAAATGTTTGTGGCAATAAATCAACACAAATGAGTAAAATAGAGGATGTCAGTCTATCTGAAGAGAGATTTTATGAAAAAAACAAGCTGTAGTTAATATCCATCATTTCCTTAACTTGGTGACTCACAGACTCCTAAAAAGTTTCCTTATAGCCCCCTAGGAATGTCTTAACATGTACTTTTGAGAAATATTGTGCTGTATCAGTGTGATGGTTAGTTTTATGTGTCAACTTGGCTCGACCGTGGCTCTCAGTGATTAAATCAGATGCTAATCTAGGTGTTGCTCCAAAGGTATTTTGTCCATGTGGTTAGCATCTACTATCAGGTGATTTTAGGTAAAGAAGATGACTAGATAATTTGGGAAAGGTTCATTCAAATAGTTGAAAGCCTTGAGAGTAAACATTGAACTTTCTTTCAGGAAGAAGAAATTCTATCTCAGTCCTGCAGCAATAGCTCTTGCCTGATTTTCCGGCCTACTGTCTTGCCCTACAAATTTCACTTCTGAAAGCAAGCCCTCATGATCCCATGAGCCAGTTCTTTAATTCTGTTTCTCCTGGAGAACACTGGCTCATATCACTTACAATCACTGTATTATATGTCCTATATATGTATAGACAATTCAAATGCCTGGCTATTGAACCATTCTCAGTCTTCCATAATTGTAGATTAATACCTTATATTTGTATTGAAAAAGCAATTGTTGTTCAGTCTCCAAGTTGTTTCTGACTCTTTGCAACCTCATGGATGGTGTAGCGTAGCACACCAGACTCCTCTGTCCTCCACTGTCTCCTGGAATTTGCTGTTTCATGTCCAGTGAGTAAGTGGTGCTGTGCTGCTGCTGCTAAGTCACTTCAGTCGTGTCAGACTCTGTGCGACCCCATAGATGGCAGCCTACCAGGCTCCCCTGTTCCTGGGATTTTCCAGGCAAGAACACTGGAGTGGGTTGCCATTTCCTTCTCCAATGCATGAAAGTGAAAAGTGGCAGTGAAGTCACTCAGTCATTTCTGACTCATAGCGACCCCATGGACTGCAGCCTAACAGGCTCCTCCGCCCATGGGGTTTTCCAGGCAAGAGTACTGGAGTGGGTTGCCATTGCCTTCTCTGGGTGCTATGCTACAGGGACCTAGATAAAAAGAGGTTGATGTATTACTCATTTTGATGACTGAATACGATGATTCAGGACTTTTTCAATTAAAATTTATCTGCCAAATACAGAACATTTCTTTAGTTACATTTGCTCCTTTTTAAATGGAGACAGAAACTGGAAACTCAAGTTCCTGGTTGTATGTATATAACGCCACACATCTATAAGAAACTGAAACAGTCAGTGCAGGTATGTAGCATTGCACTGGCCCAGCATTCAAATGATGTAAACACTGTTATAGTTAATTCTAGGCAAAGTAGAGGGAAACACGTTTTTTCAAGTAGCCTAGTTTCCAACAGTCTTCTATTTAGCTTGACTGTTCTTTAGAGTTCAACACAAATCATAAAATACCATATAGGCTGCGTTTCTTGGTTGCTCTGTATATGAGCATGAGAGAAAGTTTTGAAATTAAATGAGTTTGGCTTTGAATTTCATGTTGCTGCTTTCCATTTGGGTAAACTAAGGTGATTGGAGATCCAACCAGTCCATTCTAAAGGCGATCAGTCCTGGGTGTTCTTTGGAAGGAATGATGCTAACGCTGAAACTCCAGTACTTTGGCCACTTCATACAAAGAGTTGACTCATTGGAAAAGACTCGTGCTGGGAGGGATTGGGGGCAGGAGGAGAAAGGGATGACAGAGGATGAGATGGCTGGATGGCATCACCGACTCGATGGATGTGAGTTTGAGTGAACTCTGGGAGTTGGTGATGGACAGGGAGGCCTGGTGTGCTGCAATTCATAGGGTCGCAAAGAGCTGGACACGACTGAGCGGCTGAACTGAACTGAAGGTGATCAGTTGGTCACTTTGAGTCTCAGTTTCCTCATCTATAAAATGGGGCTAATGGCACCTCTCTTAAGGTGTGGCTGTGAGGATTAATGAGATAATGTATGTGATCAGTACTTAATAACAGTAACTTTTAACCTAGTTTCTTACCCTAATTACTGTAATTTGCTAGTTTTACATCTGTATTTAAGATCAGTGGATACAAGGCTAGTGAGTTCTATGGAAGCATCTGTAGTGGGAACAAGTCTGTTTCATCTTTAAGGCAAAATGCATGTTTCTTGAAAGTGAAAGTGAAGTTGCTCAGTCATGTCCCACTCTTTGTGACCCCATGGACTGTAGCCTATCAGGTTCCTCCGTTCATGAGATTTTCCAGGCAAGAGTGCTGGAATGGATTGCCATTTCCTTCTCCAGGGGATCTTCCTGACCCAGGAATTGAACCTGGGTCTCCCACATTGCAGGCAAATGCTTTACCGTCTGAGCCACCAGGGAAGTGCTTCTTGAAGGTTTCCTCTTTTGCCTTCTGTCCACTCTTCTTTGAGACTGGTTTCTTTGCCTGTAATGTTATTCTGGTACAGGTTTGTCTACTGTGTTTACTTTTATTCCTCCTCTCAGACAGTGACATCACACTGACTTGTGCTGGACTTCTTTCCCTGATCTTTATATTGTTTTATTCACTTTTTTTTCCCCCCCTGATTCAGGGTGCTTGAAATGTAGCTCAAGATTATTAAATTAAAACTTAATCATCATAACTTTTTCTTGCTTTGTATTTCATTACAAAAAAAGCTCTAGATTTTTAATATTTGAAAGAAGTGGACAACACTGATGTTAAACAAAGATCACTTGTGTATACTAATGAGTAGAGTACATTTTGTGTAATCTCTGCAGTGGTCACATACCATGTATTCACAGATGTCCTAATACATAATGTTAATATATAAACATATACATATATACACATACACATATATGTATACACACACACACACACACACGTATATATATATATATATATGGCCCTCCCAATGGCTCAGCAGGTGAAGAATTCACCTGCCAATGCAGGAGATGCAGGTTTGATCCCTGGGTTGGGAAAATCTGAAGGAGGAAATGGCAGCCCATTCCACTGTTCTTGTTTAGGAAATCCCATGGACAGAGGAACCTGGCAGGGCATAGCCCATGAGGTCACAAAGAGTTGGACACGACTGAGCACATATGCACAGCATTATATGTGTGAATATATACCAAAATATTATTCTTGTCAGCTGCAAAACAACCTTGTTAATCATTTCAGCAATTGCAGTATTCCCCCTTTTTTAAAAAAATGTCTTCTTAATGGAGAGTACTTTACTTAGTATGACTAAATTGATACTAATAAGCATATTTATTTATCTTAAGGTATGCACCAGCCAATAACTTCATGAAACGGCTTTATCATTTCCTGCTAATTCTCTTTCCAGCCTTAGCTGTCTTCAGATTTAGTTCTGATTTGATTAAAGCTTTCCCAGCCACCTTTTCTTCATGTTTCTATGTACACTAGCCAAACTTAGATAAGGGAAATTTTCTTTTGGTGAAGGAATTCCAAATCTTAAACCAAAAATATTATATTTACTGCTAAATCTCTGATGTTAAATCTTCAATGTTGAATATTTTGATTTAATAGAAAAAATAACCAAGATATTTTAAGGGGAAGAAGAAATAAAAAATATATGAAATAAAACATAGTAATAGCTGAAATCATTATTTTATTATTAAAATTTATTGATACCACATGTTTTGTAATAGAAAAGAAAACTTTATTTTTTATTGAAGTATAATGAACACACAATATTATATTAGTTTCAGGTTATAATTTAGTGATTCTATAATTCTATATATTATGAAAAAATTACCACAATCCGTCTAGTTACCATCTGTCACCATACAAAG
The DNA here is from genome assembly GCA_006410675.1 of Oreotragus oreotragus. Classification (NCBI taxonomy): domain Eukaryota; kingdom Metazoa; phylum Chordata; class Mammalia; order Artiodactyla; family Bovidae; genus Oreotragus; species Oreotragus oreotragus. The sequence continues at coordinate 238,123 of SJYX01023449.1, read as the reverse complement.
TTGTTACAGTATTATTGACTGTCTTCCCATGTTGTACATTACAGTCGCGTGACATATTTATTTTATAGCTGAAAGTTTGTACTTCTTAATCCCCTTCACCTATTTAGTCTGTCCCCCTTTCTCTCCCCTCTGGCAGCCATCTGTGTTTGTTCTGTATCTGTGAGTCTGTTCCCGTTGTGTTTTGTTTTATGGGTTACACATATAAGTTAAATCATACGATATTTGTTTTTCTCTAACTTGTTACACTGAGCATACATTGTGTACATATGTGTACATATGCTCACTTGTGTACATTAATTGATCATGTGAGCATTAAATTATTTCTTGGGGAAAATATTTCATTTTTTCTGGGTTAAGAGGCCTCAGGGCCTTTGTCTTCTAGGCAATAGATAACTCCTTCAGGGAAATAACTTACAAAGGAGATGCTTTAGACACCAAAAGCTTTAAAGTTCCTACCATACCTTACAAATAAGGTAACATGATGTTGTTCTGGGTTTGATTTAAATGGGAATTGAACTTTAAGGGAATCTTTATTTACCAGTTCAGATAATGCTTAAGAAGTCATCTACATCTCATGTGCTAAAACCATAGCACAAATAACACCAAAAATGTTTTAATGAAATTCCTGTTTTCAAGTTCTTTCCCTAATTTAAGAGCCATTTTATTAAAATGCAGTCAATATATAATTCTCAGTGATAAAATCACCAAAATATTATGCTTAAAATTCAGGATCAATGTGCTATACTTTTTAAAGAAATTTTATTTATTTTAATAAATTTATTTTTTTAATTGGAGGCTAATTACTTTACAGTATTGTAGTGGTTTTTGCCTACATTGACATGAATCAGCCATGGGTGTACATGTGTCCCTATCCTGAACCTCCCTTCCTCCTCCGTCCCCATCCCATCCCTCAGGCTCATCCCAGTGCACCAGCCCTGAGCGCCCTGTCTCATGCATCATCGGACTTGGACTGGCGGTCTGTTTCACATGTGATAATACACATGTTTCAGTGCTATTCTCTCAAATCATCCCACCCTCGCCTTCTCGCACAGAGTCCAAAAGTCTGTTCTTGACATCTGTGTCTCTTTTGCTATCTTGCATATAAGGTCATTGTTACCATCTTTCTAAATTCCATATATATGTGTTATTATACTGTACTAGTGTTTTTCTTTCTGACTTACTTCACTCTGTATAATAGGCTCCAGTTTCATCCACCTCATTAGAACTGATTCAAATATATTCTTTTAAATAGATGAGTAATATTCCATTGTGTATATGTACCACAGCTTTCTTATCCATTCATTGGCTGATGGGCATCTAGGTTGGACATCCATGTCCTAGCTATTGTAAACAGTGCTGTGATGAACATTGGGGTACATGTGTCTCTTTCAAATTTTAATTGAATGGCAACTAAGAGTATTCTTTCAACTCATAATGGGTGAATTATTGGTGCAAAGGAAAAAAAAACTATTAGAAAAAAATGTTTCCTTTATTGTTGTTTTGTCATCAAAAGAGAAGACTTAGAAAAAGATAGGATGAGTCCATCAAGGAACAATCAGGAGAGATGTATACTGTGTTTTAATATAGCATTTGATGAGGCAAGCAGGAAAGGGAAGAAAGGAAAAGAAGCTACTATGTTCAGCATCTCATCTCACACACCTTCCTCAATTAATCTGTGACACCTAAATATCTCATAAGACATTATGAGAGAATAGTATTACAATTTAATTGATGAACCCATTGACCCAACTAGACTTGTGATGGCTTACTAGAAGTTGCACAGTGAATGGACGGGAAAGATAAGTCTGGATGCAACCAAACTCCCTGTTACTCAGAGTCCCAGGATATCTGAAAGTAAGGACTAACAGGATCTTGTTAGAAAGTCTGAGAAAATCACCTGAGGACTACATTACTTGATTCAACCAAGAATTACAACAAAGATACTATAACTAACATAGCAGAAGGGAAGAGAATAATTTAAAGTAATTATTATTTTTAAAATGCAGGTATTTTAAGCAGCAAATAATTTATACAACTTGATTCACTTGTACTGCAAATGACTAAACTTCTTTCTCTAGAGTAGAAAAGAAAATAGTATTTTAAGTGGTGTAGGCCTTTCAGTTTGGGGCAGGAAGAAGACATGAAGGTTTATGTCTTCAGCCTTATATTTAAAGGCATAATTGAAAATTTCAGAATGAAAATAGAATTGACTATAATATTCCACACTTACAACTTCAAATCCCATTTTAATGATCTAATAAACAATTTTCTAAATAGATGTGTACAGGAATTTATGTTGATTGCATCTTACTTAGGTGAAGGAAGGGGTTTTTTTTTTGCCTTTTTTTTTTTTTTGCTAATGATAATCTTTGGGACAAGTACAATTTATCATGTTCTCTCTTCTCCCCTAGGATGCTATAAAACTATCACTAGTTCCTAAGGACTAAGATATGTTTGAAATCAGAACTAGCATAAATGCTGCATACCTGTGTTTTTGGCAATATTGTTTAAATTCCATGTTCTGACCTTCATCCTCTTATCTATTATACCAAACTGCTTGAGAGTTTTTAATCAGGAACACAACATTTTCTTCTTTGAATAGAGGGAGAGTTTAAATGTTAACATATCAGAGAAAAGTAATGAATAGTGAATTAAATTTAAGATGAAATGTAATATCTGATACTAGAGTATTAAGGGTAATACTATAATAACCGTATTTCCTAAGCTTCTTGTTCAGTCGCTGAGTTGTGTAAGTTGTGTCTGACTGTTTGTGACCCTGTGCACTGGAGACCACCAGGCTCCTCTGTGCATGGGCTTCTCCAGGCAAGGATGCTGGAGTGGGTTGCCATGCCCTCCTCCAGGGAATCTTCTGACCCAGGGATCGAACGTGGATCTCGTCTCCTGTGTTTGCAGGCAGGTTCTTTACCAATAGAGACACCTGAGAAGCCCAGTAATATAGATTAAAGAACTCTCCAGGCAAGAACACTGGAGGGGGTTACCATTTCTTCTTACTCTGCAATGTAATTCCCTCAAGAAGCAAACATTGTGGAGAAACTATTGCACTATCAACCCAAGAGTGAGGGTGGCATGAACTGCCAATGCCATTGAGCATAAACTCCAGGGCAAAACTTTCACTGTATTCTGGGTGAATGGTATTCTGGAAGTCATGGCGCATGGCACATCTGAGGCAATAGTAGTAGGTATGGTGAGACATTGTTGGATTTAAGACATATTTTGAAGGCCAAGCCAACAGAATTTGTTTCAACTTGGATTCTGAATGTGAGAAAAAGAAAGGGAGGAATAAAGGATGGTGTATGTTTGGCAGAAGCATCAGGGTGAAAGCTGGTGCATGCATTGAAATGAGGAACACTATACGAGAAGCAAGTTTTGACAGGGACAAGAAATAAAATTGTTTGAGGCTTAGAAAGTATTAGATTCAGTCCAGATAAACATGTCAACTGTTCAGTTTGATGTAAGACTCTGTGGAAAGGTTGGAAATATATACTTGTGAGTCATCAGATTACAGGTAGTACTTAAAGCCATGGCAATGGATATCATCACCTAGGGGGTACAGCTTACCAATGAAGACTGAGCCAAGCGTCGTGGCTCGGGACTCTCAAACAGTTAAATATTAGGACATGAAAAAAATTAATAAAAGCAAGTTAGGACTTCCCAGGTGGTCCAGTGGCTCTGTGGTCCCAAAGCTGGGGGCCCAGGTTCAATCCCTGGTCAGGGAATCTGATCCCACAAGCCCCAACTAAGAGTTCCCATGCCCCAACTAAAGATCCTGTGTACTGCAAGAAAGATTGTAGAACCCACGTGCTACAAATAAGACACAGCTCAGTCAAATAAATAAATTAATTAATTTTAAAAAATTGGTTATGATAGACCAACATAGTGGGGATGAATTATAAAGTATGGCACTGCAGAAAGCAAATGGAAAAGTGTTACAGGATATATGGGGAATCCAGTATGTCAGATTATGTTGAGAGTTAAATGGAAATCAAGAGCATTAACAGAAATGATACAAATGGGATACAGAATATCAAGAGAATTGAGTGAAGAGATATAAACAGCAAGGAAGAGTAAATACTTTGAGATGGTTGCCATGAAGATAATGAGCCTAAGGGTTTTCTTTTTAAGATAAAAGGAGTTAAGGCAGGTTTATATGCTGAAGGGACTGTTCCAATAAAAAGGGAGAAAATGATGCTGCAGGGTGGAGCAACTCCTTGATTTGACTGGAAAGCATGGGATCTAGTCTACAGGTTAAGGATTGGATCTTAACTGGGAATGGTAGAGTGTAACTAAAAACCACAGATTCTGGTATCAGATGGCCTACTTTAAAATCCCAGTTTCTTAAAACGACAGTGAGGTACCAGTACTTTTCTACTAGAATAGCTAAAATCCAAAGCACTGACAGTACCAGATGCTGACAAGGATGTGGAACATCTCATTCATTGTTGATGGGAAGGCAAAATGGTGCAGCCACTTTGAAGGACAATCTGGTAATTTTTTACAAAACTAAGTGAACTCTTGATGTGCAATCTGGCAGTCAAAGTCCTTAGTATTTACCCAAAGGAGTTGAAAGCTTATGTCCGCATAAAAACAAAAGTCTTATGTACACAGATTTTTGTGGTAGTTTTATTCAGAATTGCCAAAACTTGGAAGCAACCAAGACACTCTTCAGTAGCTGAATGAGAAAATAAACTGTGCTATGTTTATATAGTGCAATATTGAATATTAATCAGAAAAGAAGGTATTGAACTACCAAGCCATGAAAAGATATAGCAGAACCTTGAAAGCATATTGTTAAGTAAGAGAAGCCTGTTTGAAAGTCTATGTACTGTGATTGCAACTATATGACATCCTGGAGAAGGCAAAACTACAGAGATGATGGGAATTTGGGGCAGGGGGAGGGAGGGATGAATAGGTACAGTATAAGGAATATTTAGCACAGTGAAACTATTCTGTAGGAGACAGAAATAGTAAATATAAGTCAGTATTCATTTGTCAAAGCCTATTCAACTGTGTATGGGCTTCCCAGGTGGCACTAGTGGTAAAGAACCCTCCTTTCAATGCAAGAGACATAAGAAATGTGGGTTCGATCCATGGGTTAGAAAGATCCCCTGAAGGAGGGCATGGCAACCCACTCCAGTATTCTTGCCTGGAGAATCCCTGGACAGAGGAGCCTGGTGGACTACATTCCACAGGGTTTCAGAGCTGAATACAACAGAAGTGACTTAGCAGGCACACACATAGAACCATATAACACAAAGAACTCTAAACTACAGAGTTTGTTTAGCCACTGTGCAGTTGATAATAATATATCAATATTGACTGTGTGGATCACAATAAAATGGAAAATTCTGAAAGAGATGGGAATACCAGACCACCTGACCTGCCTCTTGAGAAACCTGTATGCAGGTCAGGAAGCAACAGTTAGAACTGGACATGAAACAACGGACTGGTTCCATATAGGAAAAGGAGTACATCAAGGCTGTATACTGTCACCCTGCTTATTTAACTTATATGCAGAGTACATCATGAGAACACTGGGCTGGATGAAGCACAAGCTGGAATCAAGATTGCTGGGAGAAATATCAATAACCTCAGATATGCAGATGACATCACCCTTATGGCAGAAAGTGAAGAACTAAAAAGCCTCTTGATGAACATGAAAGAGGACAGTGAAGAAGTTGGCTTAAAGCTCAACATTCAGAAAACGAAGATCATGGCATCCGGTCCCATCACTTCATGGCAGATAGATGGGGAAACAGTGGAAACAGTGTCAGTCTTTATTTTTTTTCGGCTCCAAAATCACTGCAGATGGTGACTGCAGGCATGAAATTAAAAGACGCTTATTCCTTGGAAGGAAAGTTATGACCAACCTAGATAGCATATTCAAAAGCAGAGACATTACTTTGCCAACAAAGGTCCATCTAGACAAGGCTGTGGTTTTTTCAGTGGTCATGTATGGATGTGAGAGTTGGACTATAAAGAAAGCTGAGTGCTGAAGAATTGATGCTTTTGAACTGTGGTGTTGGAGAAGACTCTTGAGAGTCCCTTGGACTGCAAGGAGATCCTACCAGTCCATCCTAAAGGAGATCAGTCCTAGGTGTTCCTTGGAAGGACTGATGTTGAAGCTGAAACTCCAATACTTTGGCTACCTCATGAGAAGAATTGACTCATTGGAAAAGACCCAGGTGCTGGGAAAGACTGAGGGCAGGAGGAGAAGGGGACGACAGAGAATGAGATGGTTGGATGGCATCATTGACTCCATGGATATGGGTTTGGGTGGACTCTGGAAGTTGGTAATGGACAGGGAGGCCTGGCGTGCTGCAGTTCATGGGGTCACAGAGTCAGACACAACTGAGCGACTGAAGTGAACTGAATTGGCTCATAAGTTTGAATGAAAGTTATTAGGGGATTCTATGTGTGTGTGTGTGTGTGTGAGAGAGAGAGAGAGAGAGAGAGAGAGTGTGTGAGAGAGAGAGAGAGAGAGAGAGAGAGAGAGTGAGAGAGAGAAGGAGAGAGAGAGAGAGAGAGTTAAAGGGGAAGGGGGAATATTGATGTTTTCTGTACTTTCTGTTTAATTTTCTATAAGCCTAAAACTGCTCTTAAAATTGTTAATTATTTTAAATTCCAGTTCCTTGTCTCATTACCTGTGTAACCTTGGGCAGGTTACTTAATCCCTATGTTCCTCAGTTTCCTTGTCTGTACAATAAGTATAGTTATAACAATCAGCTCATAGTATTGTAGGCTTAAGTAAAGGAATGTATGTAAAATACTTGGATCAGTATTAATATGCATTAAATGCTATATAAGCACTGCATGTTGCCAGAGTATATTTTGCCAGGTAGAATAACAGGAGAGAATTCCTGTTATTCCTGGAGACTGATTACAGGAAGAGTTAGTATGAAGCCAAAGCACTTGCCTTATAAATAGTGCTGTTTGTTCAAGGATGAAGATCCACAACCATTGGTATGAGGAAGGATATTAAATGTTTGAGGGAGAAAAAGAGAAGGTATGATAGGGTCATCTTAGAGAGTGAAAGAATGGATTAACTAAGGAAAATGAATTTCAGACAGTGCTGAATCCAGTTAAGATCTGTGATCATTAATCAATCAGTACATTTGTGCCAGGGTCCAGCCCCATTTGGATCCAGGGTATCCGAAGTGTGATGGCATCGGTGAAGAGAATGATTTAGAGAGAGAGATAAAGAAAGAATGTTGCAGATAAGAAAATAGAGGAGAGAAAGAGGCTGATATTCCTTTGTTTACACAGAAAGCTAATAAAGCCCCAAGACAAGGGACTTGCTCTGTTCACGGAGGCCGCAGGCACCCTCCCAGTCTCCCAAGGGAGTGAAGACGCAGAGCACCTTCCCATTAAGGTCTTAGAAGCCCAGGCAGATAAGTGAATGCAGAGAGCCTCTATGCTCCAAGGGATCAGCCTGAAAAAGAGAGTAAGAGAGAGAAAGAAAGAAAGAAAGAAAGAAAGACACGGGGTGACCAAGCTTCAGTGAGTGAGGCCCGTAACTTTATTTTCAAAAGGGACTTTTATACCTTGACTTGTACATAGAGGGAAATGAAAGATGCAAGGTCATGCAGAATCAGCCCAAACACTCCAGCAGTTTTGCCCTTATCGAAACCAGGATTTTTTCTGCATACCTTTCCGATAAACAATGTTGTGTACATTATCTTCTGGCCTTGGAGGCCTGTGGACATTTTATGACCCTCTTTTGATAAAGGCTGCTCAACCAGAAAACTTACCTTCCCTCAAAGTGTTTTATCTTTATATTTCTAATCTACGTCAGCCCCAGAAAGTATAAAACAGAGTTAAATTCTCATGGAGCAAAGGTGCAGCAAGTTACAACAAAGAAAGGACCAATTAGCTCAAAGGTCTGATGTGGTTAAATTCAAGGCTACTATTTGTTTTTCTTACATTCCAACCATGTTAACTAATGCGCTCCCAGGTGCACAGTGGGTACTTAGCAGCAAGCATTGGCTCAACAATGAAATCCTACACCAGCACTACTCTAATAGTTTTTAACTCTTCAAAAGGCTCTATATTTTTAGGCTTCCCATGCCTCTCACAGTTGGGAGGCTGTGAATAATCATAAGCGTAGCTGCAAGGGTTGGGATAAACCCGTCAGGCAAGCTAGAATGCTAACAGAGGGGGTTTGAATTGAAACACTCCTATCATGTCCAGGAGAATTATTAACTAAAGACCTAAGTTAACTTTTTCCAGAAAAATGTCGGGGATAGCCCCCTTTTAATGTCAGAAGAGTTGGTGAAAGGCACAAAACAGTAAGACAGATTCTGGTTTTGGGGTAGATGCTCGAGCAGGTCTCTTCTGCATGACCTTGTCATGGATGGGATCTGCCCAGAGAGTCCCTCGAGTCCTGAAGCCTTGCTTATCAGGTCTCCTTCGCATGACCTTGTCATGGGTGGGATCTCCGGTGCTGGCTCCCGGCACATTTGGTTTTGGATTTTGGATCTAGACACAGAAGAAGTGGAGAAGTGTTTTGAATTTGTGCAAGGAGAAGGCAATGGCAACCCACTCCAGTACTCTTGCCTGGAAAATCCCATGGATGGAGGAGCCTGGTAGGCTGCAGTCCATGGGGTCGCTAAGAGTCGGACACGAATGAGTGACTTCACTGTCACTTTTCACTGTCATGCGTTGGAGAAGGAAATGGCAACCCACTCAAGTATTCTTGCCTGGAGAATCCCAGGGACGGGGGAGCCGGGTGGGCTGCTGTCTCTGGGGTCGCACAGAGTCTGACACGACTGAAGCAACTTAGAAGCAGCAGCAGTTTTCTAGATGATTGTAACTGAGGGTGATAAGGTAAAATTTGGTGGTTATGCATACAAATAATTATAGTGATCTATAAAATATCAACTGGGAAAATGCTCATCAAAACTGAGAAAGTCATGCGAAACAGGCCAGAGTTTTTGGTGAATCATCTACATGTATTGACATTCCCCAAACTTAAGTTATCAATGATATGATAAAGCAGAGACAGTGAGGATCAATATCTGCAGCTATCCATGGAAAGGAGAATTGAGTGACACAATGTAGCAGAATTGCTGCAAAACCACATAGAAGATGGAGGAGCCTGGTAGGCTGCAGTCCATGGGGTCGCTAAGAGTCGGACACGAATGAGTGACTTCACTGTCACTTTTCACTGTCATGCGTTGGAGAAGGAAATGGCAACCCACTCAAGTATTCTTGCCTGGAGAATCCCAGGGACGGGGGAGCCGGGTGGGCTGCTGTCTCTGGGGTCGCACAGAGTCTGACACGACTGAAGCAACTTAGAAGCAGCAGCAGTTTTCTAGATGATTGTAACTGAGGGTGATAAGGTAAAATTTGGTGGTTATGCATACAAATAATTATAGTGATCTATAAAATATCAACTGGGAAAATGCTCATCAAAACTGAGAAAGTCATGCGAAACAGGCCAGAGTTTTTGGTGAATCATCTACATGTATTGACATTCCCCAAACTTAAGTTATCAATGATATGATAAAGCAGAGACAGTGAGGATCAATATCTGCAGCTATCCATGGAAAGGAGAATTGAGTGACACAATGTAGCAGAATTGCTGCAAAACCACATAGAGACTTTTATTTTTTAATTTAAAAATTTTTATTAAAAAAATTTTTTTATTAGAGGCTAATTACATTGGTTTTGCCATACATGAACATGAATCTACCACGGGTGTACATGTGTTCCCCATCCTGAACACCCCCTCCCACATCCCTCCCCATACCATCCGTCTGGGTCATCCCAGTGCACCAGCCCTGAGCATCCTGTATCCTGCATTGAACCTGGACTGGCAATTAGTTTCTTATATGATATTATACATGTTTCAATGCCATTCTCCCAAATCATCCCACCCTTTCCCCCTCCCACAGAGTCCAAAAGACTGTTCTATATATCTGTGTCTCTTTTGCTGTCTCACATACAGGGTTATTGTTACCATCTTTCTAAATTCCATATATATGCGTTAGTATACTGTATTGGTGTTTTTCTTTCTGGCTTACTTCACTCTGTATAATTGGTTCCAGTTTCATCCATCTTATTAGAACTGATTCAAATGTATTCTTTTTAATGGCTGAGTAATACTCCATTGTGTATATGTACCACAGCTTTCTTATCCATTCATCTGCTGATGGACATCTAGGTTGCTTCCATGTCCTGGCTATTATAAACAGTGCTGCGATGAACATTGGGGTACATGTGTCTCTTTCAGTTCTGGTTTCCTCAGTGTGTACGCCCAGCAGTGGGATTGCTGGGTCATAAGGCAGTTCTATTTCCAGTTTTTTAAGGAATCTTCACACTGTTCTCCATAGTGGCTGTACTAGTTTGCATTCCCACCAACAGTGTAAGAGGGTTCCCTTTTCTCCACACCCTCTCCAGCATTTATTGCTTGTAGACTTTTGGATCACAGCCATTCTGACTGGCGTGAAATGGTACCTCATTGTGGTCTTGATTTACATTTCCCTGATAATGAGTCCCCTCACATCTTTCAGTTGTTTGTTCAGATATCACCTTGTCAGGTAGTCCACTGACTTGCTCGCATTCTGTGACCTGACACCCCTCCCTTGTCCCTGTACTTCAGAGCTCTCTTGTCCTGTTCCACCTATTTATCTTACCATCACACTTATCACCTTCTAGGAAGATTTGTATTTTACTTACTTATTGTTTTTATTTCAGTCTGCCTTCACCTCCTTTTTCCAAAACAGAAGTCCCTTGAATTCACATATCTTGGTCACTGATGAATCCCAAAAACCTAAGGCTGTCTGGATGCCCAATGGTTACTTCATTTTTTCAAATGAGTAAGTATATTTTCTTTAAAATTGATAACCTGAACCTGTTGTGGCACTTATAGGACTATGTTTACTTGGTATATATGTGTGTATTTGTGTGTATGTGTATGTAATGAGTAAAACACATACATACATACATACATAATCTATTTAGTTCTTTGGCCCATTGTTTGATTGGGTCATTTATTTTTCTGGAATTGAGCTGCAGGAGTTGCTTGTATATTTTTGAGATTAGTTGTTTGTCAGTTGCCTCATTTGCTATTATTTTTTCCCATTCCGAAGGCTGTCTTTTCACCTTGCTTATAGATTCCTTTGTTGTGCAGAAGCTTTTAATTTTAATTAGGTCCCATTTGTTTATATTTGCTTTTATTTCCAGTATTCTGGGAGGTGGGTCAAACCATTGAGACTTTTAATACAGGAAGGATGCTAGGTACCTTCAGATCCTATGATATGTGGATATGAGAGAAAAAGACTTCTAACTTGAGAGAACGAGAGATAAAGTGTTCTCAGGGCCTAAGTTTTAATTCCCATTAAGATATTAATCAGAGATCATGCCAGTGAATCAGATTTTAACCAGTCAAGACCTAAGTATCATATGAAGGCTTTATCCTAATTGTAGTCTAGCATGAGAGGAAGATAAATATTAGTAATCAAATACTTGGAAATGTTGAAGTCAACATAGAGCTACTTTGCCCTATAGAATCTTCTCAGTAGTTTATTTGCAAAGTGAAATATGTATTTGTTAGAAGCATGCCATCAGAATTTTATGATCTACTTGTTATCAGTTGTGTTAAACATAGGTTATTCCATCTTGTTATTTAGGATGTAATTTATTTAAAATGCTGTGCACACATAGTTTTATTTTATGTCTTTTCTAATTACCCTAAAAGATAATTAAGCTGAATCTCCATGCAACATTGTTTGAGTTGCATGCAACAAACTAGAAACCATCATAAGTTATATTGAAAATCGACAAAAGCAAGGCTGTGAAACCTTAATAAAATTGAATCTAAAAGCTTTCCTGGTATAGGGAACAAAATAGGCATAAATATTGTGACTCCTGCTAATATTAACAATTTGTTCTTGGAGTAAATTACAAACAGGAAATAATAGTATTAAATAGTTATCGTATCAATTTCACACAATGTATGTGATATTTTACATATATCACTGAATGCATAACATGTTATACTGCTATGTTTTTGCTATTTTTTATAAGTGAGTGAAGTGAAGATTAAGGAGATTAAGAAGCATATCAACTATCTCATATACATTGGTATAAAGGTGGAGCTCAAACTCTCAGAATAATTGTTGTTCTTGTTGTTCAGTCACATCTGACTCTCTGCAACCCTATCGACCGCAGCATGCAAGGCCTCCCTGTTCCTCACCATTTCTTGGAGTTTGCCTGAGTTCATGTTCATTGTATCTGGGATGCCGTCCAGCCATCTCATCCACTGACACCCTCTTCTCCTTTTGCCCTCTATCTTTCCCAGCATCAGGGACTTTTCCAAAGAGTTGTCTGTTTGCATCAGGTAACCAAAATACTGAAGCTTCAGCTTCAGCAGCAGCATCAGTCTTTCTAGTGAATATTCAGGGTTGATCTCCTTTAAGATTGACTGGTTTGATTTCCTTGCTGTCCAAGGGACTTTCAGGAGTCTTCTCCAGCACCACAGTTCGAAGGCATCAATTCTTTGGCCTTCTGCCTTCCTTGTGATCAGTTCTCAAAACCATACACGACCACTGGGAAGACTACAGTCTTTACTATATGGACCTTTGTCAGCAGAGTAATGTCTCTGCTTTTCAACACACTGTCTAGGTTTGTCATCACTTTCCAGCCAGGAAGCAATTGTCTTCTGATTTTATGGCTGCAGTCACCATCCACAGTGATTTTGGAGCCCAAGAAGAGGAAATCTGTCACTTCTTCCACCTTTTCCACTTTTATTTGCCATGCAGTAATGGGGCTAGATGCCATGATCTTAGGGTTTTTAATATGTAGTTTTAGGCTGGCTCTTTCACTGTCCTCCTTCACCCTCATCAAGAGGCTCTTTAATTCCTCTTTGCTTTTGCCATTAGAGTGGTGTCATCCACATGTCTGAGGTGGTTGATATTTCTCCCACCTATCTTGATTCCAGCTTGTAACTCATCCAGCCTGGCTTATCTCATCCTGTGCTCAGTGTATAGGTTAAACCAACAGGGTGACAGCAGACAGCCCTGTCGTACTCCTTTCTTGATCTTGAACCAATCATTTGTTCCATACAGGGTTCTAAATGTTGCTTCTTGACCCACTTACAGGTTTCTCAGGACACAGGTAAGATGGTCTGGTATTCCCACCTCTCTAAGAGCTTTCTACAGTTTGTCATACACAGTCAAAGGCTTTAGCATAGTTGATGAAACAAAAATAAATGTTTTTCTGAAATTCCGTTGCTTTCTCTATAATCCAGTGAATTGGCAATTTGATCTCTAGTTCCTCTTCCTTTTCTAAACCCAGCTTGGACATCTGGAAGCTCTTGCTTCACATGATGCTGAAGCCTAGAATGCAAGATTTTAAGCATGACCTCACTCGCATGGGAGATGAGTATGATTGTTCAATGGTTAGCACACTCTTTAGTACTACCCTTCTTGGGAATTGGGATGAGGATTGACCTTTTCCAGTCCTGTGGCCACTGCTGAGTCTTCCTGTTTTGCTGACATAGTGAATGCAAAACCTTGATGGCATGGCGTCATCCTTTAGGGATGAACTATTTGAATAGTTCTGCTGGTGTTTCAGAGTCTTTCCTGGTGGCTCAGATCCACTAGGTTTATTAACAGCAGTGCTTGTTAAGGCCCATTTAACTTCGTACTCCAAAATGTCTGGTTCTGGGTGACTAACCACACCATTGTAATAATCCAGTTCATTAAGATTTTTTTATACAGTTCTTCCATATATTCTTTCTGTCTCTTCTTGATCTCTTCAGCATCTTCTAGGTCTTTACCATTTTTATCCTTTATTGTGCCCATCTTTGGGTGGAATGCTCCTTGATGTTTGCAATTTTCTGGAAGAAATCTATAGTCTTTCCCCTTTTGTTGTTTTCTTCTATTATTAAGCATGGTTCATTGAAGCAGGCCTTATCTCTTCTAGCTGTTCTTTGGAACTCTGCATTTAATTGGATGTATCTTTCCTTCTCTCCCTTACTTTTCACTTCTCTTCGTTCTTCCACTCAGAATAATTGGGAGGGATAAAAAAAAAATTCATGTTATATGTAAGGTTTGTGAAATGGGCTTTTGAAGGCATTTAAACAGTGGTGGCTAAAGTTTCAGGATAATTAAATTGTGTCCTGCCAATTATGTTTCCCAGAGATTTCCCTGGGGAGTTAGAATATGTAGAACATATTTATATGACACTGGGGATATAAAATTAATAAATGCACACACATACATATTTTTCATTCCTTTTAGATGCAGTCTATAGAAATTAAAACTAAATTAGACACCATATATTCCTTTTTCTATTTGAAGAAAATGGTTGATGATAGACCATTTTGCTTGGCTCTTACTGGGATGCTCATGTCTTTAAAAACAATAACACTTGTAAACTGTTGGGTTCCACATCTGGCCAAGATGTAATAGCAAGGACTGAATTTTCTCTCCTGCCAAAAACAACCATTAAGTGGGAAAAATGTATGAAAAAATGCTTTGCAAGTTACTGGCCATCAGACAAGAAACAGCAATTTCTGAGAGGCAGGAAACAAACAAGACAGTCTTGCAATTAATTCAGTGTATAGCTGTGATTGAGTTTCCAGCTGCAGTGCATAGAGGGGAAACCCAGGTGGAACGCTGTGGAGCTCCTACATTGAGGAGACCAAGCTGAGAGACCATGGAAACCAAGGCAACTTGAGTTTCCAGACAGAGTATTTGTAGGGAGAAGAGGACTAGGCAGATAAAGAACTCTGGAAACCTGGGTAGTTCTCCCTTGAGTATTCAACAGACTACTGATCCGAGTGTGCTGCCATGTGACCAGGCTTCTGGAGTCTGGGAGAAGGAAGAACTACAGGGGCTGGAATAGTAACTGGTGCACCAAGCAAACTGAAAACTTCATGGAGCACTGGGAAGAATAAGGAGCCTTGCACCTGTGAGGTGAATAACTTAGTCCTGGACTAAGCACAGCTCTATTCCACTACAAAGACATCTTGAAAACCGAAAATGATCAAACTGTTTCCAAGTAACTAGCTGTGTTCCATAACAAAGCACAAGTATATTTATAGGATTACAAACGTGTCTAGATCCCAGTAAGATAAAATCACAATCTGTGGCAATAAAAATATTACCTGGTGTGTTAAATGTAGGAAAGTGTAACATAAGAGACGAATCACTTGATCAAAAATGACTGAGATCTGACAGAGATGTTATATAATTAGTACAAGGATATCAAACAGTTTTGTTTATGTTTGTACAGTATATTCATATGTACTTTTTTGAAAGTTAAGTATAGAAATAGAAGATACAGAAAGCTACAATGAGATCAGAATTACCCTGCAGAGGATTAAGGGCAGATTAAACTTTTCAGAATGAAAGATTACTAAACTTGAAGGCATAGCTATAGAAACTACCCAAAACAAATACATAGAGAAAGAGAGCTAAAAACAAAAGCAAAAAGCAGTATCAGTAGCTGTAGGACAATTTCATATAAACATGATTAGAGTTCCTAAAGAAGAGTGTGGGGCAAAAAACTATTTGAAGAATTACTGGTTGAAATATTTCCAAATTTGATAAAACTATAAACTCGTATACCCAAGAATTTGGCTTAGCCCCAAGTATGGAAAATAGTTTGGAAGTCCTTCATAAGAACAGAGCTACCATATGATCTTGCAGTCTCACTCTTGGGTATGTGTCAAAAAGAAATCAACATCTCAAAGAAATCATCATTTCCATGTTTGTTGCAGCATTATTCATAATAAGCAAGATATGGAAACATTCTAAGTATCTGTCAACAAATGAATGGATAAAAATACTGATACACACAAAGAATTAAAACATATGCCTACAATAGCACAAAAGTTAAAGGAGAAAATACTAAGATCTTTAAGCTAGATGTGAAGTGGTATAATATCTGATGAAGTAGACTATGATACGTTACAGTTGTATACTATAAATCCTAAAACAATCCCTAAAGTAACCAAACACGAGAGATAAAAAGGTATCATAAAATACTTAACCTGAAAGAAGGCAAGAAAGACAGAAAGAAGGAATAAAGGACAAATAGAAAAAAGATAGCAAATGATAGATTTAAATTTAATCATATTAATAATCACACTGAATACAATTGATCTAATACTACAAAGTCAGAATTTGTCAGATTGGATTAAAAAGCTAGACCTGTTATTTATAATATTTCTCTACCATTCTAATGCTGCATTATAGGTAGGCTATGCAATGATATTATCTCTCTCATTCCTGACATTTGTAATTTTGCCTTTTTCCTATCTTTTTTACTGATCAATCTGATTAGAGTTTTATCAATTTTATTGATCTTGTCAAAAAACTTTTAGTTCCTATGATTTTCTCTTTTCTGAAGGAACAGAGAAGAATGTGATTTATGTAGCTCCTTTTACTAGTTTGCATTATATGACATAGGTGAAGAGATTTTACAGATGTAGTTAAGATCTCAAATCAGGTGACTTTGAGGTAATCATAAGGAGATTACCCTGGATCAGTTCAGTTCAGTTCAGTCACTCAGTTGTGTCTGACTCTTTGGGACCCCATGAATCGCAGCACGCCAGGCCTCCCTGTCCATCACCAACTCCTGGAGTTCACTTAGACTTGTGTCCATCGAGTCAGTGATGCCATCAGCCATCTCATTCTTGATCGTCCCCTTCTCCTCCTGCCCCAATCCCTCCCAGCATCAAAGTCTTTTCCAGTGAGTCAACTCTTCCCATGAGGTGGCCAAAGTACTGGAGTTTCAGCTTTAGCATCATTCCTTCCAAAGAACTTCCAAAGCTGATCTCCTTCAAAATGGACTGGTTGGATCTCCTTGCAGTCCAAGGGACTCTCAAGAGTCTTCTCCAACACCACAGTTCAAAAGCATCAGTTCTTCAGCACTCAGCCTTCTTCACAGTCCAACTCTCACATCCATACATGACTACTGGAAAAACTATAGCCTTNGGGACACACAGCCCCACATGAGGGGACACACAGCTCCACATGAGGACATGAGGGGACACACGGCCCCACATGAGGGACACACAGCCCCACATGAGGTACACACAGCCCCCCATGAGGGACACACAGCGCCCATGAGGGACACACTGTCCCCCATGAGGACATAAGGGAGTACACAACCCCACATGAGGGGACACACGGCCCTCCATGAGGGACACACAGCCCCACATGAGGGGGCACACAGCTCCACATGAGGACATGAGGGGACACACGGCCCCACATGAGGACATGAGGGGGACACACGGCCCCACATGAGGGACACACAGTCCCACATGAGGACATGAGGGGACACACAGCCCCACATGAAAGGGCACACAGTCCCCCATGAGGACATAAGGGAGTACACAGCCCCCCATGAAGGACACACAGCCCCACATGAAGGGACACACAGTTCCCCATGAGGGATGCACAGTCCCACATGAGGGGACGCACAGCTCCACATGAAGGGACACACAGCCCCCCATGAGGATATGAGGGAGCACACAGTCCCACATGAGGACATGAGGGAGCACACAGCCCCACATGAAGGGACACAGCCCCACATGAGGACACGAGGGGGCACACAGCCCCACATGAGGGGACACACACTCCCACATGAGGGACACACAGCCCCACATGAGGGACACACAGTCTCACATGAGGGGACGCACAGCCCCACATGAGGGACACAGCCCCACATGAGGACATGAGGGGACACACACTCCCACATGAGGGACACACAGCCCCACATGAGGACATGAGGGGGCACACAGCCCCACATGAAGGGACACAGCCCCACATGAGGGGACACACAGCCCCACATGAAGAGACACACAGCCCCACATGAGGACACGAGGGGGTACACAGCCCCACATGAAGGGACACAGCCCCACATGAGGGGACACACAGCCCCCCATGAGGGACACACAGCCCCACATGAGGACATGAGGGGGTACACAGCCCCACATGAAGGGACACAGCCCCACATGAGGGGACACACAGCCCCACATGAAGAGACACACAGCCCCACATGAGGACACGAGGGGGTACACAGCCCCACATGAAGGGACACAGCCCCACATGAGGGGACACACAGCCCCCCATGAGGGACACACAGCCCCACATGAGGACATGAGGGGGTACACAGCCCCACGTGAAGGGACACAGCCCCACATGAGGGGACACACAGCCCCACATGAGGGGACACACAGCCCCACATGAGGGAGCACACAGCCTCACGTGAGGACATGAAGGGACACACAGCCCCTCATGAGGGGGCATATAGCCCCTCATGAAGAAGCACACAGCCCCACATGACGGGCCCACAGTCCCAGAGGCTGACAGCCACGTACAACAGAGCTCCCTTCCTACAGCTGCGGGGCCAGAGACACCCCAAGAAGCGAGGGCCCCTTCTCCAGGATGAAGCCCCTCCCACCCACAGTGAACCTTCTGAATCCAAGACCTGTCACCTCAAGGAGACCCAGAGCCAGGCTCTTCCGGACTTGGCCACGGACCTCAGACTCCTGGCTCCTCCTTGAGCCCCGCGGCAGGCGGTCCACACACTGGGCCCAGGGTGGACAGCATCACGTGCTGTGAGGCCTGGGTCAGGCACGGATCGCTGCCAGGGACCAGAGGCTAGCTCTCCCTCCTCCTCCCGGTTTGCCTCTTGGGGAGGGTGAGTCACCAGGGACATGTTTGCTTGGGCAACAAAAGAGAATCTAGAGCAGCCTTAGCAAGTGTGAGCCACAGACTCCGGAGCTGAGCACTGTCTCTGCTGGCAGACTGCAGGGGCTGTGCTCCAGGTGAGCTGAATCAAGAAGCAGCTTCGGGGAAGGGGAGGCCCAGGAAAGCCCAGACACAAGCTGTTTCTGAAGAAGGCGCTCATACAAAAAGAGCTAAGGATGAGGGAAAACCAGCTCTCCGTCCAGAAGAGGCCTGATGATGGGGACAGCCGAATGGACGCTGGGGACGCTCTCCCCCAAAGGTGGCCACAGGGCTCACAAAAGCCCAGGCCCGATTTAACTGCCACGAAATCAATACTAGGAAAACAAAACCTGGTGACTGTGGAAAATGTGATTTGAAATCTAGAAACAACTCATAAATTCCCCTCTGCAAAATCAGTTCAGCACACTCGCGGGGTCCCGCCTGCTGGGAGACACCTGCTGAGGGCGGCGCATCTCACAACTACGAGCGTTGGCGATGTGTCCCTAACTTTTAGTGTTTCCAGGGGCCGCAAAAGAGCTGGACCATCACAACTATGCCTGCTGAGGCCACTGTGTCAGTAAAACAGGAGCCTTATTGGCCGGTGAGGAGTAGGTACATCCTCAAATGTTAAGACCTCAGCCTGAACCACAGCCCCCGGACAATATCCCGCTCTTCACAGGCCCCCGCAGATGGGGTGACAGGTGAACCAACAGGAGACCCACTCTGGGGTCGGGCCGGGTGGGCGCAGGGCCGCAGAGAAGGAAGCCCTGCTGAGCAGCCTGCTGCCGTGGCCCTCACGGGGGGCACGCCAACCACCATCAGCTCCACGCTCCCGGGCCCAGCTCGCACAGGCGCCCCACGCCGGCCAAGCCTCTCCACCTCACCTGACAGGAACTGCTGCGTGTCAAACAGCTTGCAGGTCTGGTCTCTCTCCAGCTTGTTGGGCCGGTCGCTGCATATCGCCAGGGGCCCGTCCCAGTAGATCCTGCTCTGGCAGAGTCTCTTGGCATAGAGCCCGTCGGGGGCCATCCAGAGGACCACGCCCCTCTCCAGGTGGCTCAGCAGCTTCTCGATGTTCTTCCTCTGGCTGCTGTCCTCCGGGTAGGGAAACAGGACCTGGTCCAGGCTGCTGGCGTCGTAGGTGTGGCCGTGGGAGATCCGGCAGCCCTCGGGGCTGGACGTGGTCAGCTCCTTGACCAGGATTTCCCGGTAGTAGAGGCAGATGTGGAGCCGGCAGTCTGCAAGCACAGCGCTGGTGGTCAGCGTGGGCTCTGTGCCGGGAGCCTGGGGCTGGTACTCAGCAGGGGGCCAGGCGAGAAGAGCATCCTTGGTGGGACGCCTGTACCAAGGGGTCTGGGGCAGACACTGCAAGGCCTATGACCCTCTCTGAGCCTGAGCCCGCCCAGTGGTGGAGGACTTCTGCGTCAGTCTGTGACGCTGTCTGACCCAGCATTTTTCCAAATGTGTGGAACTCAGAATTCGGGGGAGAGCTCAGTAGTGGTGATGACAGCATTTATGCCTAACACACCAAGTCACATGCCACCAAACAAAAGCTCACTTTAAGCCTGGCTGTCAGTTTTGACTTTGGAAGAAGTAAACCCTACCTTAAATAATTCTTATTAGCAAAAAAGTACAATGGTCTTTCAGAAAAAAGGCAAATATGTCCACACATCCAAAACTACACTAAAAACATCAGTATGATGTCATTTAGGAAAAGAAGATCATACACACAGAGGCACACTGAAGTCTGGGGAGGACGTGAGCTCTGAGCGGTGGGACTGTGTTTTTACTTCACATTTTTGCCTTTTATTTTCCCACTGTGCATGTTCTACTCTCATTACAAAATTACCTCGAGAAGGAAGCAGCCCAAGCGTGAGGTCAGCTGAGATGCACCTTGGTTTGTGTTTGAGTCTGAGGATGGCTCTAGAGTTGCGCTTTCTCCAAAACTGAACAATATGAGTTCATTTCTGAAATTTTGCTGATTTTAGAATCCTCTCTAAAATCTGACCAGTGGGCTGAAAGGACCAACCTGGTTTGCCGAGGGCCCCGGACTTGAAGTACGAGGGGGAACTGTGTGGGGCTCTCAAGCCTGAGCGGGTGGCCGATCTTGGATAAACGGCTAGGATGGTAATCTGTACTGAGCACACCCAAAGAAACCCACGAAAGCCTCTCATTCCTCAAGGGTAAGTTTTGAGACTCAGACAATCCACATTACTGCCTCCAGCCGCCTCTGCCACTCCTGCCGCTGTGAACCCCGAGGAGTGGGCGTCAGGGTTTCATTTCGTTGAACGTCATCAGAAATCACGAGGTCACAGGGATATAAATAGCTGTTTATTTCCTACTTTCTAGGCACACACTCAAGTCTTCAGTGCTTAAGGAAAGGGTTTGAAAGTTTCTAAAAACAACACAGGCCTTTCTGCTCAGACACCTCTGCTCCCTCCACCATCCAGGAGCATCTGAGAAAAGCAGCAAGCCTCCTTCAGAACCTCAGAACCAGAAAGAGCCCATCGGCCAGCCCAGCTCTCCTGGGAGCAAGGAAGGGCCCCAGCTGTGCTCTCTTGAAACCTGGAGAATCCAGCTTATGTTTCCTGTCACTGATTTTCAAAAAGGACAGGGAGCAGGGTGAGATTTCCAAAGCGTAAGCTATTCATTTTTAACATATGCAAGTCTCATTTTAAAACAATCAAAACATTGTCTAAAAGATAAATATACATATATTACACCTGCTTAGTACAGCTCAAGGTGTTTTCCTTAAAACAGGTGAGATGGCTGAGATCCAGGCCTCTTTTAGAGATGAAACTCTAAAGACCAGATCTGATCTGGATTTCTTTGTGAGACACACCACACTCAAAGGAAGAGCAAGATGCTGGTTGCGAAGGCACTGTACGTGATGGGGAGAAAGAACCCAGAACTAGCGTCCTGGGAAGCCGACGGGCCAGCTGCTTGCAGCTAAGCCTGCAGGGACGACGAGTAGCCCCTGCAGTGTGGTGTGAGAGGCTGGCTGAAGGGGGCCCTTGGCAAATGGAATGGGGGCCCCTGAACGTTCCTGGAGAGCTGACACGGCTCAGATGCACCTGGAGAAGCGGGTCAGGCTGGGAAGCCGGCCCCGGATGCTAATTCTTCAACCCACTGCAGACCCCAGCTGCACTCACGGACCCCTCAAATCCACCCAAGGTGAGAGGACCCTCGCAGACGCCGCCTCCAGGGGGCCCCACTCACCTGAGAGGGCCAAAGCTTCGGCAGACCTTATGCTTGGCTCTATGGGGATCCCGGGCGCCTGGGACTCAGGCGGGGCACAAGCATAAAAGGTTCCTGTGACCTGGCAACCTGCATTTGCAAATAAAAATCAGATGCTGTCTAACAGAGTCCCTCGGATGCAGAGGGAAGTTGCCTCTGCCTGAGGGTGGCCCGTCAGCCCCGGGGGTGCACCAGGCTGGGAGGGAAGGGCCTGGGCCCTCTAGAGCGACACTGCCCACCCCGCACACACCCCCTCCTGAGAGGCAAGGAGGCTGAGGTCCTACTGAAAAACCAAGGCTGAAGAAGGACGGAGCCTTTTCACAGCTGGAAGGAACCTCTGCAGTCTTCTTCCTCCCTCTCTCCCTTCCTTCCTTCCCTTCTTTTTTTTGTCATTAACCCCTCCAGCGCCTCAGAGTCACCTGTGTGTGTGTGTCTGCTAAGAATGTTTTAAGACCTACTATCCCAGTCACTTTCCAGGCCACACTGCAGCGTTCACCGTGTGCACCAGGCTCAACCCCCAGGCGTCACTTGTCTCATAACTGGAAGGCTGTGCCCTGTCCCTGCACAGCTGATGGGCAGGGTGACTGAGTCCAGGGGCTGTGCGATTCACGCCATGCACGCAGCGAGCTCACAGCAGAGCTGAGCCCAGGTCTCTACATGAGTTCCAACCTCCAAGAGCCAGACCAAAACCCTACACATTGATAGGCCTGGTTCATTAGTTGCTGTGGGTTCAGGAGGAAAGGGAACCACGTCTCCAGCCGACACAGCAGCTGTGTTGCGTGAGACGTTAACGGAGAGTGTGTGCCAGAACCTCAGTTGGCTGGTGCATCACTTAACGTCACTTACGTGTCAAGATCTGTCCACCAGCCTACCCTCTCACCAGGGTCACTAGTTCAGCGGGGCTGATGCACCAGACCCAGGTCTGAACTGCAGGAGCCTGTCGAGCATCAGCTGACTCTCCCACCACAATACGGAAAGCCAACTTCTGCTGCAAATCACTCTTAAAAAGCTAATAAAGCCAAGTGTTGTGATTAAAAAAAAATGTCACTCAAAACCAATCTTAAATAATTGGCTACTTCTTCAATTCCATAAGCCAAGAGTGAGCTGGACATGACTGGAAAAAGGAGCCGATTCTGCTAGAACATTCAAAAGATCTAGGTGTTGACGGGTCTCAGGATTTCTATGTAAACAGCTAACTCACAGGTCCTGACAGCTTCTGCTCTGAGGCACTGAACACACTGTGTGAAATTCTCTCTGCATTTAGCAAGCTGGTACTTCTGAGAGAGGTCTCATTCTGAGGGGAGGGGAAGGCCTCCAGGGACCACGGCATCCAGTCCAAGAGCAGCACCTACCAGGCCCTCTTCTGTGGAGACCTTCCGTGTTTCCTTCACAGGATTTACACATCCCTTTCTTACTATCACCTCTAATCCCAGGAACGACTGCCTGGACACACCACTGCTTAAGAGAAATCTACCAGCACAAAAATCCCCTGGGGTCCCTGTGGGCTGAGGTGGGTGCAGGGGGGCTGGGCCACAGCTGTGGGATGCCAACTTTACAGGTGTGTAGACAGAGACAGTCAGGATTAAGGGACGGTCCAGCCTTCTCTGCGAACACTAACAAAATCAACTACTTCTTGCCCAAGATTAAAAACAAAATTTAAGATTATTCAAGGAGGGAGAAACATGTTAGCTTACTAAACATAAAGTCGGCCAGTCTGAATTCTGATGTTCCCTGTCCTGTGTGGCTGGGCTCTGGGGTCAGGGGACCTGGAAGTGGTCCCCAGCCCTCAGTCTCACTGAGCAGTGATGGGCACATTGCTTACATTCTGTGAAAAGCAGGGCAGCTTCCCGGGGCCTGGAGTGACCCCTGGTTCCATGACGCAGCCCCGAGTCTGTCCAGGTTCACAGTGGGCCAGGCACCGTGGACCCGGAGTCCTCTGGGACACATGCCCTCCTTTACTGCACCCGGGGCCCTCCCCGGCAGCTCTGAGCAGAGAGAGAGCCAAGGGACTGCCCAGAGGTCAGGCCAGGAGGGGCCAGGCCCTCTGGCCACAGGCCCTGCCCTTACCATTTTCACAGGCTGGACTTTGCCAGTGGTGGCCACGGGGTCCAAAGGTCACGGGACACTGATATGGGATCTCTGTGTGTGGCTGGTCCGGGACGAACTCCCTCCAGCCCCGGTCGTGGGGCGGGATCATGTAGTTGTGAACCTGCTGGAGGAATCAGAGGGGGGTTGGGGTGGAGAGCGGCCAGCTCGGGGTCAGTCTGGGGGAGCCCCCCAGACTCCTCCAGGACCGCCTGTGTGGTGGGCAGCCAAATCCTCTTATTATAGGGAAAGCTGTGGTGGAAACTCACCACGAAGAGTCAAAAGCACGAACGAGACAGTGCTGTAAAGCGACGCTTTATGTGAGGCTTTATGTGATGCCTCATCATATGGCTAAACCAAGAGCCCTGCTGGGGGTTCTGCCTCCCTTCCAGCAAAGTGAATAAAACAGAGCTGGAATTCACATCGGAAAAGTCCGATGGGGTCAGCTGCCCTGTGGTTTCACATGATAAAGCCCTGCTTCCAAAATCTTTGGCTTCCACAAAAGGTCTGTTTCCCAGAAGATTTAAGAGTCATTGGGGAAATCTAACTAGCAGGCGGATACACCCACCCTCACCTCCCTCTCTTCAAACCCCAGCACCAGGTGGAGACTGACACATTCATCCAGTGACCTGGGACGTGGCTTGGCACTTTGACAAACAGCAAAAATGGAGTTCTGCTTGCTTCTGTTTGCAGATCTCTCCCGCCACGTAGGATCTGGCCCAAGTGCCTCTCACAGGCCCAGGCTTCCCTGCTCGAAGCCCTGCCCCTCCCGTACCTGAGCAGGCAGCGAGGAGTAAGGAGTCGGCACGCTGTACGGGTGGCTCATCTGCATCTGCGGGTCCTCCATGGTCAGCTGCTTGGCTCCTGAGGGTTTGGGGAAAAGGGAAATGCACGGTGTGAAAAAGGAACTGACAGGACGAAATGTCAAATCTTAGAAAAATACCTGAGAGTCTAATTCCTAGAATGCATAGCACAGTGTTGACCAATAAGGCATTTTTCTGCAAGTCCCTTGGGCAATTGTTTGTCCAGGCCATTAAACTGGTTCCTACAAGGTGCCACAAAGCGAGCACAAGTAGAGAAGCCCAAGGGTGATGGGCCTCGTGGCACGCGCTCCCCCAGCAGATGTCCACCTAGCGAGGTCACCTCTGGTTTGTTAGCCTGGGCTCTGCTCTGGGTCAGAATCTTGGCAAGTGGGAACCTTAGTTTTAACAAGCAGCCCAGTTGACCATGGCAAAGTCTAAATGCTGACACGTCTTTTACTACAAATGGCAACAATATGCAGATCATGAACCTTACCTTCCTCAAAGTAGCTAATCATGAGAGATAGAGGAATAAGTAAAGTTTCAAACAGATTTTCCATTTTTGGCTTGGAAATCTGGCCCATATCTTGGGAGAACTAACTAGAAAACACAGACATATGCACATACACAGGAAGAGACCAGGAGCCTGAGAAATTATCCCGCACTAACACCATGAGAACTTCAACTTGTGACCCAGAGAAGCTGGGAAAGCCGCCTGCTGGGCTTGAATAGGAGGCCGAGGCAAGCAGGCTACAAACGCGGCAGATGAAAAACGGGACCCTGACGGGGAACCGTCCTGAGGCGTGAGTGCAGGCGGCCCCAGCCCGGGACGCCCACCTTTCTTGGCTCCCTCGGGGACGATCCGGTACACTTTGTAGGGGTCCGAGATGTCCAGCTGGCTCCGCTCCACCAGCTCCTCAAAGTCGTTGCTCTTGTTCAGAGCACACCGCAGGCGTGTCTTCCAGGTTGGAGGGTCTGGCTTGTCGATGCCTTCTCGAAACTTCCCTTTAAACAGTGCCCAAGCCTGGTGAGGAAAAGTGGGGGAAGGTTAAAATGCAGGTCTTTCAAAAAAGAATCTGGAAACTATTTCTAAAGCAAAGAATGGCGGCAGGGCCTTCAGATCCACAGGCATGTGGGACAGAGACACACCAGGTGTTTATGAAAGACGGGTGAGATTGGGGACCCCTCAAAGCCCCCCCCCCTCAGGGAAGCACTTAGGCTGGAAGCAAGGACAGAGCTGTGGGCTGAGGGGCCACCACCGGGCACCTCTGGACGCTGGGGAGCCTGCGGCAAGCCCTGCTCTTCCAGCAAGTTCCCTGAGGAAGTCCCCCGGCCACGCTCTGCCCACAGGTGGTGGGGCTGGGCCCTAAAGCACTGGCCACTGGGCAGACTGCCCAAGGGGAGAACGGTCAGGACAGGGACACGCGCACAGCGCAGAGAGAGGCCCAAAGGGGACCCTGAGAGGGAGAGAGGAGACAGGAAGGGGCGAGCGAACCTTCCAGGGAGAGACTCGGGAAGAGGGAGTCACGCAGAGACAGCGAGACAGAGGGAGAGACGCCGACGGGCTGGAGAGAGCCTGAAGGAGAGCGCCGGCCAGAGAGGGGCGTGAGGGCGGGACCACGCGGAGAGGCCGCAGGGGCCAGACCTGCGGGGCGCGGCGCGCACGGCCGCCCGCGCGCAAGGAAGAGACGCGGTCGGTACGCGGCGGCGAGGCGGGGCCCAAAGTTCCAGGGAGAGAGAGGCGCAGCCTTGGCCCACCCCCCTGCCCGGCGGGAGCGCGGACGGGCCTCTGGCTCCAAGGGACCGTGCGCCCCCCAGGCGTGGCACCGGCTCCGCCCTCTGCGGGGTTACCCGAGGGGCCGCGGGACACCCGCGCTCCCGCACGAGGCCCGGGGCGCGCGCCGCGGACCGGCCCCCGAGCCCGGGTCGGGTCGGCGCGCGGGCCCCGGCCCCTCCCAGCCCCGCCCCGGGCACCTTGAAGAGCGCGGCGTCCTCCTCGCGGTTGTAGTCCTGCTTGCCCGCGTGCTTCCAGGGGATGCGGAAGATGCTCTTCTCCTCGTTCTCCCACACCAGCCCCGGGTACTTGCCGCTGTCGATCTGGTCGATGAGCCACTGGCGGAGCTTCCCGTTGCCGCAGCTCACGGAGCTCATGCCGAACTCGCCGCCTCGGCTGCCGCCCTCCAGGTTCATGCCCCGCGCGCCGACGCTGTCCCTTCGCAACCCAGGCTCCGCTCCGGCACTCGCTCTGCGCTGCGGGGAGAGGAGGCGGCCCTCGGCAATGACCACGAGGCCGCAGAGTCTCGGAGGCGGCGAGGCGCGCGCCGCCGAGTCTGTGACGCCCAAGCCCCGAGAGAAGGCCCTTCTCAGCCGCCCCGGCTCGTGCGTGCCCTTGGCGCGCCGTCCCGCCGCCTCCCTGAGCCCGTCCGCGACCGCACCTTCTGGACGCTCCCCTCGCGTTCCCCCCGCCGCGGCCCGCACGCTGCCCAGACAGGGCTCTGATCTTCGCGCACCCCCGAAATCCAGCCGCACCACGCGTGGGCCTCCGTTTGCTCACTCGTACCCCCGCTGCGCTGCCCAGGCCCAAGCCGTGGGCAGTCCGTTTTCCCGGCCACGGTCAGTTTCCGCCCGCGCCCGCTCCCGAGCCCCCACGCCCCGGTGGCCCCGCGTGTTCCGCACGCGGGCTCCCCTGTGGCCTGGCCTTCCAGGTGCGCGGCGGCCGCAGCTCCCCCGCGGCTCTCTCTGAAACCCGCACTCTTTGCCCCAAGAATGCCCCGGAGCCCCAGGCAGGTAGCAACGACCAGGTGGCCCGGGAGCCACACGCGACAGAGGGACCTGGCCTCAGGCGGCGAGCGCAGCCTCGTCGTGGGGGATCCCCGCGCGCCGAGCATCAGCCGGGCGGGGAGGCCCGCGGGGAGAGCGGGGGCGGGAAGGTGCCGGGAAGGCGGGGGTCGCGGAGCGCGGGGCCCCTAGTGGCCTGAATTTGGAGCGCCTCCTCTTCCATCACCGGTTGGGAAGCCGCGAGCTCGGGGCCGAGGTGAGTCTGAGCCCCGCAAGAGCGAGGAGCAACAGAAACAGCCTCGGGAGGAAGCGTCCGTCCCCCGCGGTTAAGCCTGCCGCCCGGTGTGGCTCCCTTCGACGACCCCCGCGGCCGCTGACGGCCCGGCGACCTCGTTATCACACCCGGCCCCGCGCGTGGCCTCCGGGGCCCGGGCTCGGCCGACCCACGGACGCTGGGGCCTCGGGACTCCCCGGCCAAGAGCAGATGGGGCGCGCGTCGGGGTCCCTCGAGGGGCGTGCTCTCTCCCGGCGCCGACGCTGGGGTGCCCCGCGCTGCCCCGAGGTGGACCCCGCACGGCTGGCCTCGCGCCGGGTTCCTGCGGTACCCGGCTCGCAGCCCGGGTCCTTCCCGACCCAAGTCTTACCTCGCCCCGACTCGAGCAGAGGGCAGCGGTGAGTCCCGAGTCCAAGCAGTGAAACTAAGCCCCAGAGGTAGGAAAGAGGAACTTTATAAAGCTTAAAAGCCGCGCTTGGGGCGGGGCCTACGCGGGGCGGGGCCAACCGGGGCGCCTCCTGGCCGGGTGGGGGCTGCGGGCGCAGAGCCGCGCGCGCGGGGCTGGTCTGGGGGTTCCGGGCAGAGGGCCGGGCGCGCGGGGTGCGGCGGGGTCTGCGGACAGAGAGCCGGGGGCGCGGGGCCGCAGCTGGGCTAGGGGCTGCGCACGCAGAGCGCGGGGCGCGGGGCCGGGTCGGAACCCGGGCTGGCGGAGCGCCGGCTCCCGGCTGGGCGCGCGGGGCTGGTCTGGGGGCTCTGGGCAGGGAGCCGGGTGTGCGGGATGGGGTAGTGGGCTGCGGACGGAGGGCCGGGGGCGCGGGGCCAGGCGGCGCTGGGGACGCACCTCGAGTCGGGCGCACGGGCCAGGGGAACCTCACTCGGGCGGTTTCCTGCCGAGGGCAAGGCGCGAGGGGACCTCGCCTCCGCGCGGGGACCGCTGAGCAGCAGCTCAGCTACGGCGGCGCTGTCAGGGCGGGAAGTGGGGGCGTGCAGGAGCGGGAATCTGGTGCGAAGGGGACCGGGCTTGCAGAGCTCGTAACCAGAGACAGAGGACTGTCCGTGTCGACCGACCGTGGGTGGGTGGGGGGCACCCTTGGCTGTCACCGAGAGCCCCGCCCCTCCGCCCCCTTTAGAGAACCTCACACTCATTGAAAAGAAAAAAGGAAATGGCCCAGATACCTTGAGCTATGAACTGCGCTCACACGCTGTCTGCGCTTGAAATGCGCGCATCCTGCTGGTCGGCTCGACTGGAGGACTTCGGTAACCGAGGCAGCACCCCCACAGCTTTATTGCGGCAGCAGGAAAGCCCTGGAGGAAGTGTCCAGGTCCACCTCTCGGTGGCACAGTTTTAGCCTCAACGTGGGAGAAGCAATTTACAAGTGGGAGTTTAAATGGCCAGAATAAGAACAATATTTAAACAGAGGGATTTCACTTAATGTTCGAAGATCTAACCCCCTCCCCCCCACCCCACAGCATCTTGAATGCTTCAGCATGTTTGTGTAGTTACCAATTTCAGGTAAACCGTCAATCACTGGTTTCTATATGATTTTAGACCACCACCACCCTAGGTCAACTCNTAACCCCCCCCCCCCCACCCCACAGCATCTTGAATGCTTCAGCATGTTTGTGTAGTTACCAATTTCAGGTAAACCGTCAATCACTGGTTTCTATATGATTTTAGACCACCACCACCCTAGGTCAACTCGCAACTTTTGAAAAGCTTTTGATTTCACTTGTCTCTCAGTTTTTCTTTTAAGTATTGGGCCACTGTCTCCCATCCAAAGAAAGAGCCCAGCTTAGCCTGGAGCAAAACAGCCATGAGCGACAGAGTGGGCCAGCTTTTCCCCAAACTGACGGCTTTCTCAGAAATTAGCAGGATGCTATGCTCTTATTCACCCAAGTGAGTTTTCCACTGCCAGAGTCTGTGTAGTAAACAACAGGGTATTTTTCAAAGAACGTTCTGGTCACGGCGGTTTTCCTTCCTTTCGTCTTTCATGGATTCATTCATTCAACAGATATTTTTGGGGCCCCTCTACCTGTCAGGAACTGAGCTCAGCACTTGGATACCTCAGCCAACAAAGTGGACATGGCCGCCTCCCAGCTGCCTTGCGCTTTAACCAGTGGATTGCTTTCCCCAGCGTGCTCACCAGCAGCAGAAGGGCGACTGCTGAGAACAAACGCCGCCAACTAGAGCTTTCTGTGCTTTCGCACACGTGTCCTCTGCCGGGACTTAGTTATCTCACTGTTCCCCTCGTGCACTTTCAGACGCCGAAAGCCACGTCGGCCTTGATCTAAAATGTGATTGCGAACCTTCAACGCCATCTTCTGGCTTACTCATTTGCCATATTGATCTACCAGAAGCGGTATTTTCTCTGTTAGGATGAGGTGGATACAGAGAATCGCGTGTTTCAATCACTGAGCTCTCGAAGTCCTCACTGCCCCAGGAGGCGGGGAGGGAGGGCTTGGCCTCACCAGTTAGCTGCTCACTGCAGACGTTTCTGTCTTAGTCACGGCTGAAGTGGGAGGGAGAGAAGGCTTAGACTGACCCTCCCCCTCACACCTGAGATCAGAGTGCCCCTCAGAGAAGACTAGACTTGCCTTCAGATGGCACAGCCTGCAAAAAGGTGAAAGCAAGTAGGAAATCAGTTAGTTGAACGTGTATCCAAAACAGAGCCCAGCGGCGTGTTCTGTGAGGGGGTTATTCACTTCAGCCCCTTGTATGGATGACCCGGTGCTGTCGTAGATGGAGCCGCAGGAGCTCAATTTTCACTTCACGTGTATAATAAAGAAACCATAAGGAAAGCTGAATTTACCTAAGTTCAGTAATTTAGAAATCAATCTTTTAAATTTATACAGTCACATGCAAGAAAAGTATCTTAGAAAAACCCATACTAGATACAAAAAACCACCTTGTTTCGGATAAAACTATTCTCTCACTAATTTATTTTCCAAGAAGGGAGGGACTGTTGTTCAGTCGCTCAGCCATGTCCGACCCTTTGTGACCCCGTGGACTGTAGCCCGCCAGGCTCCTCTGCCCATGGGATTCTCCAGGCAAGACTACTGCAGTGAGTTGCCATTTCCTTCTCCAGGGGATCTTCCTGACCCAGGGATCGAACCCACATCTCCTGCATTGNCTGTTGTTCAGTCGCTCAGCCATGTCCGACCCTTTGTGACCCCGTGGACTGTAGCCCGCCAGGCTCCTCTGCCCATGGGATTCTCCAGGCAAGACTACTGCAGTGAGTTGCCATTTCCTTCTCCAGGGGATCTTCCTGACCCAGGGATCGAACCCACATCTCCTGCATTGCAGGTGGATTCTTTACCACTGAGCCAGCAGGGAAGCCCAAGGAGGGAACAACAATGTATTTAAAACAGTGCAACTACGCGGTATCATTGAAAACATCCACAGGGCAGTGGTTTTAGGTTCTTATAAAAATCCAGGAAAATACTAAAAATGTTTGGTTGTTATGGTGTAGTTCATTTAAGGTTGACTGGTTGTGTGTGCCGTGTTCAGTGACACACAGTGTCCCCCACTGTCACAGCACGGAACCACCTCCAGCACGTGCTGTGCAGCTTGCTCTGGCCCTCTAGTAAGGCTGTGCGCGCGTGTCACAGTACTCGAGTAGTACGCTGTCTGTGCCACTAAGGCATCACGGTGCTCTGTGATGGCATGGGGCTGGATTCTGTAGACAGTCATGTCACTGTGTGGTGTCATTAACAGCTCGACGCTCGGGCGCGGAGGCAGCAGCCCTGGCTCAGACTCCCGAGGTCTGAACTGACTGAGGTTTTCCCTTTCGAGTTCAGAGGCGCTCACGGCTTTCCTGTCTCCCAGCGTCCTGTGGGAATCCAGACCCGGCACACCCCGTGTTCAACCCAAGACTCTTGTCACTTACGCGTCAACATCTAAAGAAACCTCAGAGACTCTTCCTCGCTTGATCTCCAGCTGCAGCTGCCCTGGGGGCAGGGCGGGCAGCACCCAGGCCGTGCCCAGGTAAGGAGAGAGAGCTGGCCCTCCGAGACCCCCGCGGATCCCCTCGGCCACGTTCCATCGTCCCCGCCGTCTGGAGGGCCTTGGCTGCTGTCGAGACGGCTCCCAGGCGTATCTGTCTGCCAGGGGCAGCACTCCCAGGGCAGCTGGGCACCCCCTCCGGTGAGAGAGAAGAGGCAGCTTTCCCGCTGCAGAGGCTGGCCGCAGGGACCAGGGAGACTTCTCCCAACCCTAAACAACTGTTTCTTCATCTGCTCTTAGAACCAGTGGCTTTTCAGGTTACAGTGAGTTCAGAGTAAGAAAAACGGCCTTTTCTCCAAGCCACTGATCTAATCTCTGGTCTCCACTTCATCCTTCTCCATATGGCTCCGTTCCACACTCAGAGCATCCTGCTCGCAAATAATTTCATCCGCTGGGCAGTCTAACCTTATCAACCACTTCCACAGGACAGGAGTTGTGGTAGAACGCTCTGGATGGAAAAGACAGGAACTGTAAAGGCTGCCGCCGCCGCACACCCAGCCTAAAGGGGCAGAGCTGGACTTTCCACCATGACAAACCCCTTGGCAATATCAACAGTACCCCTAAAGCTGGTCTTTTTTCATGCAGGGCTGTATACACTTTTCCACTTAATTTAGTGGCCTGAGCTTCTTCAATGAAACAGAGCAGCCTGGAGCGTTCCCAGAGCCCAGGCCTGGCTGGGGACCCTGTTGCCCGCAGGCACGGAGAACAAGCCCCTGCCAGGCACGCAGGAAACTGGGTCTGTGACTTTAATCAATTATGTGACAGAAAGTCACAGAATCAGACGCCATGTGCACAGCTGTTCCCTTCTGTCTCCTCTTTCGTGCCAGTGTTCTGAGAGCCTCCTGTGACGTGTCTTCCTGACTCTACATCAGCAGTGACGTGGCTTGAACAAGGGACTGTGTGAGTCTGCCAGCTCCCTTCACCAAGCCAACGAAGGGGCAAATGGTTTGCAAAGACTTTGGGCAATTTTCTGAAAGCTGAAGCAATAGGTGAAAAGCCAGTTCCTCCCATTTGCAGCTGGGTTATTCTCAAGCTCACCCCTTCGTCCAGCTGGACACTGCGGGGCATGCTGCCGCTTGACACGTAGGAAGTATCACCCTGGGCCTTGCGGGTCCTGTTGGGGGCGGGCTGTGATAACTGCCTCTGCCCGGCACCCAGTCCCTCCAGTCTCAGGGGCTCGGAGCCACTCAGGCTTCCTCTTGTTCACATGTGGCCAACGCCGCTCTGAGAGTTCAGGCCAAGCAAGCTGCACGCACCCAGAACATTCCTGGTCACACAGTGTAGCGATGGTGCTGGCTCTCTGAGCATCGTCTCACCAGGGCCCCTGCACCCTGGGTGGGAGGTGAGGACTCTCCGTGGAAAGCAGGAGGGCCTGGGTGAGGCAGGAGCCCGGGGCCCAGGGAGAGCAGGGGCGCTCAGTCCAGCGTGCATGGAGCGGTCAGAGGAGGGCAGCAGGGGGCCTGGGTGCAGAGAGCGGAGCTGAAATGAGGTGTTTCCAGGCACGGGCTGGGGGTGGGGCAGCAGGCTTCGGGGTAGAGAGGACGCCGGGGGCACGTCTCCCCGCCATGGTCTCTTGGAGTGATGGCCCCGCTCCCCCTAGCTGCCCCCACGCTGGCCCCTGAGCCGCCTGGGCAGCCAGTGGTGGAGACTGTGACCTGCAGGGCCCGCCCCTCCCACCGCCGCCCCCGGGGTGGGGCTGGTGCTCTCGCCTCCTTCCTGCGCGTGGCCTGCATCTTCCGGGGCCTCGCTGGGGATTCAGTCCCGTCTGTCTTAGTTGGAGGTCCTGGTGCCCTCAGAGCCCATCCAGGAGCATGGGCCTGCATCCTGCCAGTGCCTCCCCGGGGCAGTGCTGGGGTCCTCCTCACCCCCGGCCAGGCTGTCTAGGCCCCTGACCTCGTGCCCAGCCTGGAGGCGCAACGGGGCTGAGTCTGAGGAGTGCGTGCCATCTGCATCGATTCCGGACAGGGGAGCAGCAGCCTCGGCAGGGAGGGGCGCTCCTGCCTGCTCAGAGCTTCCAGGACAGGCTGCGGTTGGGCTCCGCTCGGGACCCTGCATGCCCCCTCGTCCTCACCTGTGCCCACCATGGGCTGCGCCTGGCCAGCTCCCCTGGGTCTGGTGGAGGGCCGGCACCTCTCCGGAGGTTCTGGCAGGGGAGCCAAGGGCGACGGTACAGGAACTTGGGGAGCCTGGCAGTGGGGCCGGGGTCTGGAGGGGGTGTCCATGACCGGGCAGCAGCCTTGTCCCGGTCTCCTGGGAGTCGTCCGTTCCTTGCTTGCTCTGTGCTTTCTGCGTTAGACGCCCTTGACACTCAGCTGTTTAGAGGCTTTGTACGCATTAACTGATTTTAGCTTGAGTTGCTAACCTTAATTTGAATACTAAAAAACTTTCTTTCAACTACTCTCCACATATGTTTAGCTTAAAAAGTCTGAGCATGTCTTCTTTTTAACATTCTAAGGTCATTTATGAATGAGGATGTTTCACCCTGTTTTGAAGTGTGAGGGGCCAAGTCCGACTTTGTCTGAGGACACAGGTCGTCCACTGAGCCCGCCACG
Organism: Oreotragus oreotragus; assembly: GCA_006410675.1. Taxonomy (NCBI): domain Eukaryota; kingdom Metazoa; phylum Chordata; class Mammalia; order Artiodactyla; family Bovidae; genus Oreotragus; species Oreotragus oreotragus. The sequence continues at coordinate 203,687 of SJYX01023449.1, read as the reverse complement.
CCCCCAGGGCTGTGGGAGCAGATGCCCTGGGAAGTGCGGTGTGGATTCTCGGCTCTGAGGGGACCCAGGCCTGGGTCTTTCCTCGGAAGATGTGCGCAGGACGCCACAGACCACACTCTTCTGCCCCTTCCGAGCTCGGGGGGTGCCAGTGGGGAAGTGAGACAGCTGTTAGGGCTCCATCTGAGAGGCAGACACCCGTGAGTAGGGTCGGGGCACTGATGCCAACAGGACCTGCTGGTCCATGAGGCCACACAGCTTGCTGCAGCCCCCAGCCCCGGACCCGTCGCCGGCCTTTCTGCGAGGCCCCGGGACCTGGCCCCCACGTGCCGATTCCCTGGCTTTGCTGGTCCTGAGGAACAGCTGCCCTCCTGCCCTCCCGTGCCTCCCGCATCAGAGCGCTTGCTGCCCAGCTCACCTTTGTCCAGGGACCACGGCAGGAGCAGAGGGGTGGCCGGAGGTCCCCTCGTGGAGTCCCATCCGGGTGCTGGACTTCCAGACTTGAAAGGTCTGAATGGTCTGGGTGGCCAGGGAGACAAGGCAAGCAGGGTGCTCGTGGCCCCTGGGGAGTGACGGGGCGGGCCGGACACTGGCAGTTGTCCAGCTTTCTCGAGAGCTTGCGCTGGGGGCCTTCACGAGGCTTACTCTGCTGAGGCTCCGGCGCCAGCAGCCGGGGCGGCTCTGCGGGAATGGCCGAGGTCCCCGCGGGCGCCTGCTCTCCCCCTGCTGGCCAGTGTCCGGCTGTCCCCGCTTCTGTCCCCTGTGCTGTGTGTGGTCCCCCAGCGCCCTGGGAAGTCTGACCCCAGCAGCTCCTCCTAGGTACCCCGTGTCCAGGAGGCTCTCGTGGGTTACTGAAGTAGCCTGTGTCCTTCATCCTGTTTAAACTGAAATTTATTTTGAAACTCCCTTCAGAAAATCCCTTTCTCTTCTAAATGTGCTTGTTCGCCTCTTTGCAAAATCATCATTCGAAGCAGTGTGCTCTGAATAAGCCCATGGACTTGAGTGTCCCTCTCGGCTCTCTGAATTCTGCCTTGTTTCTGGCTGATGCTGTCCGGAACCAGCTGTGGAAGGAACCAGCTTATACAGAAGGAGGGCGCAGTGCTGGGCACAACCTAGTCACTCTTCTTTGGCTCACGCACTTTGCTTGTCTCTTGAACAAAGTGTCACCAGCGTCCCTGATGGTCATAGGTGCTGAATGGATTCTTACAGGTTGTTCTCTGAGGTGTTTTTTCTGGGCGACCCTCATAGAATCTTTGGGAGGCTTTAAATTTTGCCACTTTGTGTTTTATACCAATTTTTATTTTATAAATTAATATGTCATCCCTCTGGGGGATAAATTTTTGTTGTTTCTTGACTTTGTAGCATCAATAACGAAAGTCCTTTAACCCATTCTTCTGTGCCTCCATCTTTATACATTAAAAATCCTTTTTAAAAGTTTACTTTAAAAAAAGCTCAATGAAATTTCCCAATTCCTTCCAAACTTCTTCCTTTTGAAAATCAAGTTCAGGGTCCATCAGCAAAGTCCTTATTTGTTTCCTTTGCGTCTCAAATTAAAGCACCCAGTTGGTGGGTGTGTATGAGTGAGTATGGTGAGTGTGCTGGTTTTTCTGTTAGCTAACTGGATAATGCTCAGGAAAAAGAGCTTATTCTTGAAACCCTGAAAATCACGCACAGGTCTCAGTGGGTGGGCGCTTCAGTCCTTTGTGAGGAGGCCCATGAGCCCACCCGTGTGCTCTGTCCTTCTGTCCCCCGAGGTTTCTGTTCTCGTGTCCAGGTGTCTCGACCTGCAGCAACAGAACCTCAGTCCCAGGCTTTGCCACAGGCTGCAACCCCCACTGTGCAACCAGGTCAGGTCTCAGAGAAGCAGGAGCAGGTGCCCCCGAGATCCAGGCCCGAGCACCTTTCCAGGTCCTCCCCTCGCAGCAGTGGACAGCCCTGCGACTTCAGGGTCCCCTCTCTCAGTAAGATTCTGCTGTGGCCCTTCTCTTGTGGGAGGCGGGGCTTGTAGAAGCAGGGTCCTGAAATTGGAAGTCAGGACCCTACTCTCCCTTTCAGGCTGGAGTCATAGCTTGGATCTCTGCAGAGATCTTCTTCTGAGATTCTCGGGGTCCTGGAGGCAGGCTCCTAGGAAGCCAGGAGGAGGGCCAGCCTGTTCCCAGAGGAAATCTGGTCAGGCCACAGGAAGGGGGCGGCACTGAGGGAGCCCAGCGCCCCAAAGATGGTGTTTGACCTGACTGGAAGGCGTCAGTGTCACAGAGGAAGGGAAGGACGTTCGAGCTGGGGCCCTGTGGGAGAGCGTGGTCCGGACGAAGGGGAGCTCGGGGAGAAAGGGCCGGGAAGCCCACGAGAGCCTCAGGGAGGGACGTGTGGGACCCGCGCCGCGTGGGCAGGGCCCTGGCTGCCCAGCGTCACTGGAGCCCAGGCTGCAGATTTGGGCACTGGGCCCAGAAAACTGCATTTCCACCCACTTGTCTCTGGGGTCCCAGGACCGCTCACTTTGGACGCAGCTGGGAGAAGGGGGCCTGGGGCCAGGAAGGCCACTTTACAGTGGGGGCACCAGTGGTCGGAGGAGCCGGCTCGGCGGCTGGGAGATGGGGCGCTGCTGGGCCTGGGGGCGCCGAGACGCAGGCCGGGGGTGACTGCGTCCAGGGTGGAGGATGGGAGCCGGACGCATCTGGGGGTCAGGGCCGTTGGGGTGGACTGTCCTCTGAAGAGCAGCGGAGTCCTCTTCAGGAGCCTGGGGGTGGTCAGACAGGCCCTGGCGGGCAGTGAGGTGGGGGACTCCAGCCTCTCGGCATGGCGGGTCCCCAGGGCGCTCGGGCTGGGGGGTGGAGGTCGGGAGGGACACACTCCCCAGCGTGGTCCTGTTACTTCCCTCCGGGAGGTTTCCTGGCACAGCTTTGGGGTGGCCCTGATGCGAACCACCCCAGATGACTCCCTTCAAGGCTCTGGGTCCTGGGAGGACAGGCGCTTGGGCAGGAGGGAGGAGAGGGTCGGGAGCCCCGAGGAGGCAGCAACTCTGTGGAGGCTCTTCTTCCAAACCGAGCCAGGACTGTGATGCTGCCCTGCCCTGGAAGTGGGGAGCTGGCTGCGTGTGGTCAGGGACCTGCTCCCACAACTGCCCCCATGTGGCCTGCCCCTGTGGGCAGGTCAGAGGTTGCCACAAGGTGAACCTTCGGCTCAGGGGACCAACCTTGCCTCTGGCCTGCAGCTGCCACACAGGGCTGCCCACAGAGGGCAGGCAGGACGGGGCAGGTGCTAGGATTCTCCTTAGGGGTGAACCCTTGAGATCAGGGGTGCTAGGGGCACCCATGTCAACAGACGAGCGAGACACAGAGCCCCTCAGCCACCTGCTTCCTGTGAGCGGAGCCCAGTGCGACTAGCATGAAAACCACGATCAGGGACAGCCCTGGGTCAGACGATCCTTCAGGTCGGAGGCCGTCGGCCTCCACTCCCGTCACTGTCCGGGCTGGTCACCCGCGCTCGCTCTCAGGAGGGCGGCCCGCGAGGGCCCGGCGGCATCCGCACACACCAGCCGCTCTCAGCTCGATGCCACCTCCTGCCCCGCATGCTTCTCTGGCCCCACGTTCCCCTCCTTCTTGCTGCAAAAGTTCTCCTCCAACGTGCTTCATGCAAGTTACGCATCTTCATGCTGGTGTGTTTTTCTGGGTTGTTTGAAGTCTGGCTTGCACTGAAGCTCTCAGCAGGGAAACGCGGAATACCGCTGTCAGAATTCCAGGATGGTCTTCTGGATGCGTTGGGTATTTGGGCAGAAATACAGAGATTTACTGGGCTTCCCAGGTGGCGTTAGTGGTAAAGAACCTCCTTGCCGGTACAGGAGACAATAGAGATTTGGGTTCGATCCCTGGATCAGGAAGATCCCCTGGAGGAGGGAAAGGCTACCCACTCCAGTATTCTTGCCTGGAGAATCCCATGGGCAGAGGAGCCTGGAGGGCTGCAGGCCATGGGCCGTAAAGAGTCGGACATGGAGCGGCTGAGCACGTGAGCACAGAGACGTGATAAGTGCAGCGAGCCTGCCGCCCCCGGCGCGGCCTCAGTGGGCCTTCGGTTCTCTGGTCTTCACCGTGAAGAAGCTACTTTTATTAATGAACCAAGGGCATCCTCCTGGCAGAAATCCAACGGCCCCCTCCGTTCTCAGAGTCTCGGGGCATCTCGGCTCCTCTGCAGAGGCCGACCAGCCCCTTCTCCACCATGGGCTCAGACCTCCTGCTGTCACCTTCTCTTTCATCTTCCGCTGGCATCTGACTAGATCCCTCTCCTGCTTGGCAGCATCTCCTGGCCTCGCAGTACTCTTGAATCAGTCCTGATCATCTGACCAAATACTTCGGAGATACTCATCTTCCTGATACAGTCACCCTCATGACCTTGGACCCAATGGCCTATTCTATTCTCTTCAACCAGAAGCTCGAACCTCACTGATGCGTCTCGCCTCCACCACCTCCGGCTCCTCGAGCCTGAGTGCTGTGTTCTCTGTGGAAAAAGGCAGGTCTCGCTCCATCCCAGAATACTCTCCTTGCAGCCAGAATTCGAGCATTCACCCTCAGCTCTCAGCCTCGACTTCCTGGACTGGCCCTGTCTGTCCTGCTCACCTCTAATGGGCTGTCCCTTTTCCACCTCAGACTTCATCTCATGTCTATCTGCATGGCTTCTAAAAGTCGATTAATTATGCATTTAAATTATGAACTCTGCTATACTGAGGCATGAATGACTTGCGAAAAGCTGTACCTACGTAATGTATATAACTTGAGCTTGGGAATAAGTATCGTCTGGGACGTGATCAAGGCCACAAATATATCCATCACCTCCCAAAGCTTCCTCCCATCCCTTTTATTATTACTCTTGCCACTACTGTTGTTACTCTGCGGCAAGAACACTTAACACAGGTCAATCATCTCAGCCAAGTGTAAGTGCGTCGGAGCGCCGGCAGCTGCAGGCCCCAGGCTCAACACCGACGCCAGGAACTGTGCCTGCAGCTGGTGCCTGCGGCTGCCGGCACTCTCTGAACATCACCTGCTCTCCTCCTCCGGCCTCCACGGACACTCTTTCTCCCTCTGCTGTGAGTGTGACAACTTGAGATTCTGCACGCAAGTGAGGCCACGCAGGATCGGTCCTGCATCCGCCTGCCTCCCCGGGTTCGGCAGCTGCCCACCTCCCCGAGTAGAACACCCACATCGAGGTCCGTCCATGATGCCGACCAATTCCCACACCATCGAGGTCCGTCCGTGATGCCGACCAATTCCCACACCATCGAGGTCCGTCCATGATGCCGACCAATCCCCTTTGCTTCTCCCTGGAGATGGTCCTTCATCGCCGGTCGCCACGGCTGCGGGTCTCTCCACGATACAGACTGGCATTTTCTTTCTTTTAAACTGATCTGTCTCTGGGGAGGGGTAAGTTGCCTGTCTTTTCATAAGAGGTATCTTTCATAAGAGGCTACAAAAACACCCTGTTTTTCTCTCAAAGTCCAGTGACTTGTGTCCACAAGCAGACCTCTCCTGTGATGTAGTTTGCTGTGAAGTTTGCCTGTTGGTGACTGGCCCTTTCCTCATTTCTTCCACGTCTGCTGGCTTGAACTCTTCTGTAAGGAGGAGCTGCCTGGCTCTGTCCTTTGTTTATCTGTTTATATCCATCACTGTGGACTCGTGGACGCTTACTTTGTTCCATAGATTAGGGCCCAACAGTTGTAATCCATGGGTTGGAAGCTCCTACGGGTTGGCCGCTCACATTAGGTGCGTTTGCCTGGAGGTGGGAGGGCCCGGGGCGCCTGTCCTGCCACTGTGCTCTCAGCTCCCCCCTCTCTTCCTCAAGCTGGCTGGGTTTCTGGCCCCACGCATCTCGCATCTCGCACCTTGGGTTCCTGGGTAGTTTCCCCCACTTCCCTCACAGCAGGTCATATTGCTGGAAACAGGCCTTGGGGCGGCGGGGCTTAAACTTGACTGTTCTGAGTCCCGTTTTACAACCACAGTTGTGCCCAATCCACACCTCCTGGAGCGAGGCCTCTGCGTCCGACACTGGCAGAGGTGCCCCTCAGCCCCGACTCCGACCTTTATCCACCCCTCACCCCCACCTTCGCCCATCCCCCTCCCCCCACCCCTGCC
>SJYX01023449.1:178185-194890 GCA_006410675.1 Oreotragus oreotragus | reverse complement strand
GGTCTAGAGCAGGGGGCGTCCAGAGCTGGGGGTGGGCAGAGCCAGGGGGTGTCCAGAGCTGGGGGCATCCAGAGCTGGGGGCAGGCAGCCCAGGAGCGAGTGTGACTGTTGAATTCGCCTACAATGAAAGACTTTTACTTGTATCTTTATTATGTGAGACACTCTGATACCGGACTTCTCTAAGCAAGGCCTGAGTGAACCCTGCCTCTGTTTGAGGGGGGCACCCGGGGCTCCTGGCGGACTCCTGGGTCCCCAGTGTTGGAGGTGGGAGGCAAGCTCACAGGCACACGCGCTGTCTGTGTCAGCCTGGCCCCTGACTCACTTCGGGAGGTGAGAGCACAGAAAGCAGAGTTTGCACCCCGAGGCTCCCCCTGGCCCCCCGTTACTCCCTGCCCATCCGAGGCATCACCTCATGGCTCAGACTCTGTGGGGCACGTGTGGGAGTCTGGAAACGTGCCTGAGCACCCCACTCCCTGGACCAGGGGGAGCTCGGGGGCTCGGCTCCACCCGAAGGCTCGCCACCCGGCCCTGCTTCTGTCCGAACTCCTTCCCTTGCCCAGTGAGCCTGTGTCAGCACCCGCCCCTGCACAGCTCCCTTCTAGGGGCCGGGGCACCGCAGGGCCAGCTGTGCTCTTAGCGGATCTCCAAAGGGGTGTGCCAGACCGTCTGTCTGTTTTAACGCAAAGTTTAAACAAAGGCTTCCCTGGCGGCTCAGACGGTAAAGCGTCTGCCTGCAATGCGGAAGACCCGTGTTCGATCCCTGGGTCGGGAAGATCCCCTGGAGAAGGAAATGGCAGCCCACTCCAGTACTCTGACCTGGAAAATTCCATGGATGGAGGAGCCTGGTGGGCTACAGTCCATGGGATCACAAAGAGTCGGACACGACTGNGTAAAGCGTCTGCCTGCAATGCGGAAGACCCGTGTTCGATCCCTGGGTCGGGAAGATCCCCTGGAGAAGGAAATGGCAGCCCACTCCAGTACTCTGACCTGGAAAATTCCATGGATGGAGGAGCCTGGTGGGCTACAGTCCATGGGATCACAAAGAGTCGGACACGACTGAGCGCCGTCACTTTAAACAAATGAGCTGACTCCTCGCTCGATAGTGGCCCCTCCTAGAGGTGACCAGCGCTGCAGAGCCCTGTATGTGGATTTGAGCGGACAGGCCCCCAGAGAAATATTAGCAAGAAACCGTGACTGAAGGCGGCAGGAATGAAGGGCAAGCAGATAGAAATGGCAGAGCCTCCTCACTCTGAACACAAGCCTTTCGTCCGCCTCCTTTCCAGGTGAGGAACGAGCAGTGCTAACCTGACGGGAAGTCGGTGCCCACGGGCGAGCTCCCCAGAACGCTGCTTGAAGCATCGGTGCCATAGGCATTCACGTCGGCAGCCCTGGCCCCCAAGGTGAAGGCGTGAGGAGGTTGGGCCTTGGGGGCGGGAGTGGTCAGTCCTGAGGATAGAGCCTTGGGAATGGGACTAGCGTCCCCACCGAGGTGACCCAGACAGCTGCCTTGGCCTTTCTGCTGCAAGAGGGCACAAGTGAGGATGGAGATCTGTGCACTGGGAAGGGGCCTCCCCAGACGCCGCGTTTGCTGACACCTTGACCCTGGGCTTCTGCCCCCAGAACCGGGAGATATGAGTGCCTGTCATCACCTGGTCTGTTTATGTTGGGTACAGATTTTAAAGGCCAGATCCCCTTAGTACTACTTCTCTTTTGGGAATTTGTGTTTAGAGAAGACTCCACTCTAATCTCCACTACTTACCAGCTGTGTGGCCTGTTAGAATCACTCGACCGCTCTGAGCCCGTGTCCTCGGCTGTAACAGACACAGAATAACAACCTGGGGTGATGCCTGTGTCCCCACAGTGCTTACGGTCACGCTGAGGAGTGTGTGTGTGCACACGTGTGTGTCATGTGTCATGTGGCTGTACATGCAGGTGCCCGTGTGCAGACATGTGTGCATACAAGTGAGCACCTGTGCCGTGCCCACGTGTACCGTGTGTGTGCACACGTGTGTCACATGGCTGTACATGCAGGCGCCCGTGTGCAGACGTGTGTGCACAGCTGCACATGTATGTTTGGATTTGTCCTCAGTTTACCTCCTCCGCGTAGTTCTGACATGAAGGCAGGAGGAGCTGATGAGACCCAGGGGCTATACAGGAGGTCAGAAAGCAGGCGAGCTTCCAGGAGACCCCGCCCAGCCTGCCCCACGCCCTGCCTCGCCGCGGGGGACACAGGCGTGGCCTGAGGTCTGAGCCAGAAGCCAGCCAGGGCGGCGGGAACACACTGTTATTTGCCAGATACCCAGAGGCACCCCTGCTGGGGCAGCTTTTCCACTCACAGCACTTCAGTGCCCTCCTGCATTATTAAGCTCCAGAGAGCTTCGTCTCTTGCTCCTACCACACAAAGCTCGACGGAACCAAGAGACAATTCCACCTCTCGGCACGTCAGCCACTTGAGAGGGAAAGTCAAGCAGGGACGCTGCTGCTGCTGCTGAGTCGCTTCAGGCGTGTCCGACTCTGTGCGGCCCCACAGACGGCAGCCCGCCAGGCTCCCCCGTCCCTGGGATTCTCCAGGCAAGANGAGACAATTCCACCTCTCGGCACGTCAGCCACTTGAGAGGGAAAGTCAAGCAGGGACGCTGCTGCTGCTGCTGAGTCGCTTCAGGCGTGTCCGACTCTGTGCGGCCCCACAGACGGCAGCCCGCCAGGCTCCCCCGTCCCTGGGATTCTCCAGGCAAGAGCGCTGGAGTGGGGTGCCGTTGCCTTCTCCAGCAAGGACCCTAGTCTCAGATAAAACAAAATATTTCAATTCTGGTTGATTTCTTTTTCTCAAGAGAGGTGTTAGGCTGGGTGATAAGAATGTCTTCAGTTTTGTTTTTTGGATCTGTTTCTTTTAACTCCTGCCCCTTGTAAACTTTATTCATTAATGTTAAGAATAACATTGAGATTCAAAGGTCTGGAGATGAAGTGGAAAAGTATAACCACAGGAGATGACACTGTTATGGCACAAAAATTATGGTCAGTGTTTTCCTAAGTAAACGTAATGTCCTTTACTAAAGTCCTTTGTTATAAGCCCCCAACGATTCTTGCAGCTCCTAGAATTTAAGCTCTGCAAGCCACACCATTTGCTCCTTTTCTGTCAATAAATTTTCAGAACCAAGTTCTACTGAGACCTCAACCAGGAAACGAGAGCTGTGTACTCCTCTTGCTCCTCTGTCTCCCTGGTGGACAATCCAACCTGTCGAACAGTATTTTTGGAGAGTGCAAAATTTTCCCAAATGGTAAAAAATAGTATCAGTTTTACAAGTGAGTTTATATTTTAAACATATGTATAAATTAGACAAACAGAACGTCAATGATATGTGGTACACGCAAAGGAAGAGTCCCTCAGGCCATGCTTGGCTTTGAACGTGTGCCTCCAGGGTCAGAGCAAGTTTCCTGAGGCTCAGCCCGGGCAGTCTCAGCATCAGCACTGCTGGTGTGCTGGCACACCTGATGCACCTGATGCAGCTCACGTTTGCTGCTGGGCTTGTTTATCCGCATCGCCAGCCTCTCCAGCAGATGCTGGGAGCAGCCTGCCTCCACACATGGCAACACGGTGCCCCCAGACACCCCAGTGGAGAACCATCAGTGAATCCTTAGCTCTAGCACAAAGCGAAACACAGCTAAACTAAGACAACAGCTGTTCAATAGAAACGCAAGAAGCAGCAGCCGGTACACCACGTACGGCTCTAAACACTGTCGGACCCAGAAGCCACACGCCGCCGGGGCCTAGACACTGGGTGCCGGGAAGGACACCGGACCCAGAGGCCACGCGCCGCCGGGGCCTAGACACTGGGTGCCGGGAAGGACACCGGACCCAGAGGCCACGCGCTGCCGGGGCCTGTAATATGGCACATTCTGCAAGGCAGCTCACAGGGAATGCCGGTGCCTGGGTCGGCGTCGGGGTGGGTGGGGGGCTGCGGGCTGGTGGAAACGGCACATCTGGTGTATGGTGCCGGCTGCACAGCCAGGTTGGGGTTCTCAGCCTCACTGAGATGAACACTCCAGACAAGTGACATTTATAGTATGTAAATCTGACCTCAATAAAGCTGTTTTTAAAAAATGGAAAACAACAAAAAAGACCCAAAACAACAGGAGGGTAGACGCCCTGCAGAAGCACGGGCAGCCCGATCCCGGGGCCTCCCTGGACTCTGGGCCGTGGCCTCCCCAGACCGAGGCCAGACCCCAGCGTGCTGCTGACCACAGTGGCCGTTAGAGCGAGCAAGGTGTTTTTGCCGGTCAAACAGCTGCACCGTCTGTTAGCACCTGATGCAGCTCAACGGGCTGTGTAGTCAGTGCTTATGTGTGTCTTTCTATGGAAGACCGTGTGCACGCATGGTCACCCATGTCCAACCTGGCCAGGAAGAAGACAGGCGGCCCCTGGGGTCTGCCCGTAGGACCTTGTGCATTCTTTGTTGGGGGGGCGGGGGCATTCATGATGGAGCATGCCCACTGTGACATGAGATGCAAAGGGGAAAAAGGCTTGAAACCCCCCAGAATCCCCCATGGCAGACTCAAACCTCTGCCACAGTAAAAGAAAGAAAAAAGAAGCCTGTCTCCTTTGCCACGTGTTAAACAACAGCTACTGTTGCTATTCAAGCAATGCTGGGGCTTCTTGGGGGAACAGAAAGACTCTGCCTTACCTGGAATCCTGGTTATTCCCAGGGGTTTGGAGCCTTCCTGGTGAAGTTATAATTGCCTACTGTAAAAACCCAATACATATTCAACCCTCTGTGAGGCAGCACTTGACATTTCTAGAATCTTCAGCTGTAATGGACCTGTGAAGCATTAACAGTGGGTTAGAAATGGAGGCTGCTGGGTAAATTATCCCAAGACTTCACTGTGGCCAAGTTTTGGATAAAGGTGTTGATAGTGATTTCATCTCCCACTTCCTTTCGCTGGAAGCTGTGGGGACTTTGTGGAAGAGAAGAGATGATTTCATTTTCAATTTAAATTTAACAATTTAAATCTCCCCCAAGGCCTCTCACGCAAAAAGATTTTCTGTTTTAATGATTCTACATCTGATATGTTATAAGACAGTGAAATTCTGAGAAGTCCTGTCCCTGCTTGAGGGCCAGCAAACTGAGGACATGGGAACTCACACCAGCCCCAATGGAAGGCGCTAGAAGGAGGTTCACCCAACAACTCCTGCCAACGTCTCAGGAAAAGCAACTGAATGATCAATAATTCTGATTAGGCCCAACCTCCAAAGTGAGCTGAGGGCAGGAAGGATGCTGACCTACCGATGAAATCCCACTGGTTTCCTAGAAAGTGTCATGTAGAACGTTCTCTTTGACTTGCTGATCAGCCACAACAACGGGCAGTAAAGGACGGAGGTTGTCTCACGCATATTCTGTGAAATGTGCACAGCTTTACAGCAGTGTTTGCTGAGAAGGCTCCGGGCAACAAACTCATGTTGAGCACAAGCACGTCCTAGCTCACTGGGGAGAAGGCGATGTTGCTAGAGCAGGCCCAAAGTCAGGGCTTCCTTGCCTACCTCTTTCTGACAGATACGTAAAGATCAGCTTCAGGAGTAATTTTGAAAGTTCTCTTTCCAAACATTGACGGTGGTCGAGCGCCACGACCGGAGTGAGCTGCGTGGTCCTCACTGCCCAAGTGATGCGAGCCAGGTCACGAGTGCACTGGTGACTCGCTTTCTACGCTTCAAGTCTTAAACTTGCAGAAACCTAAGTGGGAGGCAGGGTTACTGGTTCGACAGCTCAACTGGGCTTGTTCTAGCTAAGAGAGTCAGGGACGGAGTCACCACCGTGCTTAACCTTCGTCCACGAAGAGAGCGGCCGTGGCCTCTTCAGACTGGTCGTTGTAACTACCTTTCAGCTGCCCCATGGCTTCTTTGCCTACCCACATTTTCTCTTGAAAAAGTCAATTCTTTGCCATGGACCTGAGACCTATTTTTTTTTTAAGTTTTAGGGTGAAAGAATTTTGGACGCGAGGAGACCGAGTCTCTGGTCTTAAAGGCATGTTGAGGTATGACTGATGCCTTGGTGGGGCCTGAAGAGCTGCCACTGGTCTAGAGTTGCGCTGGAGAGCGTGTGGCTCACGCCGGCCTGTCCCCGCGACAGCAGCGCACCACACTCCTCCCGGGCAGTCCCCAGGGCTGCGGCCCCTCCTGGTCCGTCCTCCCCTAGACCAGCCCCCCCTGCCTGTCTGCCCGGCTCCTGGGCCGCCTGCCCGCTGCTGCTCTCCTCCAGCTTCCTGCCTGCACCTCCGCCTCGGTTCTTCCGGCAGGTGCCCTCCACCTGCTGCACTTCTGCCCACTGGCTCCTCCGGGCCTCGTCAGTGGGTCTTTGACACAACCAGCTCCAGTCTACAAGCCTCAGGACAGTTTCAGAGCCACATTCCTCGAAGAATGACACTTTCCTGTGTGAGTGGATCATGTGGAGACCAGGTGACTGTGGCCTGCGATTCTGCAATTCAATTCTGCTTTATTAGATCATAAGTCAATCTGCTGGGACCTGGCTGGGTCACATGGCAGCCCCGCCTCAACCTTTGTGCCCCATTATTTTGGCGGTCATCTTTGTTTTGCTCACACAGAGAGCCCATTGGTTCTGACGTGGTGCAGAGCAGAGAGCACTGGACTAGGGGTCAGACCTGAGTTCCAGGTCAGCGGAACACGGGTGCTGGCCGCTACGCGGCTCTGCCGGGAAAATGGATAGACGTGCCTGGAGGTGCTCTCTAGAAGTGGCCAAGCCAAAGTAATCTTCTGAATGCCATTGTAGATGCCTCTCATGGGGGGAGGTGGATGAATTTTCATCATCTCGGGCAGAGCCTGTTGGAGAGACGACCTGGAGTGCAGACGCTTCCCCGAGAAACCTGGCGAGAAGGGTGCCGCTGTAAAGCAGGCATGTCTGCACGCGGTGGCGCAGCAGAGCACCTTGCGCCGAGCCTGGGCCACACTCACCGTGCCCGCCGCGGCCGTGTCCGCGTGTTTTCCGAGAGGTGTGCGGTGCCAGGACCAGCCGTGCTTCTCTGGGGAGAAGAAGCGTGGCTTCAAGCAACCGTTTCAACTGGTTCCGTGAACTTTGTCCAGAGCCAGTTTCACAGCAAACAATCAGCATCACCCTCTTCTGAGAAATGAATATAAATTGTGAGAAAGGCAGTGAATGAAGAAATCCAGGAAACAGAACAGGGCTATCAGATAGCAAGTGCATGGATCAGAGTGAAAGGTGACAAGATTGTAAGAAATACGGAGCTGTGTTTAAAAATCCCAGCCACAAGAATGCGTCTGCAGTCAGAGAAGCGGAGCTGGGCTCTGGCTGCAGAGGGAATCCCGGAGGAGACCCTGGGACAGGCCTTCCCGTGCAGAGCAGCCTGAGCCCTCGGCAGACCCGTGGGCTTGGCTGGGCGGGGCCCTGGCCCAGGACTGTGGGCACAGTGGGGCCCCTAGTGGTTTTGACTGATTAACTTACATACAGAGAAGATGTAAACATGTCAGCAGAATTATATTTTTAGCTTGAGAAGCAAAATAAAACAAGATTCAGGTGCTGGTGGTGCTGCTGCTGCCGAGTCGCTTCAGTTGTGTCCGATTCTGCGACCCCATAGACGGCAGCCCACCAGGCTCCTCTGTCCCTCGGATGATCCAGGCAAGAGTACTGGAGTGGGTTGCCACTGCCTTTTTGTGAGGCCTTGATAAAAAGAAAGAGGCTAAAATTCAATTTTCAAAACATTTGACTGTTATGCATTTATTTCTTAAAGAAAGGGCTCAGAAACGAACGATGTGGGCACATGGAGGGCTTGACACTCCGGGTGGGCTGAACCGAGTCCTGCTCAGATTCCCGCAGCTCCCATGGTGCTAACTGCATGCAGGCCAGGCCCTGAGCACCATTCTCGACTGGGCGGGCGGGCAGGAGCAGCGGGTCCTGTCCTCCAATGATGGCTCAGCCCACACTCCAGGAGCAGGGCAAAGCACAGATTGTGCCCTGGGGTTTGGGGACAAGCGGGGCCGGAGCTGGAGCCTGGGGGCTTGCTGGCCCGAGGAGCACCCAAGGAGGGTTTCGGGGTGGGGAGGGGTTGGACTCAAGCTCCTGCTGTGGGCCAGGCCCCACCCCCAAGGAGCTGAGGGTCCTCTGGCCTAGGCTGTACCCCTACCTTAGAAATGCAAGGGACAAGGATTTACCAAACAGCATGGGGCTCTCTATTCAGTATCTTGTAATAACCTATAATGGAAAATACATTTTTAAAAGCATCAATATACAAAATTGAGTCACTCTGCTGTATACTTGAAACCAACACAATACTGTAAATCAACTAAAGTTCAGTTAAAAAAAGAAGAAATGCATTTGGTAATTTCTGACAAAGAGGAAAGGCATGCTTTAAAATCTTTTTAAGATATTTATTTCCGGATCACCAGGGAAGTCCCAGATGGCTAGTATTCATCAAAGCCTCACAACTCTTAAGTTAGGTCCCAACAGCAAACAGAGGGGCTTTGTGATTTCTGCAGTAGAGGAGATAGGAAGTTGTATGTATGTAGAATGATTATATATCTGAGTCTCTGAAATGCACTGGGAGAGGTGGCAATCTGAAGATGCACTGATAGGAGAGAGGGGGTCCTTCAGCCTCTGTTTCCCTCTTGTGAAATGTACTCTTTTGTACCTGAGCCTCTTGTGAAACGTACGCTTTTGTACCTGAGCCTCTTGTGAAATGCATGTTTTTGTACCTGAGTCTCTTGTGAAACATACGTTTTTGTACCCAAGCCTCTTGTGAAACTAATGTTTTTGTACCCGAGCCTCTTGTGAAACGAGCATTTTTGTACCTGAGCCTCTTGTGAAACGAGCATTTTTGTACTTGAGCCTCTTGTGAAACGTACGCTTTTGTACCTGAGTCTCTTGTGAAATGCATGTTTTTTTACTTAAGTCTCTTGTAAAACGTACGCTTTTGTACCTGAGCCTCTTGTGAAACGTACGCTTTTGTACCTGAATCTCTTGTGAAATGCATGTTTTTGTACCTGACTCTCTTGTGAAACATACGCTTTTGTACCTGAGCCTCTTGTGAAACGAACATTTTTGTACCTGACCCTCTTGTGAAACGTACGCTTTTGTACCTGAGCCTCTTGTGAAATGCATGTTTTTGTACCTGAGTCTCTTGTGAAACATACGTTTTTGTACCCAAGCCTCTTGTGAAACGAATGTTTTTGTACCTGAGCCTCTTGTGAAACGCTCTGAGTGGAAGGGACACCACAGGAGAACGCTGCGCAGGAAGCAGAGAGCTTTCTCTCCAGGGCCCTCAGGGAGCGGTAGTACACTGCAACTGTCTCTGAAGAAAGGGCCAGAAAAAATAGACATGGGAGAAGTCAGAGACTGTTCAGTCTTTTCACTGGAGCCTCTACAGAGAGTGAAATGGAAGCACGTTGGCCACGCCCCAGTTATTAGAAAAGATGAAAAAGATCAGAATGGGACTGGCCCCCCGACACAGGCCGCAGTAACACTGACAGTCTCAGGGCCTTGGGTCCCTAACACAGCACAGACGACCAGGAGTCTCCACGTGACAGCCAGTAATGGTCACGAAATGAAACAAAAAAGAATACGGGACAGAAGAGAAACAAGTGCTGTAAGAACCTTCTTACTGAATTTTATATTTATCATCATGCCAGTAAGTAAACAGGAACAAAATTAAAATAAACGTCACAGTAAAAAGGATAGAAAAAGTCATGGACTAATACTTTCAATTGCAATAAAAATATATTTTGAAAAATGGGAAAATGCATTTATATCTCTGTGTTGGTCTGTCACATTAATGAGTAATTACAATTTGTTTTAAAGCCTTAACTTTTGCAAATTTGTAGATGATTGTGTCAAAGCTAAATTTCTCTTCATGTCAGACTTTCAGCCTCTCTTTACTCATTGTTGATCACAGACCACTTGTGCTTTAATTTTGAAATTTTCTTTCATGTTAAGTAACAAATAGGAAAAGTGTTGAAAGGATAAGATTGGGAGAGATTCATAGAAATCCCACTTGATGTCAAATTCCATTAACAGCAAGTCCATAGTTCTCTCCTGGAGGCTCAGACAGTAAAGAATCCACCTGCAATGTGGGAGACCTGGGTTCGATTCCCAGATCGGGAAGACCCTCTGGAGGAAGGCATGGCGCCCCACTCCAGTGTTCTTGCCTGGAGAGCCCTGTGGGCAGCGGAGCCTGGTGGGCTACAGTCCAAAAGGTCACAAAGAGCCAGACACGACTGAACACAGCAGCTACTCTGCTTCTCTGGGACCAGTTCTGGTGGCTCAGATGCCTCCCAGTCCCAACGCTGCTTAGGTAGGTAACTGTACAGAGGGGCTGCCCTTGACTACTTCAAAGCTACTCTGCATGCTAGGGACCAAATTCCCCCAAGGGGCTCAGGTCCCAAGTCTTTCTGAACGTGAACTGTTGGTGGCTCCGTCACTTCCGACTCTCCGCAACCCCGTGGACTGTAGCCCACCACAGGACTCCACAGGCAGCAACACTGGAGTGGGCTGCCATGCCCTCCTCCAGGGGATCTTCTCCACCCAGGAATCGAACGCAGGTCTCCCACGCTGCAGGCAGATTCTTTAGTGTCTGAGCCACCAGGGGAGCCATTTTCTGGATTTACTGAGAGAGAAAAGGACAAAGCTAAGACTCGATTAGCCCCTCCGCGCCGGTGCCGTCTGTTAGCTGGAAGTTCTCCATGCTCTGTCCGGGCAGAAGACATTGTCAATTAAAGGGTGTGTATTCAAAACGACCATGTCTGAGGTTGCCATTAACACACACACTGGTTTCTGAGACTTAGATCACCCACAGAAATTTGGGAGGAGGCGTATTTTAGCCCTGGCTCTCGGTGGTGACGGAAGACAGATGAACCCTGGCTGTTTATTACTACGAGGCACGCGTCAGCAGCGCTCTGTAGCTGTGTGTCTCCCTCTCCAGCAGGAGAGGCGGGGTTGCGGCTCCTGAGTTCCGGTGCTGGGGGCGGGCCGGGCACTCAGGTCGCCAGGGGCACCCAGTGACCACGCAGCCAGGAAGCTGCAGGACCGGAGCCTGGAGTTCGGGTGAGGAGTCCCGGCTGCCCTGATGGGGACTCACTTTGTGCAGAAGTTCCTCCGAGGGTCACACCGCAGCACCAGGTGACCCCAGGGCGCCCCATGCTCTCTCCTGGGCTCCCTCCCACCCGAACCTCTGCGGCCCGACAGCCCTCTGTCCGCAGGGCCCCGCCAGTCACTTCTGACACTTGACGCTTTCCGCTCTGGGGAAGCCACACCAGCACTGCCCGCCGCCTCGTCAAGGTGCCGGGGGCCTCCCTGCGCCCGCCACCTTGCCTGGAGGACTGGTTTTTGGGAAGGGCCTGTGGGCATCCCATGGGACACCCACCCCCACAACAGCTCTTGTCCCTGCCTCCAGCCCACCCTGCCCGCGAGTCACAGCCTCCCCACGTCTGCCTCCAGGTGGCCCAGCCGTGCCCGCACCCGTCCCGCCAGCCCTGCCCCACATGCTCGTCACTGCCCCTCCCCCGGCTGCACTGGGGACCCTCTTGGCCTGCACTTGTGCTTCTAAGCGTGTGTGTTCACAGAACATTCTGGAGTGACTGCCTCCTGTCCCCAGATCAACCGAAAAGCCTCTGAAGGCAGGGCTGCCAAGCCACGCTCCTCCCCTCCCCTAGGCAGTCCCGGGCACCTGCGCAGGTAGGCACCGGGGCCTGACCGAGGCCTGACCGAGGTCCTGCCCCACCTTCACGGGGCAGGGCACGGTTCCCAGCAGACGTCAGATGACGCCTGACTCCGCTGGCCTTCCCTCGGAGGGGGTCATTCGTCCAGGTGAGCCGCGGGAAAGAACAGGCCGGGGCCCCACCAGGAGGCATGGACGCTTCAGGGACAGTTTCTAAAGGTGAGGGCGGTGAGTCACAGGCTGGTTCCCGACACCACGCTGCTGGGGCAGCGTGTGCAGGCGACCGGGCTCCTCTCTCTGGGACCCACTCTCAGCACCAGCTGCCCACACTTACACTTCTTGGAAGCCGCACGAGGTCTCCGGGCCTCCCCTGCAGAGGGCCCGGCCGGGGGGCGGAGTCTGGCCCGGCCGGGGGGCGGAGTCTGGCCCGGCCGCGGGGCGGAGTCTGGCCCGGCCGCGGGGCGGAGTCTGGCCCACAGCGAGCAGGACGCCCGCCAGGCGGCCGCGCTTCGGGTTTGGGAGTCAGCGCGAGATGCAGCCCTCCGTACTTCTGGACACCACAGGTCTCACCAGGCGCTGGCCGCTCCCCACACGGCCTCCTAAGAGCGTGCCAGCAGGGATGCCTGCGCCTCCAGGGACGCTGGTGTACCGAAGGGAGGCGACCTTGGAGCGGCTGGTCAGGCTGCAGGGCTCCAGGCTCCCACGGCCACTTTCTGACCTGAGACTGGGCAACACTCAAGTTCTCTCGGATCTGGCCCCTTCATCCCAAAACGGGATAACAGGAAAATCCATGTGGCGAGACTGCTGAGGGGTGACTTCAGGGAAGCTTCACACACAAAGTGCTCAGTGACCGCTGGCCTCCAGACAGGAGGCGGGGTGCACAAGGGGGTCCCGAGGGCAGCAGGGCGCCGGCCAGCCCCACCCCAGCTCTCCCGGGGGCTTCCTTCACGCCAGTCTCCCCGAGGAGAGGCTCTCCGCGGGAGGGAGCTGCCTCCTCGGGGCTTCCCCAGGTGTTCGAGAGACTCCAGGACCCCGCCGGCCGCTTGGTTTCCAGCCCATGCCGCACTCTCCCTGCCCCGCACCACCCCGACCACACATCGGGACCCACAGCTCCGAGCTCCTGGCGGTGGACGAGGCAGGAGGGGACGCTGTCCCGTGGGAAGCCAGACACCCCCCGCACCCCCAAGACGGAGCCGGCCTCACGCCTTCCTGCCTGCCGCCTGTCACGGCCGCTGCGTGCTGCACACACACCGGGGAAACGGAACATCCCGCAGGAGGGGCCTCTCTGGACGCCCTTCTGAGGAAGCTGGGTGCCTGCGGCCTCTTGCCGTGAAGGGCACACCCTTTGCAAAGCAGAAGGTGGCATTTCTCTGGGGCACACGTGGAGGCCTCTTGATTCTTATGTTCTAAACAGGCTGCCATCAGTGCCCCGGGGAAACCCAGAGTGACTGGCACAGGACGGAGCAGGCCCGCTCGCCTGGGAGCGTGGTTCCTCTTTGTGCCGGTCTCGCCGTGTCCGGGGGCGAGTGGACTCTGAGGGAAGCGCACAGCTGTGTGCACAGAGCGCCTGAGCTGGGCGCCTGCCTGGGTCCAGCTCAACAACCGCCTGTCTCCAGAAACCATCCTGCCACCCCGGGAGGGGCTGCTCCCCCGATTCAGCCCCCCGCCGTGCCCGGGTCTCCTAAACAGGCCTGGTACAAAGGATGCCGTCAGGCTCCGTCCACACACGGGCAGCCTGGCTCCCTCGCCAGTCGACGCCACCCCTCACATCCTCTCAAACTGAACCAGAGGCTTCAGGAAAGGGAACTGCAGAAGGCTATCTCCTCGCAATCGACCTCACCTGGAGCCAAAATACCCAAGACCTGCAGGCGTTCAGCCGTGGACGGCGAGCCCAGCCCAGCCCTGTAGCCCTTGTCGAGGCGGGGGCCTCGCGGGTGGGAGAGAATGCTAACCCCACTCCTGGCCAAACTGTCACAGCCCGTCACTGCAGCTGGGAGGAAACAAGAGGGCAAACGTGGCCCTGAAATGCAACCGGCATCCCTGAATTCAAGCCCCTGACAGCCCAAGAAGACCCCAGTGCATCCTCAGAAGGGACACTGAATGTTCTCAAGCCTCAGGGACAAGTCAGAGACCACTGCTTTTTTTCTCCCTTCCTCTGGGCAATGAAAAGGAAAGGGAAGAGGAACTTCCCTCCGAGGTCTCGGTGATTTCTTGTTAAGCATGTCTATAAATACAGGCATGCTGAAAGCACATTCTTGATAAAATTATTAATAACCCAGTGTCGGCAGGGAGGAGTCGCCTAACGTGGGATCACAGGATTTTGTGTCCGAGTGTTTCCGTTTTCAAGACTAGATGCTGGTGTTCAGGGCTACAGGTCATGAACAGCTCTGCTCTCCCCTTGCTGCCCAAGCCACCTGGGCTCGACATGCCCCTTGGCTTTGCACACGTGACGCCCCTGAAAGCTGAGGAGTCCTCTAAACTTTAACAGCAAGACACAGCAGCGCACAGACACTGGGGTTCACAGGCTGTCTCTAAGCAGCAGCAACAGGAGCAGCCCCACAAGCTGGAAGTGGGGGTCCCTGCTGGGACAGACCTGGGGAGCCAGCACACCGTAAATAATAAAGCGCTGCAGGAACTGTCGCCAGGGAGAAGCCTGATGAACAAAGGTTAAAAAGGCACCCAGAGAGAGCCAGTGTGGGCAGAGGGGTACACACCGGGGTGGCTGCCGGGGGCCAGACAGAGGCCTCTGTCTGCGGCTGGAGGCCGCACAGATGCTCCTGGGCGCTGCGGCAACAGCATCTGTCAGGACCACCCCCCCCACGCCCAGATCCCAGCTCCACATCAGGAGGACAGGGTGATGCCTCAGGACCAGTTCACAAGATGCTTTCCTCTTTTTCTCAGCTTTATTGAGATATATTTAACTTAGAGCACTGTGCACATTGGCTCCCAAAAATCCGGTAATGAAAGACAACCTAGTTAGGGGGTAAAATTAGTCTTTATTAACCTAGTATTTTCTCTTTCACGATAAATTAATAAATTGGATATTTGGATGTTAATCATCACAAGTTTAGTTCCTGGGAGTCAGTTCCGGGTTCATGGACAGACTTGAACACCTTGTCTGCAAAGCCGGGTCCCAGCGGGGGCAGCCCTGCCGACCCCTCAGGCCGGCAGCCCCGGTCAGTCTGCCCTCAACGCAGAAGAGCCCACCGGGAAGAGGCCGGCCCAGAGAGCCATCGTCAGGGAGCAGGCCCAGCCCCGGAGCAGCTGCCCACCCTCAGCCTCCCCAAGCCCCCTCGCTCCCTTGCGCCTGTTCATCTCCACCCACAGCCCTGCCCTGGGCTGTGATGATCACCTGGACAGCCATTATGGCAGTCCCCACCGTGGCCTGTCCACCCTCCCCCACACCCATCAGTGCCTGCTCACCCAGAACGGCTGGCAAGCCCCCTGCCGCGTCCGCAGGATGGCGTCCACACGCTTGCAAGGCTCCATGTTGGGACCAGCCCTGCAGCTCCAGGGCTAGTTGGGCCAACCAGTCGCTATACGGCAGCACCAAGCAGACGGAGAGCCTAGGCCTGTGTCTTCAGCTCTGTCTGCCCCCCTCACCGCCGCACGTGCCACACTCGCCCCGGTCACACAGCGGCTGTGCCTTCTCTCCTGCATATGTGCTGGTCCCGCCAGACTCCCCTCCCCCTTGCAGCAACTCCCGAACCTGGGCTTCAGCCTCTGTCTCTGGGACGCCTTCCCAGGACACGACCCTCACCCCGCACCGGGATGGCCTGTTTCCTCCCCAAACGTAGCACCGGGAGCACCCACTTTTCCAACTGTCAACAACACCAACGAGCGTTTCTGAGACTCAGGGCGGGTCTGTGCGTCCTGCCTGGGTCCCAGAGCGCCTACAGGGATGAACAAGCATTTCTCAAGCGAACCAGCAAGTGACTGAACAAAGAGAAGCCGCGCAGGTCTCCTCCACCATCGGCCACAATTCCAAGACCAGGCTGGACAGACCTGTGTTTGGAGGAAATCACAGAAAAGAGAGCCTGAGGAAGCTGCCAGGGCCACGACCTGCTCCGCCTCGAGGCAGGTGGGTCACCTTCCCCTTCCATGGTCTGGGCTTCAGCGGAGAAGGGCCTCTACCTCTAACATTTAAGTGTGGTCAACACCATCCCAGTGGAAATATCCATGAGCTTTTGGCGAGGACAGGGATTGCCTACCACCCACCACACCCCACACCACCCCCCTGAGAGGCTGGGGAGCAGGCAGGAAGCTGAACAGGGGGCTGCCAGCTCCCCCGGGCCCTGGACCAGCCTCACAAGCCCCTGAGACCGAGGGTCGGGGCACTGCTCCCTCCTCCCGCTCACCCCGACACTGACTTGGGGCCAGAAGACCAGGCTCAGGCAAAGCGCACTAAGGTCTGTAGTTTCTGGTGAGTTCCTCGGCCTCTCTGAGCCTCGAGTGAATGAAATATCCGCTCTGTGGTTTACAAGCTTTGCGGGGCAGTGTGTGACCTGCAGAGCACCAGTCACCGGGTGGCTGTCGTTGGTGCCATGAGCAGCAGGGGCCCAACAGGAGCCTTCCCGCTGCTGTTTCCTCATGCCCTGTGCTAGGCCCAGGTCTTCCGAGGCTCTGCCCCTGCCCTAACCCACAGGCAGTTCCTGGGGATCCTCAGGCCTTGAGGCCCAGCAGCTACACATGGACCACTTGTGCGTCCCCAAGGCAGGCCTGCCGAGTCAGAGTTAGCATTTTAGCACTCATCGTCCCACACCTATCAGGCCTGCTCTGGCACAGGGTGCTCTCTGAGCCCGTGGCAGGAGCATGTGGCGCCAGACACTCAGGGCCTAGGAGGCGTGGCAGGAGCGTGTGGCGCCGGACACTCGGGCATGGGAGGCGTGGCAGGGGCGTGTGGCACCGGACACTCAGGGCCTGGGAGGCATGGCAGGAGCGTGTGGCGCCAGACACTCAGGGCCTGGGAGGCGTGGCAGGAGCGTGTGGCACCGGACACTCGGGCATGGGAGGCGTGGCAGGGGCGTGTGGC
>SJYX01023449.1:98085-176948 GCA_006410675.1 Oreotragus oreotragus | reverse complement strand
GAGCTAGTAAAGAGAAGTGCCTGGGGAGCCCGGCGCACCGCCCCCCCTCCAATGTCCTTCTGCTCACAGGGCACCCACTGTCTCAGGGAAGGGAGTTCTCGTCTCCTGTTGTCAGTACACCTCCTTCTGGAGGTAGGCAGTGGCCTTAAAATACAGCAGGGCAGCCCCCGAATCTGCCTCGTGGTGCCCGTGGCAGGAGCATGTGGGCTCCACACCCGGGCTGAGGATGGGGAGGTGCCTGGGGCCACACAGCCTGAGAGACAGTCCCGAGGAGCAGGGTGCACCCGGCAGGGCCCTGAGACAGCCTGGGGGCAGCGCGGCTTCCAGCAAAGAAGGGATTAGGCCAAACTTGTTCTCTTGTCAAAGAGGGTGCATAGCTCCAACGTGGAGCAAGGCAAGTGCATGCTCACACACTGCGTCTGGACACCTAAACTGAACCCTGGTTGCTTTCTTCCAGCAGCACCTAAACTCTGGCAACGTTTCAGGTGCGTTGTGGTCTTCTGAGAAAGGGCCAGGACTTCAGAATGCCTGAGGCGGCTGTGGAGAAAGAATGCCACAGGTGACAAGCATTGAAACAGCATTTCAGGTCCAAGAATGCATCTGGGCTTTCACCCTATGCAGGCACTGAAGCATTCACGTTGATTCTTAAATACTCCTGTTTACATATTCACATTCCTTTTTGGTTTAAGGAAAAAATTACTTTAGAGCAAACTGTCTCGGCTATTGGTGGGGAACTCGCAGCCAGACTTCCCTTCCCCGCTGTCCAGCTGGGGTTTGCACACTTGTGGGGTCCCTAGGGCTCACTGGGCCCGTCCCCTGCACACATGTAGGGGCCCAGGGTTCATCTGGGCCTGCTCTCTGCACACATGTGGGGCCCCAGGGTTCATCTGGGCCTGCCCTCTGCATACATGTGGAGCCCAGGGGTTCATCTGGGCCCGCTCTCTGCACATGTGTGGGGCCCCAGGGCTTCATCTGGGCCCGCTCTCTGCACACGTGTGGGGCCTAGGGGTTCATCTGGGCCTGCTCTCTGCACACATGTGGGGCCCCAGGATCTTACTGGGCCCGCCCTCTGCATACATGTGGAGCCCAGGGGTTCATCTGGGCCCGCTCTCTGCACACGTGTGGGACCCCAGGGTCTCACCAGGCCTGCCCTCTGTACACGTGTGGGGCCCAGGGGTTCATCTGGGTCCCCCATCTGCACGTGTGGGGCCCCAGGGTCTCACTGGGCCTGCCCTCTGCACATGTGTGGGGCCCAGGGGTTCATCTGGGCCCACCCTTTGAAGGCAGGGAAAGCTGTTCTTACTCAGGGTTCCTTCCGTGATGGGGTTCAGAGAAAGCTTTATAAGGAGAGGCTGAGCATGTTTTTTCGCATAGCTCTGAGTGCTTAAACCACGTGGGTCGACACAAAGGGCCACACCCAAGGCCACACTGTGGGTCTCACCCAGCACAGCCCGACGTCAGAGTCACCCACCACCAGGCGCTCCCAAAGCCCGAGTTAGAAGCTTCGAGCAGCCCAGAGATGCACTCCTCTCCCTCTGGCTTCCAAAGCAACTGTGACCACACACTTTCAGCACAAAGCTACAGAGACAACTGGAAAAACAAGAAACAGCTTTTCAGAAACCATTTAATGAGGTAGCTGAGATCATCTCACATCCACGGCAGACAGAGGTGCTTAATGAGTTCACAGGCATTTAAACATAGTCGTAAATGCAAACTGTGACTGTGCCTGATAACTACTCTTTCTTCCCAAATCCCAAAGGTGCATGCATGCCTTGCGAAGAGGTCCAGGAAGAGAGAGGCAGCAGGCCGGGAGGGAGGAGCTGGATGGGAGCTGAGGGCGGGTGTCTAGGGCGCTCCCCACGCAACACCAGTGCAGGTGGACAGAGCCAAGCGGGACTCCAAGAAGGGCAGGGCTGAGCAGGGCTGGCAAGAGCGGGGCTTGCTCACCCCTCCACACCCCAGGACCACCCTCAGGAGGCTGACCCCACGGCCGCAGGGGTCTCCTTGCTGTCTGCTCGCAGGCCCTGGATGCTCTGGAGGAGAGCTTCTCCAGTCACCTCCCAACGCTGCCCAGTGGGTCTCAGATGAGGAGAGGCCACGAGATCAGTCTGGGCAATGTGGCCTTCATGATGATATCCCAACACACACACCCTTGTGTCACACACATCCATGTATACACCCCCGTGTGCACACACCCCCATGTCACACACCCACACCTGTGTGCAAATGCGCTTGTCACACCCATACCACATCCATATCCCACACCTGTGTACACACATACCTGTCACACACACACCTGTCACACACATCCATGTATACACACCCGTGTGCACATACCCCCGTGTCACACACACCACACCCGTCACACACATCCACGTACACACACCCATGTCACACCCACACCTGTGTGCAAATGTGCTTATCACACCCATACCACACCGTCTTACACACATATCCCACACCTGTGTACACACACACGTCACACACACCACACCCGTCACACACACACGTATACACACCCGTGTGCACACCCCCCGTGTCACACACATCCATGTACACACACGTGTCACACCCACACCTGTGTGCAAATGTGCCTGTCACACTCATACCACACCCATGCCTTACACACATATCCCACACCTGTGTACACACACACCTGTCATACACACACCACACCCGTGTTACACACACTGCACACCTGTGTCACACACACCCCGGCTCGCCCGTGGTAATGACAGTCAGCAGTCTGGCAGCACAGAAGCGGGGGGGCGGCTGGGGGGTCTCAAGAGGAGCCTGGATCCATTGGACACCCGCTTCTGGTCCTCAGGCCAAGCAGCGACGAGAAGCCACGGGAAGGCGTCCGTGGCGCGGGCTAAGTCTCCGGGGTGTAGCTGCCGTAGGCCAGCTGGGGCGGGCCCAGCAGGCTGGCCCAGCGACGCGCGCCCGGCGGGGGCTCCGCGCGCCCCTGCTCCTTGTATTTACCCAGAATGCTCCTGGCCTCCTCGGCGTCCCGCAGCGGGCTCTCGCCATACTCCTCCCTCAGCCACTGGCGGAACTGGGGAGGAGACAGCGGGGCGTCACGCGGGGCAGCCCGGACCCCCGCGCCTCACAGGCCCGCCCCGCGCCCTCTCAGACCCGGACCCCCGCGCCTCACAGGCCCGCCCCGCGCCCTCNGAGCCCCGTTTCCCTCTCCTCAATGCGAGATGAGGGTTTCTTTCCCTGCTTCAGCGAGACTTGATTCCTGATGTTCCTTTCGAATCTCAACTGGAGGCCTTCTCTACAGGAAAGTCGAGATGAACTCCAGGGGTTGTGGAACCATTTGAAAAGACCACGAAATGACTCATTCTACTCCAGTTAAAGCTGATATCCCTGCATTGCTTCAAATATTACCCAGAGTATAGACTCACACAATGGTGGCCCCTGTGACAGCCCTGTGGGAAAACCTTGAGGGAAGGTGCAGATCCCTGTCAACTCGACGGGAAGCTTGACTCTGCTACTACAGCAGGGAAGGAAAGCGGACGTGTATGTCCCCACTCGAGACGAGGACGGACTCCCATGAGGAGACTCTAGAGGAACCCCAAGAACCCTGTCTGCAGTGGAGAGGAAATTTCATGTTGCGGCCTACGCTCCAGACAAGGACTTATGATGCGGCACCGACTGGAAAGGAATCCCGAGAAACCCCTCGCAACTCGCATGAACCCTGGCCTTTCCTGAGGCCTCCTGAACGGGTCCCTGAGTTCCACGTCATAACTCGAGAGGAACCTGCCGCAACTCGAGAAAAACCTAGAAGTTCTCCCCTCCAAAAGATATGAGGCCCTTTTTGGCTGAAGGGGGTCGAGGGAAATCACACTTTCCTTCTTGAACCTCGGAAGAGTCCTTCAAGTGCTTGCTGCAAGTTAAGATGTTCCCCGACATATCTGTCTCCACTCGAGTAGAACAATGAAGGTCCCTGCACAACTCAAGAGGATCCNGAGGCCCTTTTTGGCTGAAGGGGGTCGAGGGAAATCACACTTTCCTTCTTGAACCTCGGAAGAGTCCTTCAAGTGCTTGCTGCAAGTTAAGATGTTCCCCGACATATCTGTCTCCACTCGAGTAGAACAATGAAGGTCCCTGCACAACTCAAGAGGATCCCCATTCTCCCCTCCTCAATGTGAGAGAGGGTTCCTTTCCCTGCTTCATTGAGAAATGATTCCTGCCTTCCCGTCGCATTTCATGAGGAGGCACTCTCCACAGGAAACTCGAAAGGAACTCCGGGGTCAGGCGATGAAAACAAAAGATGCACAAAAGTCTCAGTCGAATCCAGATGAACGGGATTTCCCTGCAATGCCTCAAATGTCAAACCGTGTATCGACTAACACCATGGTGGGACGTGTTACAGCCCTGTGGGAAAGCCTCGTTGGAATGCCTCAGATCCCATTGTCAACTCGATGGGAAGCCTCACACTGCTACTACAGCTTGGGAGGAAAGCGAACTAGCATTTCTCCACACGAGACAAGGCCTGGCTCCCCTGTGCAGTCTCCAGAGGAACCTCAAGAACCACGTAAGTAAAGGAGAGGAAACCTCAGGTTGTGACCTCCTCTCCTGAAAAATACTTAGGACGCAGCAAGGAATGGAGAGGAATCCTGCGAGTCCCCTTGCAACTCGGAGAGACACTGGCCTTTCCTGAGGCCTCATGAGTGGTTCCCTGAGGTCTCCATCATAACTCAAGAGGAACCTGAAGCAACTCGAGAAAAACCCAGAGGTTCTCCCCTCCAGGCGAAATGAGGCCCTTTTCCGCTGTGGTGTCTCGACGGAAATCACACCTTCCCTCTTGAACCTCGAAAACATCTTTCACCTCCTTGCTCCAAGTCAAGAAGTTCTCCGACATATCCGGCTCCACTCGTGCGAAACAAGAGGGTCCCTCCAAAACTCAAGTGGAGCCCTGTTTCCCTTTCCTCAATGCGAGATGAGGGTTTCTTTCCCTGCTTCGGCGAGACTTGATTCCTGGTGTTCCTTTCGCATNTGCTCCAAGTCAAGAAGTTCTCCGACATATCCGGCTCCACTCGTGCGAAACAAGAGGGTCCCTCCAAAACTCAAGTGGAGCCCTGTTTCCCTTTCCTCAATGCGAGATGAGGGTTTCTTTCCCTGCTTCGGCGAGACTTGATTCCTGGTGTTCCTTTCGCATCTCAAGTGGAGGCCTTCTCTACAGGAAAGTCGAGATGAAATCCAGGGGTCCTGGAACTGTTCCAAAAGACCACGAAATGACTCATTCTACTCCATTTAAAGCTGTTATCCGTGCACTGCCTGGAATGTTACCCAGAATATGGACCCACACCATGTTGGCCCGTGTGACAGCACTTTGGGCAAGACTTGAGGGAAGGCACAGATACCTGTGTCAACATGACAGGGAGCCTCACACTGCTACTACAGCTCGGGAGGAGAGCGAACTAGAATTTCTCCACATGAGACAAGGCCTGAATCCCCTGTGGAGACTTCAGAGGAACCTCAAGATCCATGTCAGCACTGGCGAGGAAACCTCAGTTTCTGGCCTTCGCTCCTGACAAACACTTAGGAAGCAGCACCGAATGGAGAGGAATCCCTCGAGGCTCCTCGCAACTTGGAGAGACACTGGCCTTTTCTGAGGCCTCATGAGTGGGTCCAAGAGGTCTCCATCATAATTAGAGAGGACCGTGCCACAACTCGAGACAAACCAGGAGGTTCTGATCTCCAGGCGAGATGAGGCCCTTTTTCGTTGCAGTGTCTCGACGGAAATCACACCTTCCCTCTTGAACCTCGAAAGCGTCCTTCACAGCCTTGCTGCAAGACAAAAAGTTCTCCAACTTATCCATCTCCACTCGAATGAAACAGCGAGAGTCCCTCCACAACACAAGAGGAGCCCCTTTTCCCTCTCCTCAATGCGAGATGAGGTTTTCTTTTCCTGCTTCGAAGAGACATGATGCCTGGGGTTCACTTCGCATCTCAAGAGGAGGCCTGCTCTACAGGAACGTCGAGATGAACTCCAGGGGTCACGCAACCATTCTGAAAGACCACCATATGACTCATACCACCCCAGCAGAAGCTGATTTCCCTGCACTGCCTCAAATGTTACCCAGAGTATCGAATCACACCATGGTGGCCCCTGTGACAGCCCTATGGGAAAGCCTTGAGGGAAGGCACAGATCCCTGTGTCAACTCGATGAGAAGCCTGACTCTGCTGCTACAACTGGGGAGGAAAGCGGACATGCATATCTCCACTCCAGACGAGGCCTGAATTCCATGTGGAGACTCCAGAGGAATCCCAAGAACCCTCTCTGCAGTGGAGAGGAAACTTCAGATTGTGGCCTACGCTTCAGACAAGTACTTAAGATGCAGCACCGACTGGAGAGGAATCCCAAGAAGCCCCTCGCAACTCGCATGAAACCTGGCCTTTCCTGAGGACTCCTGAGCAGTTCCCTGAGGGCCCCGTCATAACTCGAGAGGAACCTGCTGCAACTAGAGAAAAATCAGGAGGTTCTCCCCTCCAGGCGAGATGAGGCCCTTTTCCGCTGCTGGGTCTCGAAGGAAACGACACCTTCCCTCTTGAACCTCTTAAGCTTCCTTCAAACGCTTGCTGCAAGTTAAGAAGTTCCCCGAAATATCTGTCTCCACTGGAATAGTAAAAGGAAGGTCCTGGAAAACTCAAGAGGAACCCCATTCTCCCCTCCTCAGTGTGAGACGAGAGTTCCTTTCCCTGCTTCGTCGAGAAATAATTCCTGGCCTTCCTGTCGCATCTCAAGAGGAGGCTCTCTCCACAGGAATCTCGAGAGCTACTCCAGACGTAGGATCACCAAACCAAAAGAGGCGCAAAAGTCTCAGTCGAATCCAGATGAATGTGATTACCCTGCAGTGCCTCGAATGTCACCCCGTGTATCAACTCACACCACGGTAGCACGTGTGACAGCTCTGTAGGAAAGCCTCGTGGGAAAGCCTCAGATCCCTGTGTCAACTCGATGGGAAGCCTCACACTGCTACTACATCTCAGGAGGAAAACGGACTAGCATATCTCCACACGAAACAAGGCCTGGCTCCCCTGTGGAGTCTCCAGAGGAACCTCAAGCACCACGTCAGCACTGGAGAGGGAAAGTCAGATTGCAGCCTCTGCTCCTGACAAAGACTTAGGGCGCAGCAACGAATGGAGAGGAATCCCGCGAGTCCCCTCGCAATTCGGAGAGACACTGGCCTTTCCTGAGGCCTCATGAGTGGGTCCCTGAGGTCTCCATCGTAACTCGAGAGGAACCTGCTGCAACTCGAGAAAAACCCAGAGGTTCTCCCCTCCAAGCCAGATAAGGCCCTTTTCCTCTGTGGTGTGTCGACGGAAATCACACCTTCCCTCTTGAACCTCGAAACCGTCTTTCACACCCTTGCTGCAAGTCAAGAAGTTCTCCGACATATCCGTCTCCACTCGAGCCAAACAAGAGGGTCCCTCCAAAACCCAAGAAGAGCCCCGTTTCCCTCTCCTAAATTCGAGATGAGGATTTATTTCCCTGCTTCGGCGAGACTTGATACCTGGTGTTCTTTTCGAATTTCAAGTGGAGGCCTTCTCTACAGGAAAGTCGAGATGAACTCCAGGGGTCGTGGAACCATTCCAAAACACCACGAAATGACTCATTCTAGTCCAGTTAAAACAGATATTCCTGCACTGCCTCGAATGTTACCCAGAGTATGGACTCACAACATGTTGGCCCCCATGACAGCCCTTTAGGAAAGCCTTGAGGGAAGGCACAGATCCCTGTGTCAACTCGACGGGAAGCCTGACTCTGCTGCTACAGCTGGGGAGGAAAGCGGACGTGCATGTCTCCACTCGAGACGAGGCCTGACTCGCCTGTGGAGACTCCAGAGGAACCGAAGAACCCTGTCTGCCGTGGAGAAGAAACTTCAGGTTGTGGCCTATGGTCCAGACAAGGACTTAAGATGTGGTACCGACTGGAGATGAATCCCGAGAAGCTCCTCTCAACTCGCATGAATTCTTGCCTTTCCTGAGGCGTCCCGAGCGGGTCCCTGAGGTCCCCGTCGTAACTCGAGAGGAACCTGCCTCAACTCTAGAAAAACCAGGAGGTTCTCCCCTCCATGCGAGATGAGGCCCTTTTCAGTTAAAGGGTCTCGAGGGAAATCACACCTTCCTTCTTGAACCTTGGAAGCATCCTTCAGACGCTTGCTGAAAGTTAAGACATTTCCCGAAATATCTGGGTCCTCTCGAGTAGAACAACGAAGGTCCCTGCACAACTCAAGAGGATCCCCATTCTCCCCTCATCAGTGTGAGAGAGGGTTCCTTTCCCTGCTTCATCGAGAAATGATTCCTGGCCCTCCCGTCGCATTTCATGTGGAGGCGCACTCCACAGGAAACTCGAGAGGAACTACAGAGGTCGGGCCACGAAAACAAAAGAGGTGCAAAAGTCTCAATCGAATCCAAATGAATGTGATTACCCTGCAGTGCCTCGAATGTCACCCCATGTATCGAATGACACCACGGTGGCACGTGTTACAGCCCTGTGGGAAAGCCTCGTGGGAATGCCTCAGATCCCTGTGTCAATTCGATGCGAAGCCTCACACTGCTTCTAAGGCTCAGGAGGAAAGCGAACTAGCATTTCTCCACACGAGACAAGGCCTGACTCCCCTGTGGAGACTCCAGAGGAACCTCAAGAACCATGTNATCACAGGCCTGGAGCCCCGCGCCCTCACAGGCCCGTCTGGCGCCTTCACTCAGCGGTGCGGGGGCCTGCACGTGGCCACAGTCAGCTCTGAGGCAGCCAGTGGGTGCCAAGCGACAGAATGACTTCTTCCAGGCTTTGGCCTGAGGACGTGAAAGCCAGCCTGGTCAAGATGACAGCACTCGACCCCCAGGCAGAGAAGCAGAAGCTAACCTGGGGTCTGTGGAAGGCAGGGCGGCTGCGAGAGGCTGGAGGGAGCCCATGAGCCATCTGGCCTGGGGGCGAAGGTGGAACGCAGTTACCTGGTGGACCTGGAGCTCCTCGAACTCCTGCAGCTGCCTCTGGAAGCCCAGGTTGGGGTTGGCACATGACCTGCCTGCGCGCACGGTGTGCAGGGCGTCCTCCCAGCCAAAGTCGGTGACCGTCATGATATAGGCGACCACCAGGGTCACGCTCCTGGAGACGCCCGCCAGGCTGCAAGTTGAGAGCCATACAATATGGCAAGGGGCAGTCAGCGGACTCATTTGGGAAGCTGCCTGTCCTCGGTTATGAGTGGACAGCTAGCCAGTGCGTCCTTGGAAGTCACTCAGAAGCATACCAGCTCTCTCTGCTTTACCACACTAGGGTTTCAGGCACTCCTCACCCACACGGCCTCAGTCTTGGTCGGTTGTCTACTGGCTATGGCTCCAGACACTTCGTGTTATGATTCTCTTTCTCCTGACCTCCCCTTCAGATAGTCCCTGTTCCCTGGACAGAAAAGTAGTGAAAGGACATCTGGGAACTTGAGGGTCCAGGAGCCCAGCAATAAGTCAGTTATAACCTCAGCCATTCAGACAGCTTCACACTTTTAAAGTCTGATTTTCTTAGGTAACTCTTCCCTGGTGGCTCAGACGGTAAAGAATCTGTCTGCAACGGAAGAGACCCGGGTTTGATCCCTGGGTTGGGAATATCCCCTAGAGGAAGAAATGGTAACCCACTCCAATATTCTTGCCTGGAAAATCCCATGGACAGAGGAGCCTTGTGGGCAACAGTTTATGAGATCGCAGAGTTGGACATGACTGAGTGACTAACACTTTCTTAGGTACATAATGGTTATCACTTTAAAAATTCATAAAATACAGACGGCCTTACCCAACATTCTCTGATCTCCACAGACCCAAGCAGATTACCCACGTGGCACACTCCACGTGCTCTGGGGGGGTGGGGGTGGGGGTGCTCTGCAGGTGATAATGGCCAGTTTTCTCCAGCAGGCTGAATAAGGGGACCAATTTTAAATGTGCATGCAAATTCAGGCGGTCACAGAGAGGTTGTGCTACGTCAGACTTGGAGTGCTCAGCAACGGTTTAAGATGGGGAAGTTCAGCAAATTTCTCATTTTTAGAAAAGCTTATCTTCAGATTGACACAACCAAATGAAACACGAATTCCTAGAATATCAGCCCTGTACTTATTCAAATATAAATAACAATAAAAACCACTCTCAAGTAGTGGTTCTTCCTTTGGGCTGTGTATCAGAAATACTGATAAATCTTTTAAAAAACTCACATCCTCTTGGGGTGCAGCTGGGGAGATGCTCACCCCCTGAAACAGGTCTGGCTCCACTGCAGAGAGTGCTGGAGCAAATCCAAGCGAACCTCACAAACCTGCCCTTTGTGTTTATTACACATCCTGCTCTTAAAAGTAAAATGAAAATCCAGAGTTTCAAGTGCATAAAACTGCAGAACAACACTGTTAAAACAGGCAGTCTACCCAGTGCCCTCTGCCCGACTGGGGGTTCCACGAGGCGCCCCTGGTCCACACGGCAGGCCCCTCAGCCCTCCATGGGGCAGCAGCACCCCCAGAGGTGGGCCGTGCGGCTCCGCAGAGCCTTCCCCGCGATGGTAGCTTCCTTGGGGGAACTCAGATGACTGAGATTCCCTCGTGAACCCAGACTGGGCCTCACTCAGCAGCGAGGGGGCCTGTTCGATCCGTGCTTTAAGGACAGGAGGCTTCTGCCCCAGAACACCAGTCTCTGGTCCACCAGATGTGTCACCATTACGCATTTCAGCTTATGTTGTCACTGTTAGCCATGCCTTTGGCGTAAGCGCTGGCAGTGACGCGATGAGGGCCCGCAGGCCTCTGAGCGCTTGGCTGTGCCAGGCGGGGGCACTGTTCTTGGGGCCTGCGCCCAGCAGCAGCCTTCGCCACAGAACGTGTACACAGGTGTATGCGTTTATACCACGCACATGGTGTATGAATGCAGGTGACAGCTGCATAGACCTGCTGAATTTTAAAAGTCTGTTCAGCTCTGCTTAGAGCCAAGTACAAGCTCCAAATACATAAAAGCCCCAGTCTGTAAACGGAGGAGAGATGGTTCTTCTGGCGTGACAGTAACACAATGCTAAACACCTACATATGCAGCCAAAACTCTCCAGCAAGAAACGGTGCTTTGAATGGCTACTGAGCAGAGCCAAGTTCTGAAAGGACGTTGGGAAAGGCTGGAAAAGGGGCTCCTTTTTTCCAGTAACCTTGACAGTCCCTGCAAAAACCTAACTGAGAAAATGAAAATGCTAAGTGACAAGGAAGGACAACTGTTTGGCTCTCTTTGCACAAAAGCCAACCATGGCTGACACGCAGCCAGGGTGAGGTGGGTGGGTGCTGGACGTTCAGGGAGACCCTGAGCAGGGCAGAGCAGCCCTCGCTGTCGGGCAGGGACACACGTACCAGTGAACCAGGCAGCCCTCGCCCTGGAGGCGGCACTCATGGATGAATTTAATACTTTCTTTGAAATGTCGCGTCCTGTGGGGAGGAAAAAAGAGAGAAGTGACATCTCTCTACTTTACTCAACGTATGAGGAAAAGAAAAACCCGCTGAGGTTTCTTGAAAAGGTCTTGAGTCCACAGGTCCAGATCCCAGTCACTGTCCAGGGCTTTGAATCTGACCCACAGTGCTGAGGCCGGGAGGGGACGGCCCATCCACTGGGATTTTTGGAAGTTCTCTGCAAGGAACCCCTGAAACATGCAGGGGCCACATGGACGTTGGGGGCAGGTCTGGCCCAGCCCCACGGTCAGTCTGGGCCCCTCAACACCCAACAGGGCGGGGGTCCCCACAGTGACCTGCTCACCACCCACCAGGTGAGGGAGGTACCCACCCAGTGTGGGCGCTCCAGTTCACATCCGACTGTCTGGGAGGAAGTCCTGACTGCCCGTCCTCCAGGCTAGGGCAGGAGAACTGCAGCCCCCAAGCCCGAGGGGTCTGACCGAACGTGTGGTGTGGAAATGTCACCTGCCTTCCCTTAGCCTCACTGGGAAGCGGGAACCGGGCTTCCCAGGCCGGGACAGAGAAACCCACAGCACCGGGGCTTCGCGGACTGAGGCCCCATGTGGCCATGAGACTGCGACCTCTTCTCCTGACCCTTAGCTTGTGTGGCTCCCCTGGTGGCTCAGGATCAAGTGTCTGCCTGCAGTGCAGGAGACCCAGGGCCGACCCCTGGGTCAGGAAGATCCCCCGGAGAAGGAAATGGCAACCCACTCCAGTGTTCTTGCCTGGAGAATCCCGTGGACAGAGGAGCCTGGCGGGCTACAGTCCATGGGGTCCCAAGAGTTGCACATGGCTGGGCCACTTTCACTTTCCAGCAGCCCTCTCCTCCCGCCCCGGCTCAGCCCCAGCAGTGTCACCCAGACCGTGCGGCGCGTCAAGGAAAACTCGGAGGGGAGCTACAGAGCCTGTCCTTTCCCAAGTCTCCTGCCTTGAAGCGGACTTTGCCCGCGGAAGTGGCACACCAGCTGCCGAGCACTGAGCGTGCAGCAGGGACTCTGCTAAGCTGGAGAGATTCAGAGAGGAACAGAACGTGGTTCGCAGCCACACACAGGTCTGCAGTTCCATGAAGGATGACCAGGTGAACGAACCTCAGAGGAACAGGGGATTCAGGCGGGGCACACAGACACAGCCAGGTGTGGACTGCAGAAGAAACTCAGCAAGCCCAGTGTCCTGGATCCGGGCAGCAGGCACAGAGGACTTTGGTGCAGGCATCTCTCACATGGCCTGAGGCTACCATGTGCGGAGGGGCCAGGGTCCCAGCCACAGACTCCAGACTCTGAGCGGAGACCCAGCTAGACCACAAGGCAGGGTGAGGTGAGGGGCGTTTCTGCTGACCTCCCTGGGCACACGCGCTCGCAGGGTGAGTGCACATGGTGACCTCGGGCACTAAAGCGCCAGCCCTAAACCGACGTGGTATAAGACAGGCAAGGGAAGATGCTGCGGTGACCCCGACATGCACTGACCTCGGCGCAGGCCCGGGCAGAGGGCAGGGAGGGGTGCGGCGGCCCCAGGGGCCAGGCTGCCCAGTGCTGAGCACGGTGTCCAGGGTGGGGTGCATCCATCCCGTATCTCAGGTAAAACCCGCCTTGAGCATGAGCTCTTCTGATGGCAAGTGCCGAGGCTGGGGGTCGGGGGGGAGGGGGGCGGCTCATCCGTCTGCGCCCTCCCAGTCTGTCAGAAGCTCCCATCTTCCAAGCAGGTCCAGCCGCAGAGAGGCAGAGGGGAGGCTGGGACTGGGCTCCAGGAGGGCCCCCTTCCTGACAAAAGGAGGGTCTCTGCCTCAGGCTTCCTGCAGGGTGTGGGGTGGCCAGCTGGTGCCCACAGCTGCGCCAGCTGCCCTGTGACCACAGGCGACTGGCCTCAGGGTGCAACGGGGGCTCTGGGAGCTACTGCCCAAACCTGGAGCGCTTGCCCTGGGCGTCTTGGGCAGGGAGTGAAGTAAATCAATGTCTTTATAACTTAAAACGCTGTCAGTCCTACTATGTGCAGCCAAGCGCCATCTACCTGACATCAACAAGTGCACAATTTAAGGACACTGAGCCTCTCCTGTGGCCGAGGAGCAGCTCCGCCGACCATGGGCTCCCCTGCAGACAGGCCAGCAGACGGGCCGTGTGCCCAGACCCCAGGCCCATGCCTGCTGCAGCTGGCAGCCGAGGACAGGTGCCTGTCTCTCAGGCCAGCCATGCTACAGCACCAGGGTTCCCGAGAGGACCCGCCACACTGCAGCCCACGCTCTGTGGTCCTCCATGGGTGGGACAGACCTCCTACCAGCAACGGAAGAGGGAGTCAGGAGACGAGACACAGTAGCCGGAGCTTGTGAAGGACACGGGTGGCCTCAGAATACACTGTGAAGGCCACGCCAGGCCAGAGACTTGTCCTGTGGACGTGTCGGCCCTGTAAGGTCACCGACGTCTTGCACAGATGACAGCTGAGCCCCCTTCCTAACCCCCTAGAGAGGGGTGTGGTCAGCAGACTGACCTGAGCCCAGAGCAAGTGTGTGAGGGGCCCCAGACGAGGAAGTGAGAGGAGGGTCCCACCGGCCTTTCCTCCATCACCTCTGTCCGCATCAGGCGTCGAGTCCTGGAAAAGCCCACGTACGGCTCCTGCCCACCACTGTATTGGAACGAGGGCAGGAGAATCAGGACACTGACGGAGGGCCTGCTCAGAGCTCCACCGGGAAACCTGACTCACAGACAGGACTGGGCACGAGGCCGCGCCAGACAGACATTCCTAGAAGCGCCTCTTCCGAGGAAAGCCAGGAGGCAGGCACTCTCAGGGCCCCCAGGGTGGGTCGTTTCCAAGGAAGCTCATGACGGGAGCCCAGGCCTGGTCACTGCAGCCCCTCCCCCATCGCGGGAAATCCCCCGGGCTCAGGCCTCGTGTTGCTCAACTCCAGATCAAAGCAGAAGCCCAGATGGAATCACACCCCCACAGGCGGCAGGTTCCCTATTCCTGGTCTCCACGTTGTCCCTTCACTTCCACACAGAGATGTGGGGTGCGCTCTGTAGGGGGAGAGCTGGCAGGGTGCGTCCACAGGAAGCATGCCCACGTGAATGTGCAGCTCCGTCAGCACAGCGGACCTGTGGGCCTGGCGAGCGCTGTCCTCTGTGGGGCTGGCAAACAGCCCAGCAGCGGCCACCACCCCCGGCTCCTCCTCTGCGGTCAGTGCTGGCCCTCCTCATGGTCAGGGCAGCCACCCAGAGGCCAAGAGCAGAGCCAGCAGTGTCTTCCTGACCTTCACGGGTCCAGCACAGCCGTGCCACGCCATGCCATGTGCATCCTCTGAACCCGAACAATCACTTCTCACTCCAAGATGGCAGGACCTGTGGGCTGTGGCCCCCACTGAGGGGTCTGTGGCGGCAAGGACTCTGCTTGGGGGAGGTCTGGCTCAGCACCATGTGGGCAGCTGGGCTCCCCCAAAGCCAGCAGAGACAGACCAGGCTGCTTCTCCTGACCCTCGTCAGAGTCCAAACGTGTGTGTGCACATTATGTGTACATGTGTGCACATGTGTGTACAAGTGTGTATACAAGTGTGTGCAGTATGTATATAGGAAAGCAAAGGAGAAAAAGCCCAGGAAAGGCCAGCATCCTCAAGGGTTTTTCCTCAGAAAAGATGCTGAAAACAAAGCACACGGGTGGCGCGTTCTGGGTGCCGGCTCTGGAGGGTGGGCGAGCTCTTCTTCCTGTAGAGCCGTCCAGCCCTGGCGCCACCCCTGGGGCCCCGCACTGACCGTGCAGCTCCCACTGCAGCCGAGGTGAGCAGGACAGAGACGCTTCCCCACCCGGCAGACCTCGCGGCCTTCAGCGTGCTTCTGTCAAGGAGTCCCCAAGCCCTGCATCCCTGCACTGCCGACACTTGAGCGATCAGGCGAGGCACACGTGGTGTGCACTTCACTGCGCCAGAGCAGGTCGCTTCAAAAAGAATTAAGCAAAAAGCCCTCTCTACCACCTACTATCTCTTCATTTCACAAAGAACAGTTTCACCCCCAAAAAGCAAGACACAGTCTAAGACTAAAAACTAGGTTTTTAAGTTGACTAGGTGAAATTTACAAAGAAAGCAACACACATTTTCTACACATTTCTCCTTTCTGCTACAAAGTCCTCAGGAGTCACGTATGTGCATTTCTGCTGGAAATAGGCCAGTACTCCAGGGCCCACCTACCTCTGATCTTGCAAAACTGCTTTTTAACACTAAAGAAAAATATAAATGAGAGGAAAAGGGAGCTGGAAGTACCAGAGACCTGAGCTAAACCAAAGAAAGCACACAAAAGACAGGAGGTGGGACCGACAAGGAGGGCCTACTGCTGTTTATTACAAGCTCTCTGCATCGCTGACGCCTCTCCTCCCCACAAAAACCCCAAGAAATTTAGACACGGCTCGACTCTCAAGCTTCTGCTGTCATCAAGGCTCTGCTGTGAAGATGCAAACCTGCCAGCTCCTCAAAGAAGACAAAATGATAACCCTTCTGTTATGGTGTCTAAATACAGGCACCAATTTGAAAAATATTAAAACAAGAATG
Organism: Oreotragus oreotragus; assembly: GCA_006410675.1. Lineage (NCBI taxonomy): Eukaryota > Metazoa > Chordata > Mammalia > Artiodactyla > Bovidae > Oreotragus > Oreotragus oreotragus. Next base: position 160,966 of record SJYX01023449.1, on the reverse strand, counting down.
AATAGGCAGCGATACCTCCAACCACTCACTTTCAAGACACGTGAACACTCCTTGCCTGAATAAGCGGAAAATGGAAGCTAATTCTTTGGAGACACTTAGGGTCTGTAAACACTTTCCCCACCTCACCTAAAGCTACAGAAATTGTGTGAGATAGACATTTCAGGGAGGAGAGAATGAGGTTACAATGACTCGCCTGAGGAGGCACACAGAGAAAGCAAAAGCAAACACTCCCAGAAGCCTCGGTTCACTCAACCACCGCACGTCGGCCCCTGGCAGGAGGTGTGTGTGTCTGAGACCAAGCCTACGATGCCTCTAATTCTGCAAATCAAGCAGAACACACTGGCCTGGGTCGGGGTTGTCCCCACTGGGAGACCTTGAACTTTCACGTTTCCTGACTGTGTGAGGCAGGGTGGTTGGGGGAACCGAGCTAAAGTTCTGTGTGTTAACTGTCTTCTCAAACCAGGTTTCTGCAATTTAAGTTCCTGGAAGATCAGAGGGGGAGCTTGTGAGGAGATGGCCAAGCCAGAAAACTGACCTTTCTGGAGCCTCTGCAGTGACTGAAAGCAGTTATTCTCCAAAGGTCATGGCCTTCTGACTGACGTAAGTAGCAACAAGAATTCCTACAGGGATGTGTGGGGAAAGATTTAGGAAACTAACCTTAAATCCTATCCTAAGTTGGAAACAACTTTTAAAATCTGTTTGAATAAGCAATACAGTTTTCTAGAATGTATTTTGTCCCTAAATATAAGAACTCTTAGGCACCAAGAAGAAATTGCTCATCTGAAGGGCCCTGGTTCTAGCCGGGTCCCAGAGCCTGAGGAGGCTTTGTGTCCTGACTGTCTACACTGGCTGGGGATACAGAAACTGAAGGCTTATGGTCAGCCTTCACAAGCTCCCCTAGCTGGTGAGTAATGAGCTCATGGAGGAGGCCACGCAGCCAAGGGCTCTGCCTGTCAGTGTTACTAGACTTTCTGTATCATGAACTCATGCGCTCCATTAAATTGAAGGCTGTGCTTACCAACGAAACACCTGTAACAGGCAAGGAGAAACTCAAGGTGTTTCACAGGCTGCCTCTTAAGATATGAACTACACTCGAATTCCAAGCCTAGCTTCACCATCTTCATAGAACTTCACTGAAGCAAGACACAGCTACAGAGCCCTGAACAGGTATGCACCCAAAGCCTTACTTGTGTGTAAGCTCTGCTATTACTCGTGGACCAAAAATAGGCATTTCCCCAAAGACGCACCCACATGCCTATGAGCATGCCTACTCATCCCACTCATGCCTACGAGCCTGAGCATACCACTGCCTCCGATGAATTATGGTCTGGACCCCCTTTTCCAACTGCAGCACCCACCTGTCGACCACCCTCTCATCCAGATACAAGCAAAGAGTTAAAATAAGGCAAATCACACATCTTACAAGACCTCCGTACGTTTGGGACAGGACAGAACTAGTTCAAACCTTACGAGCTAGTCCTCTGGGCCCAGGTTGACTGTCGCTGGGCTGGTTTTGCTAGAAGATTTGAGCAGACCCAGGAGATGCCAGAAGTCAGGGGACGGGCTACGGCAGCCTCAGTCCCTGTCCTTCCTGGGGCACATCCTCCTGAGCACCAGAATGGCCCTTCCTGTGACTCTCAAGCCACACCAATGCACTCTGAACAAAAACACACTCTTGTTTTCAAAAGTGCTTGGAGGTCACAGAGCAGACTTCCACACATGGCCTCATCTCCACAAATGCTAAAGGCAGGCCTTTGCCGATGAGAGAACTGGGGCTCAGGGGCCTTAGAATGACCTGCCCAAGGCTGATGGAGCTGGCCTCGAACCTGAGATTTCTAATGTCTGCACAGGGCAGGGTCGGGGTCCTCACCCCTGGACATCAAGCCCAGCGCTGCCCCCTCCAAAGCACCAAAGCTGGAGAGTCCTGGCAGGCAGGGTGGTCCAAGCACAGCGGCCATCTGCCCTGACTACAAATGCCGAGGGGTGTGGCAATCAGACTCCTCCAAACAGTCAGAATGCCAATCAGGTATTGACAAGTTCAACAGCATGTCAGAATCTCGGTTTGAGATAAGACCAGAGCAACCATTCTAAAAATAGCCACCAAAACATGGGCAGAAGATTGCTGTGGGCTCGAGAGAAAGGCAGTGGCTCACTTCCTTCCGTACACACCATGCCTTCCAGCCACTTCTGCTTCTCGATGCTAGTAACCAAGGAAGGCCTCCGGCACCTCTCCTCCCCCATACCCAGGCTGCTGCTGTTTTCCTGGTGGCCCTGTAAAGCCTTTCCTCTATTATCTTCAATCTTAAAGATGCACTTTTCCTATGAAACATGGAGAGACAGTGTGGAAGCGTGACCTTGGGTGGGAACGGCTGCCCCTCACCCAGGCTCCCCTGCCCCAACCGCTGGTCTTCCCCTGCAGCACCTGCCCTGCCCCAACCCCTGGTCTTCCCCACTCAGCCTATCTGACCATGCCCCCGCTTTCTCCAAACAGGTAGGATCTCACAAAGTTCTTGCATAACCTGAGATGTCTCTGCTCTCCAGCAGTGGAAAACCAAGGCTGGCTGATGTTCAGCAGTGGACAACCTTCGGGGGTAAGATTTTATGGTCTACATTTCTGTAATATAGGACTTGTAGGCAACAGAGCTTGAGAGCCACGAAAGCTGAATGCCGACAAGCTCTTGGACTCCCAAATCCTCAAACTACACAGGCTCTTCCTGCTGAAACACAGCCATGTGTCATCTGGAAGGGTCCTCGTGTCTGAATGAAAACAGGCAGCAAAAATGAGTTGGTCGACAGACGTTTGGGACAGCCATGTCCTCAGCTCCTGAGCCTCTCAGCTGTCTGGCTCAAATCCAGGCTCAGGAAAAAGTCAACTGGTCCACATTACCTCCAGACACCGAGCAGGGCGGTGTCCCAGCTGTTACCTCGTGGGTCTCCAATCCCTGTTCCCCGTCCACCCAAGCCCAGTCTCAGGGGCCTCATATGACCATGAGGATCTGGAAGGGAGCGTGATTATGACTCTCTCCTTGGATGGAGATGCTTCCAGCTGTGGGAAGGAGAGGGCAGGACCTTCCTAACCAGAAAAGCCTGGTCTCTCAACTCAGACAAGCTTCCCAAGTACTCTGGCTCCTGCGGTAGCCACTGGCCACGTGGGGCTGGTGGACATTTGAGACAGAGCTGGTCCAGATGGAAGGTGCTGTAAGTGTAAATAGCACCCTAGGTTTTGAAGACTTAGTGTGAATAAAATGATGTGAAATATCTCATCCGTAAAATGCTGAGCACATGTCGCATTGGTAGTACTTTTGGGTATACTGAGTTGAATACAACGTATTATTCAAATTGTTGTGACCTCTCTCTTTCTTACTTTTTAATGTGGTACCTAGAAAATTTAAAATTACACGTGTAGCTTGCATTTGTGGCTCATGTTCTGCTTCTATTGCACAGAATGCAACAGCTTACAGGGAAAGGCGAGCATGCTAAAGCATGGTTTGAGACACCCTTTACAAAATCAGTCCCTTGCACACACACCGCCAGAGCCGCTCCGTGGAAGGACCAGCCACCCGGAGCACAGGCTTGGAGGGCCTCCTGCTCGCAGCAGGGCAGCTGCCAGGCGCCAAGGTCCCTCTGCTCTGGAGACTGCGCGTCCTTCCCCTTCAACATACCCAAATAATACAGAAAGAAGCCAACTTACAGGTTTTGAGATGGTGAATCCGCTGCTGGAATGCACAGGTATTTAACCCCCTGTGGAATGACAAAAAATATATATGAAATAAAAAGATGATACTTAGTGGAGAAACATATTTAAAGGAACTATTTACTCAGGTCAAAATACAAAAGATAAAAAGGAGAAGTTTTTCACTCATCCTTTGTTGCCAAGGAACTGGGGGAAAACTTTAATTAAGGTTCCTCGTTACTTTCCACGACCATATGCACACGAAAAGCGAAATAATTAGAGTACTTCTCAGTAAGTGTCCACTTGCTGAGTTTCAAAACCATCACCTCCGATGCACGTTCATATTCTCCATTTTTAAATCTATTTCATTGAAGACCCTGAACGGCCAGCAAGGAAGCACTGAGAATAGAAGCCTTGTCATGATGACGTGCTGTGTGTCAGTCCCAGGACAGGGACAGCATAAGTCCACTGGAGAGCGCCTGGACCTTCACACACTGGAAATGGTTTGCTTTGCTTGTTTTTCAGAACTGTAAAGTTTATATCCCAAATAATTTCTTTACAAGAATGACTCAGTTTTGAAAAAAAATGAACTTCATATTGTTCACTATAAAAATCTATAAAAATGTTCATGCAAATTCGTGCTATAAAAATCATGCTGAACTCGAACTTTATTAAAACCTCTTCTTTGAAGGGACTTAAGGTACAGTTCCAAAACTCTACAGTGTCAGGTGAAAGTACAGAGTTCAGAAATCTCAGCAAACTTTTCAAAGCAATATGGCTCCATGAAGACATGAATGAATAAACCACTTTTAAACCTTTTTCTCGTGATAGCCTAATCAAACAGAATATAGCCACCATGTCATAAAAAATCAATGGGGGGACATACCAGAAACTAGAAAAATAACCAGCCTGAGAGTAAATGAAGGAGAAACATGTGGAGGCATGGTACGGACAGCCACAGGTCCCTCAGCATTTCAGTCAGAAGACTACCATTTCTAAGTCCTTTGCGTTTTTGCAGTTGGCACTGGAACTGCAGTGTCGGCTCACACGGTCAGGGGCTTCTGCGCTGCCCTTGCCAGCGCTGCCTCGTAAGGAGCACGTGGTCCTTGGTGCTGTGGATCCCACACTCCAACACGGGAGCTACACAGACTGTTTGTCAACCTCTGCTGTTGGGGTGCAGACCTGGGACCTGGTTTTGTCGTCTGACACACCTGCTTGAGGCAGATTTGGAAACGGGTCACGGGAAGTCAGACAAGTGAAGAGCACCTGCCCAGCAGGTGCAGGTGGCGGCCTGGGCAGGGAGGAGCAGAAGCCCGGTCATGATGGCAGGTCAGTCCCGGGCAGGGAGTGCTGGGCGGGCGTGGCAGCAGGTCACGACAGGCAGTTGTTGTTCCTGGAGCTTCAGAAGACCGCCTGTCTGTCCAGCTCTTCTGAGGAGACTACAAGCCTGGACTTTTTCTTAAAAGGCCCCTTTCTGCTGACATGGCTCAGAGTGGAAACTTGTCTGCAACTAAGGCCAGGGTTCGGTTCAGTTCAGTTCAGTCGCTGGAGCTACACAGACTGTTTGTCAACCTCTGCTGTTGGGGTGCAGACCTGGGACCTGGTTTTGTCGTCTGACACACCTGCTTGAGGCAGATTTGGAAACGGGTCACGGGAAGTCAGACAAGTGAAGAGCACCTGCCCAGCAGGTGCAGGTGGCGGCCTGGGCAGGGAGGAGCAGAAGCCCGGTCATGATGGCAGGTCAGTCCCGGGCAGGGAGTGCTGGGCGGGCGTGGCAGCAGGTCACGACAGGCAGTTGTTGTTCCTGGAGCTTCAGAAGACCGCCTGTCTGTCCAGCTCTTCTGAGGAGACTACAAGCCTGGACTTTTTCTTAAAAGGCCCCTTTCTGCTGACATGGCTCAGAGTGGAAACTTGTCTGCAACTAAGGCCAGGGTTCGGTTCAGTTCAGTTCAGTCGCTTGGTCGTGTGCGACTTCTTTGCCAGCCTCCCTGTCCATCACCAACTCCTGTGGTTTACTCAAATTCATGTTCACTGAGTCAGTGATGCCACCCTACCATCTTATCTTCTGTTGTCCCTTCTCCTCCCACCTTCAATCTTTCCCAGCATCAGGGTCTTTTCAAATGAGTCCCCAGGGTTAGGGGACACAATTCCCCTGCCTGTCTCCCAACCACTAGAGAGGCCAGAAACATCTTTCCTGCTTCTCTCTCTCTCACATACACACATTTTAAATTTTGAGTCAATCATTACACCTTCTAACAAAGGCCCCTCTGGGTTCTAAAGAAAATGAGTTTTATTTACTCATCCACAGAGCAGCACATCACAGGGGCCAAATGCCCCACAGGCGAAGGGGAGACGCAAGGTCAGCTGCAGGGAAGAACGTGAGCCTCAGGCTGCCCGTCTCCCCCCAACGCCCGCTGTCTCCTGCCTCTCTCTGTCCCCTCTCCCTGGGCTCCTCTGCTCCACTGGGAAAAGCGAGGCAACTGCCTGAAGTTCTAATGCACCTCCTGACCACAGATGTCGAGAGCCCCAATTTAAAGAGAAGGAAAAGGGAAAAGGAAACGATACTGTTGGAGGAGTCATTTCACGCCTTCCCTCACCGAGGCCACACAAGCCGTGGTGCAGATACACTCGCTGATCAGCTCATAATTCTCCATTGAAATGACTCACTCACTCTTTTCCTTTTGCTCCCGAGGGAGGGTTGGCTGTGGATTAGGCCCAGAAGCCTGTGAGATGCCCCCCTCCCACAGGCGTCCCCCACTCCCTGCCGACCGGTCCTCCACAGCCTCCACTTGCTGTGCTCCTGGCACCGCTGCTCTGAGCGGCTGGCCACCCAGCCACACGCGGAGGTCCCCTGGGCGACAGCTCCCGCTACGTGTTCCAACCAACAGCCCCTCGATTCCAGCAGAATCCAGGGCCAGCCCAGCCCACACGTCTGGCGGAGAGAGAGAAATGGAGCAGAGGAAGACAAGGAGGCGGGTGAACAGCTCTCGGCCCACCCTCGACGCTGGCGTCCATGCCCCAGGCCAGCGTGGGGTGCCGGAGGCACTCTGCTTCTTCGGGGTTCCCTGACAGGGTCTCCTTCCCCTCGGTGGTGCCCGAGGCACAAAGGGAAAGGGGCCAGCCCCACACGGCAGGAGAAAACCAGGCAACGTGGCCCGGGGCAGCCCCTCTGGCCCCACAGAGGCTGAGGGGTCTGCTCCCGGCCCCGCGGGGCCCTCAGCCGGCCAGCTGGGACGGGCGTGTGGCCGCTGCGGCGTCCCATCTGTGGCGCATCTGCGGAGGGGCAAGCAGCCCTGGCCACAGGTTGGGGGACCCTCTGCTTCAAAGAAAGCACAGAAAATACGAAACATGGGGTCTTGTTCTCTCAAAGGCAGTGACAACAACAGCCTTCCCTGGAACGATGCCTGCCACACAGCAGGTACTCACTAACGTCTGGTGAGTGATGAGAACACGGTGAGGACCGTATTATAAGCAGAGTAGAAGGAGAGAAAGCTATTGTGAAATGCAAGCCTTATTCTGGTGCCCACGATAACCAGAGCCGTACCATGCGGGGGGCACAGGCGTCAGCCTCCAGCCCGCCTGCCCACGCGGCTCACCGTGACCTGCGATAGGAAGGGGGAAAACTATGCGATCGCAGCGAAGGAAGGAGCCAAGATTGCCAGAAAGGCGGCGGGGCGCACCACCCAGGATGCCTGCTTATGCTGCCTTAGTTGTTAGCAAGGCACAAAGCATCTCCCTGGAGGCCAGAGTGCAGAGCGTGAGGTGCCTGAAAGCAGGCTTGTGATGCCTGCACACGTGTACAGTTCAGTTACTTACTAATTCAGAAAGCATCCAGGGCGCTGGCAGCCTGAAGGGCCTCCGCGCGCACAAGAAAGCTGGGCCACCTGAGATTATCCTGTATCAGAGGACAGGGCTCTGCAAATGCTTCAGGATGATGTGGAATAGATTCTTCATCTGCTTGGAGCTAAACAAAGGCCCACTCTGTGGTGCTGGAGTCGCAGAGACAGGAATAAGGGCCATGGTGTGTTTAGCTAAGCTATGCAAAGTTTAGCAAGAAAGAAAGGATATCTCATTGTAGGGCAAAATTCTACAACAATCTGAAAAATTCATAAGTAATAGAAATAGCACCAATGTTTCCATTACTATAGCATCCGTTAGGTGGCATTTCCTCCCTCACATTACCCCTATTATTTTAAAAACTCTAAAATCAATTATGTTTTTTGAAATAAAATTCTTACTAAATAAATACAAATTCAGTATTTCCAAAAAGTGATTGGTGGAAAGGCAATTAACATTAAGCTTTTTTGGAACTGATAAATGTCAAGTCACAGACTATCAGTGTAGAGAGCTGGCCCTGAAGTGCAAAGACAGATTTCTCTGGGCTCCACGACACTTTGAATGTCCTCACATGTCCTGAGAATGGCATCAATACTGACAAAATGGGAACCAGAGGGAAGAAAAGGCAAAAAAACGTATGTGCTGAATGTTCACAAAGCCAAGTGACATCAGTTAGTGTGACACACGGCAGGGAGTACAGGGAAGAAGGGAGAGTGGCAGCTTTTTGGACGAAGCTCTGTGTTAGGTTTTAAAAGAACCAGGAAGTAGCACTTGAGAAGAAAGTTCAGAAAGCATTCCAGAGGCTCGTCTTGAACAAAAGGTTAGAGCTTTCTAACTATATTCTCAAAAGTTCTAATACTTTTCAGTTTTCTGTTTCAACAAGCATAGTAACCACCAAGAGTAGGGTTTTCGCCTTTCTTGGGGCCTGAAACTAAAGATGACACTTAAAATGATACATAGGCAAGTACTTGAAAAGCAGGGCCGAGGGTCTGATTTCAGGACTTGTAAAGAGATCAAACTCTCGCTTGTTTCAAGTACGATTTCTAAAACTCACTGCTTTTTTCTTTCTGAAACATCTTAAGTAAGAGTCTTCTGAAGAACCTTGCTGACATTTTACTTTTCAAAGGAAAGTCAAGCCCTGCAGAGCTGTCTTCTCTCTCCTAGGAAGGCTAACGGAGACCCCTTACCTACGAGGAAACGTCGGTGGGAGGTGAAGGAACTCCTACAGGATGGTTATCGGGAAATACAGGCAAAACATCCTCAGAAGCCTCATTTGCTCATTTCTCCCATGCAGTGTCAGCAGCAGAACGGGTGTGCGTGGGGTCCCCTGAAAAGGCCAGGTTTCCTTTGACCACTTGTTTGGGGGCTGCCCTGCAGAGTCTGAGAAAATAAGCTGAGACCTCAGGAGAGCTCGCTTCACCACACTCCCAGAACGCTGAGTCCAGAGCGGAAACAGAGAATCAGAAAGAATCCAGCTTGAACTGTCTCACACCTGATCAGAAACAAGCCCACCAATTTAAAGAAAGTCTGTCTCCTTGAGACACGCTCTCCAGTTGCTGTGCAGTATAATATACATAACATAAGATTAACCATTTTAAACGTACAGCTCACTGGCATTACATGTGTTCACATTCACATTCCCGCCATCTGTCTCTAGAACATTTTCATCTTCCCAAAAAGAAACTTTCCCCACTAAACACTAACTCCCACCCTGCCTCAGCCCCTCAGAACCTTCTACTTTCTCTCTGAATTTGACAGCCTCTGAACTTTTATATAACCTAAAGGTGGGTAAACCCTGAAAAAATCAGTCTGGGCACACTCTTAAAGGTCACAGACCCAAAGATGGCAACTGCTGACCTGAAATTGCTTACGGACAAACGGGCCAGGTTTGACGGTCCCGCGGTCTGTGGAGAAAGCCCACGTGGATGCCCAGATCATTCATATACGTGGAAGCCAGACCCAAGTCCTGGCACGTTGATTAGCATTTCTCCTCAGTTTAAGAACTGTCACCAGTTAGCGTTTTAAGAAGAAATACTACCAATTATATGCACAGAGACTGCATCTGGACATCAGCATAAAACACTGAGCAGGGAAGGTCCAGAGGGTGGGGTTCCACCACCGCTCTGTTTAGCTGTTGATACTCCAGCAAAAGTCTCAGAGAAACTACTGTAGAAAACCACGCAGAAGGCAATCCTCCCTTAGCTGCACATGAAGTGTCTGAAGTCCCGGCTCTAAACTGACGATGCATTTTCTTAACATCCCCGTTGGCCACCAATTGTGCTGCACCGGCTAAATTTAGGAAACTCTACCACAAATAACAACTTCCAAGAACTCTGTGGTGCCCGGTGGGTGGGGAGGGGTGGGAAGGTCAGAGTGGAGAGACAAGATTTGGCCTTCAGTTTGATTTTGTGAGAAAAAAATGCAAATGAGAGCCCTCTAGCACCTGTTTGCTTCTTTCAGGTTAGTCAAAAGATGACATGCATTTGACTTGTCAGGTCCACAGATGGAGAAGCCAAGTGCTTATTTTTGCTCAAACCCCTTTTGCTAAAGTGGGCACAGTCAGTGGGTCCGAGCTCCTTGGGCCTCATGGGTGGGCGACGGGGAGGCCACGCCAGCCACACCACCTAACCCTCTCCTGGGTTCTTCCTGCTGGGGGTGTGCCTGACGTGACTCGTGAAAACGGAGCAGTTTAGGCAAAATCCCCCTAAACCGAGCAATTCTACAGGGTCACCTAACAGGTGCTGATGCTACACAGCCACGCTGACAGTCGCCGTGGATGAAGCTCTCTCTGGGGGTGACCAGTGGACAGTCTGGCTGTAAAAGACACAAAGGCGGAGCTTCATCTAACTGTCCATCTTGGCTGGTCAAACAGCCCGTCAGCAAAGTGAAGAAGACCCTCCCAAGCCCCGCCTTCTACCACAACGCCATCCCCTCTCTCCCCCACAGCTCACCTAGCCCACCACCTGGCTGCCTGTGTCTCAGGCGTCCTGTGCTCCCTAGGTCCTGTGGGTCTTTCTCTCCCTCAGGAGTCTGGGGAGCGGGATGCTTCCTCAGAAAGTCCTGCCCGCCTCACTTCCCTGCCCCAGGCGGACTCTAGAGACTGCCCTAACTGCTGCCAGGACAGGACAGTGTTGGCGTGGGAGGATCGGGCTCCCCATCAGACCGTCCCCGTCAAGCTGGGTCCTGGCTCAGTTCTTGCTGCAGCCTAGCTTCTCTCTCTCCAGCCATCATCAATAATGGGTCACTGAAAGAAGGGATGGGATCCATTTCAGGAATCTTAAACTCCTGCAGGCCTTGAGAGCCTGTGTCCAGGGAGCCAGCATCAGGCCTGAAGCCTGTGTGTTCCTGGAGCCCGCGTGTTCCTGGAGCCTGTGTGTTCCTGGAGCCTGCATCAGGCCTGAAGCCTGTGTGTTCCTGGAGCCCGCGTGTTCCTGGAGCCTGCGTGTTGCTGGAGCCTGCATCAGGCCTGAAGCCTGTGTGTTCCTGGAGCCCGCGTGCTCTGAATGGCAGGATGCACAGCCCCGGCCACGCAGGCCGACAGCCTCCATGTGCGTGTCCTGCGTGCTCTGAATGGCTCCACAGGACGCATGGGCCGGACCCACTAACCGTGGAAACCATCCCTGCAGTGGAGGCAGGCCGGGTGCTCAGGACTTTTCAGTTGTGCACTGCAGTGGGGACGCAGTAGCCCCAAAGCTTAAGGCCTGATGCAGGCTCCAGGAACACGCGGGCTCCAGGAACAGCAGGCTTCAGGCCTGATGCAGGCTCCAGGAATATGCGGGCTCCAGGAATACGCAGGCTTCAGGCCTGATGCAGGCTCCAGGAACACACAGGCTCCAGGAACACGCGGGCTCCAGGAACACACAGGCTTCAGGCCTGATGCAGGCTCCAGGAACACACAGGCTCCAGGAACACGCGGGCTCCAGGAACACACAGGCTTCAGGCCTGATGCAGGCTCCAGCAACACGCAGGCTCCAGGAACACGCGGGCTCCAGGAACACGCGGGCTCTGTCACTGAGGTGTGCCTGGCTGCGAACCCTGCCACCCAGCCATGAGGACTGGAGTTGACACACAGGCCCATGTGCATCAGGACACAGCCTCACCTGCCATCTGCGTGTCACCCATGTCTCCTGTCACGACACAGGTGAGAGGGGAGGCAGAGAGCACCCTGATGCACTCACCACCTGGCCCTTGACGGACGTGCGCCAAACCCTGCTCAGATGGAGACGCTTCCCATAGTCCCGTGACAACCAGGAGCTTGTCTCTCGTGCGGGAGGCGTGGGGACATGGCGGGGTCGCCTGACTCCAAACCACCACTCGTGCTTAGCCCTGTGCCTTGCTCCCTAGAGAGAGGGGCCAAGGGGTTTCCTTCCAGCACAGGACTCTTTTAAGCAAGGAGATGAGATTCAATGTGTGACATGCTGAGTGGCTGGAAGTGCTGAAGGAACAAGGCATGTGTTGTTGCCAGCACAGATCAGGCTGCAGAGAGGTCGCGGGGCCTGGAGGATCGTGTGCCAGCCGCCTGGACTATAAGACGAGGCCCACCATTTCTCACCTTCTGCAGGAAGGACGGTGCTGGCTCCTGCCTCAGGGAGGACCAGGGCATTTGGGATGTTGTTTGTGCTCCTTTCACAGGTAACTGAGCACCTGAGTCCGGACTCCACCCCTCGCGATGGGATGAGACCTTCCTACAGGCTGCCGCATGTCCTCCAGCGCATTACCAAGCCTCAGAACTTGAGCAGCTTTTCCTAAGCAGCATTCCAGGTCCCTTGGGCATGATGTCGCATCCTCCAAGTGGAATTAGACCCGCAAAAGGGTTAGCAAACACGGACCCAGAGCAAGGCGCTGTCCCTAGCCTGGCAGCTGGCCAGTCCTGTGGGGGTAGGGTCAGAGAGGTCAGATCAGGACACATAGGCGTGGTGCCGGCCAGTACATGAGCCCATGACTCCCGCCTCACTTGGGCGTCAGGAAGTGCGTCCTCTCTCTCTGAGGGAGGTATGTGTGGGGGTCAGAGTCCACTGAGCTCCCTGGCGCAAGGGTCATACTGCAGTGTGGGTGCCCAGCGCCCAACGGGACCGGGGGCTTCTTCTTCACTCGGCTCTAAGGCTGATCAGCGTCCCAGGCCTTCCTTGAAGGGCAGTCTTCACCAAGCCCGCCCTCCCTCCCCACCAGCTGCCACTGAAAGCAATCTGACGGCTATTTTTATTTTGACAGCTGCATCCTCTCGCAGTGGGCACCGAGGGGAGAACAGTGTGGGGAGGCCAGCAGTCCCTGGGGTGGGCAGGACCTGAAGCTGCCTGGCGGGAAGCACTGGTCCCGAAGCCCCAGCGAGTGCAGGGGCTGCGGCAGGAGCGCGGGGAGGGGTCAGTTCAGGCGCACGAGCTGGGAGCGAGTCAGGGCGGCCGTGTGAACACAGCCTGACTTCAGTCACTTTGGGTCCATCTGTGGGTCTGGGTGTGGCTTCCACCTGGAGGCTGGGGGACTGGTCTGGTTGAACAGGCAAATCCAGGTTGGACCAGGCCCATCACCGCCAGGCCCCGACTACTCTGAGAGCCAGCACAGGCTGGAATGACCTTTAAATGTCTTGGCTTAAGGACAATTTCCCAGACCAGGGCTCCACTCTGCTGCCCCGGGTCCCAGGTGACCACACGGGTCGGGGAGCATCCCTCCCGGCTAGGGGAGCAACACTGGACGGCCTCTGCTTTCTCAGGCTCCGTGGTTCCTGTAGTTGGGACAAGGTCCACAGCTGGCCCTCCAGAGAAGGAGGCTCCCCCTCAGACCCGGACGCACCGCGTCCACTCCGGCAGCCACGGCTTGCCGCCCCCTCACCACGCATTCACTGGTCTTCCCTTGGACGAGAGGGCAGAGCTGGTGGAGACACCCTGCCCAGCTACGAATGTTGAAACGACATCTGTGCCCCTTGTGGTGACAACTGAAAGGAGAGAAACAGTTTCTCAATCCAGACCTGGGGCCCGACACCAGCCTCTGCCTCGGGGCACAAGCAGGCTCCGAACCATCCCAGGAGTCAGGGCAAGAGCGGGGACAGCAGGAGCGCGGCCTCAGCGAGGCCAGCCTACCGTCTGGGGCTGCTGCCCCCCACAAGCTTCAGGCCAGGTGGGCCCGCTTCCCTCGCAGGCCTGGCAGGCGCAGGGCCCAGGGGCAGCAGCTACCGAAGAATGAATTACAGGAGCACCTGCAGGTAGCAGATTTGCTTAAACCAGGCTTCAGTAAACCAGGCTGCATCTAAATCAGTATTTTTCCTGTGGCTAAAAACAACGGCCCCCATAGAGCCGTTTAACTCTGCTTTGGGTCTTAACCAGCTAACCACCTTTAACTGCTCATTCAAACCTCTGACTTCAGAGTTGAATGCCCTTCTCCCAAGGAGCCTGCGACACCCCCAACACCCGTGGGCCCACCACCGGCCGCCACCACACGTGGGACACTGGTCTGCTGCACGGTCCTGACCTGGACCCAGAAACATGCTGACACTGAGGCCCCATGAGAGTGAGTCCCCTCGGGCTGTGGCCCTTCTAAGACAAGAGCGTGTGCTCCATCAGCTTCAGGCATGAGTGCAGCATGCCCTCCGTCTTACTGCTCACAGTCCTTCAGCTCTACCGACTCCCACCTCCTGGGAAGGAAACCTGAGTGTGTTACCTGACTTTGTTCGTGAACCTCTGCTGACTGCTTCACACAAGATGAAGCCCAGACTCCTCAGCTCGACAAATGAAACTTCCCCTGATCATCCCTGTGCCCTCTCCAGCCTGGCTCCCTGCAGACCTGCTCAGCTGAGCCCTCCGGCGTCCTGGAGCCTGCCTGTGCCTGCACACTTGGGCCCCCTGCAGGTCCTGCCCCTCCCCAGCTGCCCCCCTCATCCTCCAGGGTTGCTCCACGGTGCCGGCCCCGTGGCGAGGCCCGCAGGACCCAGCAGGGAGGTGGCCCCAGCCCCTCAGCTCTGCAGTGAAGGCACGAGTCTGCACGGTTTTAGGATTTTCAAGCCCATCTCCTGGTGCTGGGCCTCACCTTACTTCTCGCTGTTTTATACCCAGTCCCCGCTACAAGGTATGCACTCAACCAACATTTGCTGAATGTGAAGGAATGACGCCCAGTTTAGCCAGAAAGAGAACTGAAGATGGCCCCACCCCCGTCCCACCGTGCTGGCCACCCTGGCCACTCGGCACCCAGCCACCACCCACACGTGCCCTGCGGCCCCAGGGCTCATTTCCCCCTCCCTGACCATTCAGGAAGGGCCGGCCCCACTTGAGACACACCTCCCCCCGAACCGGACATGCCAGTCCTGCCAGGCCGCCTCATCACTCCTCTTCACGAAGTCTTCCCAGCCTCTAGCCCATGGAACGAGGCTCTTCACGGACAGACCAGCTGGCGCCCTGGCCACCTGCTCTGGCTCTCGCAGGCCATCCTGTCGCAGCGTGTCCAGGCTGCTGTTCCAGCTGGAGCAGCGGGCAGAGGACACGGTCCTCACCTCTCCTGATCCCTTGGTTTGCGAGTCCCGGCAGATCCTACCCCCGTCATATCCCCCAGAGGACTGGAAGGGGTCTGACCCAGGAGCACCCCCAACCCCCGCAGGAGGAGCAGCACTTGGCACAAACCCCAGGCCCGCGCACACAGGGGGCTCAACAGGAGATGCTCATGAAACTGGGACTTGAGAGGCAAGTCGAGGAAGGAGAGTGCTGTGTGAAAGTCTTCACTTGCATGGAGTGGCTGACCGGTACGTGTGCGAAGTCAAGAGACCACCCACAGCTGAAGGGCAGGGGTTCCAGGGAGCCAGGCAGTTAGCACAGCATGCTCACTCAGAGACGAGAAGGCCGCTTTCCTCTCTAGAACCAATGAACCCCCGATGATTTCTAACCCCTCTGGCCCATCCAAGCTGGAATTCCAGCTCTAGACCTCCACTTGACACAGAAGGCCAGCAGCCAGGGACCGGCATGGTGGGGGGCCGCCTTCTTTGCACTTGACTGCCCCCACACACGGAACTCAGACACAGCTGGATTTAAGAAAGAGAGATTACTAGACAGTTTTCGATACCTACCATAATCATTTCTATTTGAGTCATTTCTATTTAAGTCTGGGGTTGGCTTCAAACAAATTCACCTCAACACATGAAACCTGCAAGCCTTCGGTGCAGGTCATGCCACCGACACTCAAGGACTCAGTGGAGAGATGGCGACAGCTGTCAGGCTGAGAGCTGCCCCAGGCCCGACAGCGAGCAGCTTTCAAGGCCCTGAACCTCAGCAGCAGTGACGAGAGTGTGGTGGGTGGCGATGCCAGTAAGTGACCGAGCTCATCCATGCCAGCTGCTCCAAACAGGACTTCCTGCCCAGTGTCCAACCTGTGTCACCAGGGGATCCGTGAGCTCTGAAAGGGTGTCAGCACAACTGATGCTGAAGTCAGAAGCTGTGTCACGGGCTGTCTCCCCCCCTGAAGATCAGGATGGCTGAAAGAGGCACTTTGTGGGCGCTGACCACGGATGACGAGCACACAGCATGTCCGAGGTCACACATTTACATGTGAATCCGTGGGGGACATTGTTCCCAAACACAGAACCCATTCCAGCCACGCCGAGACATCCAAGTGCAGCCTGCCTGTCACTGCTCTAGACTCCAAGAGGTGGCCACCTGCTTATCTTCCTTTCATGATCCCTCCATCCAAAAAGATACTATGAAAACCCTCCCATTGAGGAAAATAAGAAAAAAGTGACACTCTGTGTCCCCCCCCTCCTCTTCTCTTAACTGACTCCCCTTTGTCAATCCTAGGAGTATGACACGGTCCTTGCAAACTCTTATCTGTACCTTTACACACTTATATGTACGTGTATGCGTCCTAGGTCACTTCAGTTGTGTCCAGCTCTTTGCGACCCTAGGGACTGTAGCCCGCCAGGTTCCTCTGTCCATGGGATTCTCCAGGCAAGAATACTGAAGAGGGTTTCCATGCCTTTCTCTAGGGGATCTTCCCGACCCAGGGATCGAACCCAAGTCTCCTGCATTGGCAGGCGGGTTCTTAACCGCTAGTGCCACCTGGGAAGCCCCATATTTGTACATACAGGAGTACATTATTAATGTGTAATGTACATAAATGGGATCATGGTGTGGGTATCATTCTACAACTTGCTTCTTTTGCTTAGCAGTTAACTGTTTCCTCTGCATACGTATAAGCCCTCCTCTTCTGTTTGAATGGCTACAGAGCATTTCTTTTCTACAGAGGCATCACCACTGGCCAGGGCCTTTCTGCTGGGTGTGAGGGCCAGCTCCAGCTTCCCAATCACAAGCGGACCCGCAGGGAGCCTCCTGCCCGCACCCGTGTGCCCTCCCCCCTGAAGATCAGGATGGCTGAAAGAGGCACTTTGTGGGCGCTGACCACGGATGACGAGCACACAGCATGTCCGAGGTCACACATTTACATGTGAATCCGTGGGGGACATTGTTCCCAAACACAGAACCCATTCCAGCCACGCCGAGACATCCAAGTGCAGCCTGCCTGTCACTGCTCTAGACTCCAAGAGGTGGCCACCTGCTTATCTTCCTTTCATGATCCCTCCATCCAAAAAGATACTATGAAAACCCTCCCATTGAGGAAAATAAGAAAAAAGTGACACTCTGTGTCCCCCCCCTCCTCTTCTCTTAACTGACTCCCCTTTGTCAATCCTAGGAGTATGACACGGTCCTTGCAAACTCTTATCTGTACCTTTACACACTTATATGTACGTGTATGCGTCCTAGGTCACTTCAGTTGTGTCCAGCTCTTTGCGACCCTAGGGACTGTAGCCCGCCAGGTTCCTCTGTCCATGGGATTCTCCAGGCAAGAATACTGAAGAGGGTTTCCATGCCTTTCTCTAGGGGATCTTCCCGACCCAGGGATCGAACCCAAGTCTCCTGCATTGGCAGGCGGGTTCTTAACCGCTAGTGCCACCTGGGAAGCCCCATATTTGTACATACAGGAGTACATTATTAATGTGTAATGTACATAAATGGGATCATGGTGTGGGTATCATTCTACAACTTGCTTCTTTTGCTTAGCAGTTAACTGTTTCCTCTGCATACGTATAAGCCCTCCTCTTCTGTTTGAATGGCTACAGAGCATTTCTTTTCTACAGAGGCATCACCACTGGCCAGGGCCTTTCTGCTGGGTGTGAGGGCCAGCTCCAGCTTCCCAATCACAAGCGGACCCGCAGGGAGCCTCCTGCCCGCACCCGTGTGCCCAGGACGAGGCGTGTGGCATCCAACAGGCTCATAGGCGGACCCGCAGGGAGCCTCCTGCCCGCACCCGTGTGCCCGGGACGAGGCGCGTGGCATCCAACAGGCTCATAGGCGGACCCGCAGGGAGCCTCCTGCCCGCACCCGTGTGCCCGGGACGAGGCGTGTGGCATCCAACAGGCTCTGGCTTGTGGCAATAGTTCCCGTGACGTGAAGGTCGTGGACAGGAGGGAGCTCGGGGTCCTAACAGCCAAGCTGGCAAGGTCACCAGGTCGGGAGGAGGGCAGAGCTGGCTCTGCCCGGGAAGCCTCTGAAGGAGACAAGGGGGCACAGGTCTCCCTGTGGATCGGAACGCAGGCCTGGAGCCCAGGGAGTCCTCTCAGCTTCCCGCGGTCTGCCTCCAAGCCCCCGGGGCCTGAGACGAGGCCTCGGCGAACTCTGCCCCCACCTCACCTGCCTTGCTGTGCGAAGTCTTCTTTTAATTAATCGCCCACTGTCCGCATCTGAGACTGCACTGTCCTCGTAGGACCAGGCTTCTGATGCAGACCCAAGGCAGCCGAAAGACCACCGAGAGCCGTCAGAGCCACAGGAGCGTCACTCGGTGGCGGGAGCTTAGCGACAGGCTCTTCTGGGCGGCAGCCCACACGCA
This sequence comes from Oreotragus oreotragus, assembly GCA_006410675.1. Classification (NCBI taxonomy): domain Eukaryota; kingdom Metazoa; phylum Chordata; class Mammalia; order Artiodactyla; family Bovidae; genus Oreotragus; species Oreotragus oreotragus. The sequence continues at coordinate 142,602 of SJYX01023449.1, read as the reverse complement.
CTGCGCGCGCCGGGCATCTGCGCCCCGGGCTTCCTGACAGCGGGTGCCCAGGAGGCGGCCCCGCGCTACCCGACCTCTGACTCACAGAGCCCCAGTGTGTCAGCGCTCCGGTCAGAAGGACTGCGCTCTTCTCCCGGCACGGGACCCAGACAGGGCTTCTCACGCGGCGGTGAGGCTGAAAAGCACTCGGCACGGAGTCTGTCAGAGGCACACTCGAGCCAGAGCCGGGCTGAGTGCTGGGAGACCAAGAAGCTCCCGCCCGCAGTGAGGACCCGTGCAGAGGGCGGAGGCGAGACAGCCGCCCGATGGGCACAGGCGCCACAGGGAAGGGCGGCAGGCCTGAGGCTGGCGGGCACCGCGTGTCCTTCTCAGACCAAGATGCGCCCAGCGAGGCACGGGGGGACCCGGGGGGGCGGGGGCAAGAGGAGGGAGAGAGAGACGCGGGCACAGCAGCGTCTCTTAAACTTCAAGCGCCTCTGCACACCTTGGGTGGGCTTGTTTACATCTGGGAAGGCAGCAAAGCTTCCGAGGGCGAGAAACGGAGGGGGCCACCAGACAGACCGGTGGCCGGGAGCCAGCCCCTCCAGGAGCCCCTCAGGCACTCACGACCACCGTCCACACAGACCCGGCGTCTCTGGGAGACACACACCTGTACGTACAGACACACAGACACAGGAAGGATCAGAGCCAGCAGGAGTGGTCAGCTGCAAACAGAACCAACAGCGTTAAATTCTGAGCCTGGACACCGCAACAGATGTTTTCCTGTTAAAGAAAATATAAAACAGAATCGCCAGGAGTAAATGCTGGCCTATGAAAACTTCCTAATCTTGAAAACAAAAACAAATGCATAAGCGGTTCAAAATACAAGTCACTACTCAAAATGGGAAGAATATCCAAGCTGAACTCAAGCTCAAAATACCTATCTGGCGTTCACACAATGCCCTGTTGTGAATATACGTATGCAAACTATTTTTTTCTGTTTAATCTGAAAATAGAAATCACTTTAAAATTAAATTCTTTGTGTCATTAGCCCAGTGAAGGAATGAGAATACTTTAAAAGTATTTTTGTTAATAGTGAAAAATAGTTGTTTCCTGCAGGTGCTCTGGTTAAATACCAACACGAAAAATGAAACAAACTCTGAAATTCTTACATTAGAAAGACAGGCTTCTGGTTCTTTTCTCAGGGGAAGGGAGAAACCTTTCATTGCTCAATATTACTTCCTCAGCACCTACAAGCAACATGGGTTTCTGATTTGAAAGAGCGCTGTCTTTGTGACAGCAGTTTTCACCACCCCCTCAAATCTGGAGCAACCAGTAGGTGCTGAAGACACATCTCACAAAAAGGGAAACGTTTTCAGCAGAAGCATCTCCGCTGCCCGGCCCTCAGCATGGAGTCAGAGGAAGGGATATTCCTCCTTCAAGGTTATAATTACGGATTGGGCTTAATTTCTATTTGAAGTTAAGCTACAAGGCAATGGCCCCTCCCCAGCTCTGCCACTTGCTAGAGGTGACGTGCTAGGCCCCGGGTCCGGTCATGCCACAGCAGCCAGGACACTGCCATCGTGCGGGCTGGGCTCCCGGGCCCTGGTGATGAGCAGGTGATCCCGTGGAGGCCGGGCCCCACCAGGAGGCGTGACTTGGCAATCCCCCAGCCAGAGTCTCCAGATCCCTAGAACTTCCACTAGGATGTGACAGGACCAAAACCTCTCAATTTTAGACAGTAACTGCCTCCCTACGTCTAGCCCGCCCCAGCCTGGGTCTGCCCAGAGAAAGCTGAGGTGCATCCCATAAACACTCTGGGCTTTGAGGGCCCCAGACAGGGAAGGAGGTGGCGGCTCTGTCGTCTTCCGTGCCCTGTCCCGCCTGCCCTCGCCGGGCTGGCTCTCAGCGCAGCACGTGCTCTTCCCTTTACCCCATCCCGGTCCTGCTCTTCTCCAAGGGTCAGGACGAGCACAACACGGAGGTGACTTCCCAGACTTGTCTCAGCCTAGTGAGACTATGGCTTCTGGAACTGAGCTTGAAATGTAAGAGAGATGACTGCATTTACACACCAGGTAGAGGGCTCAGCGAGGGCCTAGAGCTCTCAGGACCCGGGCAGACTCCCTCTGTCCATCCCTGAAGGCGAGCAGGCTCATTCACATCACTTTAATGCCTCTGTTTCCCCACTTGGGCAATCAGAGAATCTATTGCTTTAATGTTGAGAATAAGAACATACTCATGAATCACTCGTGAAGTTAAAAATGAATAAAATAAGGAGGACAGTGATAAGCTATGTTATGCTATAAAACAGAGGTCTAACTTGAAGTAAACATGAGACCACAGGAAAGTACTTACTGAGTGAGATAATAACAGCACCCAAGGCCTGAAACAGGGCATCTCCAAATGAAAGAGGCAGTCTCATGGGGAAAAGGCACAGTGTCCCTTGCTTCTCACGGGGAATAAAGAGGACACGCAGTCGCGGCTGGTGAGGGAACACAGTTTGCCCAGAGCACTGACACCTTTACATCAACAGTGTTCTGTTTACACCAGGGTGCAATCGCACGGCTCCACTCGCCAGCCCCCAGCCCTCGCTCCTGCATGTAGAGTGGCGGGAGGGACAAGCGAGCGCGGGGCTCTTTCCTCCGAGACTTGAAGGCCAGCTCTGTGGGCAGAAATGGCCATGGCACAGACTCCTGGCCGGCTCCCTGCGTGACGGCGGCTGTGGGCAGTGGGGCGCAACGCCACGAGGCAGCCTGGAGGGGCGGGGCAGGCAGGACGTCGATGCAGTTACGGAAATAAAGGACACCTAAGCCCCATCTTGTGGCTGAAGAGGAAGCCGATCGTGACCAGCTTATGTCTAACTTTTCACCTAGGCCACAGCTTGGCCATGTGTCTAACAAACTACTGTTGATACATGGAAAATGGATCCCTGTTTTCAAAGGAGATGTCAGCCTCCGAAACAATGATGCTTTGTTGCTGTGGTTTCCAATAGAACCATGCTGCAGCGCAAATTACAGCGCCTTAACAAAACCATGAGACGAAGCAGCAGTGGGAACCGCGAGCTCGTCGGCTCAGCTCCTGTGGCCCTCTTACAGTGATGTCAGCTGAAGTGCTTATTACTCTACGTTCTCATCTTTTTGGACACTGACTGAAATCCGGCAGCTCTAATGGCCAGGTAAAACTGATAACTTTGAAATAAGAATATATTACCTACTCTTGTATAATAAGAATTTTAGTGAAAACTGCTTGAATGATGAGCCAGATGAAGGTGGCTCTTTCAGAACGAGCCACACCTCCCCTCCAGTACCCCACCCTGAAATAGAAACACACACACACATTTCACAACCATATTCACACTATTTTCTGAAAAGAGGTAGCTTGGGCTTTGTCAAGGCTAATAAACAGAGAGAGGCTGTGCTCCAACAGCTCAAACCATCCATTAGGGTAAAACTGAAGATGTTTTTGGAATCAGTGTATAGGCAGACACATCCTTATTTACTTTAAAACCTGAAACACAACAACAGCTTCTTCACTGACCGTCTGCAGAGAGAAGCACTAGAAAATCTCTAGGGACAATCTATCCTCCAAGGCCTTGTCTTCCGAAATGCAAATGATAGACAATTGAGCTCAAATGGAAAAAGAAAGCAGCACGAATTCTTTGGGATTCTAAAACAGGAGACAATTTTGAAAGGAACGAAAATGGGTTTTAAATGTCCTTAAACTCTAAAGGGAAACACTGCATCAGCCTGTTCTTCGGTGTTCAGCCAAGAAAGTCAAGGTGGCGACATAACAGGAGGGTGGTGGGAACAAGAAGCATCCCCCTGCCGGCCCAGCCCAGCCCGAGACCCAGGCCCAGGCGTGGCCAAGCACAGACAGCGCAGCCAGGACACGGAGCTGCTGCTGCAGAGCACACACTGCCTGGCCAGCTCCCCCGCCCGGGAGCACAGCGCAGACAGGCGCGCAGGTCAGCACCCTCACCTCCAGCATCGGCCTGGCGCTGTCGTGCACAGACAGAATGTGTGTCACCTTGTTCTTGCTCAATTGCTCTGCATCTCTGGCATCTGTCACAGAAGAAAGGGGGGACATTTTAGTATTTTCTGCAAGTGAATTACTCCTCAAGGAAAAAACACAAAATTACTTGCATGTTTCTTTCTTAAAAATTCGTAATTGAATTGTGGTGCTTGAGAGTCCCTTGGATTGCAAGGAGATCAACTCAATCAATCCTAAAGGAAATCAACCCTGACTATTCACTGGAAGGACTGATGCTGAAGCTCCAATCCTTTGGCCACCTAACACGAAGAGCCGACTCACTGGAAAAGGCCCTGATACTGGGAAAGATTGAGGGCAGGAGGGGAAGAGGACAACAAGGATGGCTGGGTTGCTTCACTGTCTCAATGGATGTAAGTCTGAGCAAACTCCAGGAGATAGTGAAGGGCAGGGAAGCCTGGCTTGCTGCAGTCCACGGGGTTGCAAAAGTTGGATACAACTTAGCGACTGAACAACAAAGGGAATCTAGAGTTATTGCTTTTAGGTATTCTGCAGATAACTCAGTTTATTTCTGACTGACAAGTCTTTTGATACAAAGTGGTCATATAAAACTTGAAAAGTGTGTAGACTGATAAATATTATATTGATGATTATTGCTGTTTAAAGGAAATGAACCATTAAGTCATGTTGTAGCTGATGCTTATTAAGTTGCAGAACCTCACGTTAGCTAGTCACATGAAACATGGAAAAAGAAAGATATTTCAAATATTTTTAATTACCTCTTAGTTATTTGTAATCTAAGGTAAAATTAAATACAAAACAATCTTCTGTCTAAGATACAGGAACCTGCCAGAGACTAACCGACCGTAACGTCCAGCAGGGAACGGGCCCAGATGCAGGCGTGACGTGGTTTCCAACAACTGGATCCACGTACGCTAAACTAAAAATGGATAGTTTCTGGAAAGTCCAAAGTAGTTCATAAGTCATCTGGCTATTAAATTATCTGCATATGAAACTAAGGAGATACCAAATTATATTCCCTTCCTATGAACCCAACCAGAAAAGAAAGCCACACAGATCCCCTCAAGCTGGAACTCCTGCTAATCTACAGACCAGGGTGCCGCAGGAGACAGGGAAGGAGGCCCACGCCCCGGGACACATTTTCTAAAGCGACACAGGGTAAGATGACTGAGAACCGAATGTCTGATCACTCTGGAGAATACGAGTGCCGTGAGAAAGTGCTCAGGATGTAGCATTAAACAGGGGAGAGGGGGAGCAGGCACCAAACTACAAGTACAATGTGGGCTCAACTTGTAAAAACATAGAGACAGCAAGCACGGGGGCAGCTGCTGCAGGGAAGCAGCCCAGACAGCTGCGTGCTGTCTCTGCTTCATCGTCTGCGTGTGTGTGTGTGTGTCCAGTACAGGCGGCCGTGAAGGTCCAACATGCCTAAGATCCTCCCGGATTTTTTTAAAAAGGCAGATTCCTGGGCTCCAGCTTAGTTCAAGGTCTACGGCAGGGCCACATTCCGAAAAAGCCTTAGTGAGAAGAAGCACCGTTCTAAAACATTCTGCAATAAGCATACACCACTTCTAAAGTCAGGAAAATAATCTTTAAAGTAACATAAAAATGTTGGCTTTATTTCCACTCTCTTAATTGCTCCAACCACCTCAAGCAGCCTCTCGATCCATCACATGGGGACTCATCCAGCCACCCAGCCCCCAACTACACCAAGTTGTGATCTAGGTGAGCTTTGAACTTGGCAGGAACTGGACTTATTTAGGGTCCACAGACAGGCATCCTCCATGTTTTAACTCAAATGTGATTTTCCTATCCCAGGCTGTATATTGTGGACAACCGGTGAAACGGTCAAGCTGGAGCATTAGGCTCCCAGACCAGCTCAGGAAGCCAGCAGGAGAGGCGTTCAGAGCTGCTGGGCTGGGAGGGGCATGGGGAGGGTCTGCAATGTTGGAGGAGACACTGTGGGCCCGGATTTTCCGCTTCTGACTCCGCCCAGGAACGAAGCTGGAAAATCAGTAGCTGTTTTGTTTCTGTTCAGTTGCTCAGTCGTGTCCGACTCTTGGTGACCCCGCGAACTCGACTCCTTGTGACCCCGTGAACCGCAGCACCCCAGGCTCCTCTGTCCATCACCAGCTCTCTGAGTTTTCCTTTTTTTTAGGAAACAGTGTTACTGAGACAGAACAGTGCATAAACAGACACAGGGAACAGGCCCAAGGACATGGGGGTGGGGAGGGAGAGATGTACGGAGAGAGTGAGGTGGAAACTTACAGCACCTCACGCAAAATAGATAGCCAACGGGAATCTGCTGTGTGACTCAGGAAACCTGAACAGGCGCTCTGTGACAATCTAGAGGGGTGGGATGGAGGGGGAGATGGAAGGGAGGTTCAGGAGGGAGGGACACAGAAAACAACAAAATTCTGTAAAGCAATTACCCTTCAGTTTAAAAAATAAAGTGGGAAAAAAAGTGTTACTGAGATAATTCACCCTTTCAAAGTATACAATTCAATGGTTTTCAGTATATTCAGAATTATCTAACCATCACCACAACCTAAATTTAGACTCTTTTCATCGCCACATGAATATACATTTGTAACACAGATTAAGGTAAACAACAACAAACAAGGTGGTTTGAAGCCAAAATCACTTTGTTTTGAACACAACCACACTTGGTGCCACAGATCAGAAAGCCTGCCTGCTGGGCCCCTAGGAGCACAGAAGGGGCTCCAGGAGGCGCACCTGCTCCTCTGCTGCCCGCGCTCCCAGTCCAGTTCCAGCCTTTCTGTTCTGCGGTGGCGGCATCCATACACACACACCTCGGGACAGCTCTTCCCAAGAGCATGTGTCTGTCCACACGTGTAAGTGCACTGTCGACGACGGCACGCACCCAGCTGTCTACAGCCACGGCACTACGGTAAGGAGCAGACGTGCAGCTGGACCGGCCCTGGGGGCTTCAGCCCGCCCACCACACGCGCACTAGCTCTCCCCGAGCAGGGAGTCTTAGGGGAACCCAGTCCTCTGCTGCTTAGACCAAGGCCTGCCGTCTGCAAGTGCGCTGGGACAGCTGGCAGAAGTCCTAAATTTGGTTGGGTTTTATTACAGTTTTTGATTTGTAAAAATATTCACCCAGCAATTCTACATCCAAGAATTTATCCTAAATTCCATATTGTTTCCAAACTCAAAGACATTCCCCTCTCCCCATGAAACCATTAATAACAACTCATTAAATAATCATAAAGATGTTCATGCATCCAGCCCGACTCGCCTACCTGCCACAAAGCACTCGCTGCTTTCTCAGAACAAAAGAGCTTACTAATTTAGGAACTCCAGGACTATTTTTAACACCTTCTAGCAGCAATGAGCTGCTGTCAGTCCAGTGTGCTCAGAATTCTCTTTAAGGCCAATTAGCTGCCCTCTGAGCCCAGAGGGGAAGAGGACGTGAATATCAGGGCAGAGATGTCAGAGATTGTTTTAAGAGTCAGTGTGAACCAGAAAACAGGCAGGAGTGTGCTCCAGCGAGTGTGTCCAGAAAGGGAGGCGTGGTGAGGAGGGACTCCCCATCAGCATGGCAGGCTCCTTGCTGCCTGTGTGCGGCCCATCCAGGACAGCACACCCACCCTCCCCCACACACAGCGGGTGGGGCCAGGCCCTCCCCTCTCCCCTCCTCTCCCTGCACACTTTGCTCTATGGCTTTCTACTCACCTTTGCAACTACAGAGCATTTTGAGACAAATAAGCTAAAAATGAAAAGTCAATAGCTAATAGCATATCAGCAAATAGCAAAGAAGTTGCAGAGAAATGTGTGATAAGAATAATTGGCTAGAGATGAAATTTCCACTTATTTTCCCCAGGTGACTAAAAAAATAGGGCTCTGAAAATTTATTACTAACTAGAAAATAAAAGTGATAAAGATGATAAACAAGTTATATGACTGCTAAATGTGCCTTTTAGCCATCCTCTTTTGATAATAAAACTCCAACGTGTGTACAGTTAAAGGAAGGTCAGAGGTCAAGGTGGACCCTGCAGGGCTCTCTACACCACTCTCTGAGCCATGGGCCGAGATGCTGGGGTACACGGATAAGGCTACCTGCGGTGGTCCTGTCCAGACCAGACTGCACACACCGAGTCCACACCTCGACTCCATCACGCATGAGAGCCGAAAGCTGAGCTCTAAGAAGCAAGCTCACCATTGGCAAAAGACGCCTGTGTCCGGCTCATCCACACGGTTTTTCAGTCTTAACAAGGAAGGAAATCACGACACAAGCTACAAAAACGGAAGAGCGACGTCAAACTCCGTGAAGTCAGCCAGTCTCACGAGCACCACATGAGCCGGCTCACACGAGGCCCTGGAGCAGTCAGACCCGGAGACAAGCGGCAGGAGGGTGGTTTCCAAGGGCTGGGGTGCAGGACAGGAAGTAGTGTCTAGTGGGGACAGAGACTCGGCTGGAAACGAAAGCGGGCTGGGGATGGGTGACGGCTGCACAATAGCTAAGCGAGAATGTACTTACTGCCGCTGAACTGCCGCTTAAAAAAGATTAGAACGGCGTATTTAACAGTTTTTTGCATAGTCTGCCACAATAATGGAAAGAGAAAACTCACCTTTGAAGTTGCCAATATACAGGCCAGGCAGGATCTACGGGGAGACACAGACCAGACAGGAGTGTTACAGGTTTCGGTCGATGGCATTCGACACAGAGGCTGGGCCCTCCCGAGGCATGTGCCCACCACACCTACCTCCCAGCAGCTTCTCAGACAGACCCAAAGGTCTCCCCGTCTCCAGGCCTCACAGTGTTCACCACTTTCTGAGTCCAGCCCCAAACCAGAGTCTCCACGGCCCCTCCTCCCATCCTGCCTCCTGTCCCCCAGCCCCTCTGCTCCGGCTCCAGCACCCGCCGCCGCCTGAGGACTCGCACCTGCTGTCCCTCCGCTCCTGCTCCCCATCCTTTGGGCCTCAGCTCCAACTCACAGCCCGGGGAGGCCTGACCTGAGCCCCACCCCTGTGTCTGGGGGGCTCCAGCTTCAGTGCCCCCATCCTCTGGGCTCCCTTCACATGATGCTGCCGTGGGCATCACCAGGTGGAGGGAAGTCCCCTCTGTGGGCTGCAGACCCAGCAGCCAGCCCAGGGCTTAGCCCATGACGACCACTCAGTAGAGAGTTGCTAAATGCGTGCGTGAACTGTCTAAATGTGCAAGTTAAGAAGAACACACATTTGCTCCCAAACGTCTACTTCTTCTAAGGTTCTCAAGCAAGAATCAGATTTCTGGAAAGCCCCAGGCTCGACACAGAGATTCAGCAGATCCGAGATGAGAGTGGGTGACTGCAGGTCACAGGTACCCCCCACTTTGCAGAACATGAAGCCAACCTCCGCCCTGCAATACTCTGTATGGAAACTCTGAAATTCAAACGCAGACGCCTCCTGGGAGGCTACACCGCCGACGTGACTTCCAAGTGCACACACCACACTGGCCGTGGGGACACGTCACTGCAAGCCCCGTGCCCTGGCGACACCCCCATCAGCACCACCAAACCCTCCTCTCGGCTTCGCACTCCCTCTTCTCTCCACTCCCAGTAAGAAAGCTGAAAGCAGGGCAGCAATGTTCATCGGCTGTGCAGATTCTTTCGAGCACCTTCCTGACACCCAGCTGTGACTGCGGAGGCCTACTAGGACACAGGCTCAGCGTCCGTGCTGGGACCCGCGGGACTAACTGGGCGGGACGGGACACTCGTGAGAGTGAGAAGAGATTCTGGTAACAACCACTCCAGGACAAGAGGCAAGACCCAGCAGGGACGTGGGCACTGGGCCCTGTGGTCCCTCCGGCTGACTCAACACGCTGGGAGCCAAAACTGGCTTGGAAAGCCCCCCAGGGGACTGAGGGCGTCTGCTGCCGCCTGAAGTCACAGACTGAAGCAGGCAGGATTCTCCCTGGAACCAGGAAATACAAAACCGTGTCTCAGAGGAAACCCCAGCATCCACTGCCAAGGAGATAAAGCACTCAACAGGTCTCTCCTGAAACAGTCTGTGGAATTCTCCTGGGAGCGAGGGTGGAACAGATAGTTCACAATTCCTGTTCTAAAATAGAAGAACAATGCAAGCTCATCCAGGAGACGGCTCAAACCTGCTGTCCCTCCGCAGCTCTCGCCTGCGCGGGGCTTTGCCATTACCATCTCCCGTCCCCCAGGGCCTGTCCTGTCTTTATGAGACATTCGAGGGCAAAACCAGCACAGTTCTTTTCACTGATGGGGACAAAGACAGCCTCCCGGACCAAGCGTTGCTCAGGCTCCTCTGAGTCTCCTCTGCAGGCCTGGTCCTTGGCCACACTTAGCAAAGAATCATGCTAAGTCAGTTGTCAAGCATCCACCCGCTCTTAGTATCAGCCAAGCTCCTCTTCCTCCACCCTTGGCATCTAACCAAGTTCCATCAGTGATCTTCCATCCACTCACCTGCCCCTGTTGTACTGAGAGTAGAACCCCACCTTTCACTTGTAATGTCTTGAATAAAATCTTCATTGTCATTTTTAATGTGTTGAAATTATTTTTCTTTCGTAACACTGACATGAAAGTCTCCCAGTTCACACAGCTGACAGTTACGACAGACCACACCAGCGTCGCAGAGCAGGTCTGCCTCCCCAGAGCAGCGGAACGGGCTCCAGGGGACGGATGGTTTGCTGAGCTCCAGTCACACGTGGACACCCTCTGGGCACTGGGGATGCAGTGTGACCAAGAGAGGCTCCGCCTTGCCAATGTCCCACTTCCCTTGTTGAGCCCCTCGCCCAGGGAGGAGGAGGCACTGTGGCCCCTCTAGGGTCCCCAGGGACCTCTGTGGGGCCCTGATGTCTCCGAGGAGTGGGCCGGGAGAGAGGCGGATGTGCAGGGGATCGGTGGAGATGGCCGGCCCTGCGAGAGGTGGGTCTCTCCTGGGAGCAGGCGTGGAAGAGGTGACACGGAGGGTGCAGAGACGGGCAGCCCTGCAGGTGTCCAGGGCTCTAGGTCAAATGCCACTGACATGCTGGGTGAGTGGGGCGGTTAGAAGGAAGTATGTGTATTTACTGTATCTCAGAAACATCAAAATGAGTATGAAGGAAAGCCTTCCCTGGTGCTCACCCTGATGGGGTGCTGGGGTCTGGAGGTCAGGAAGGACACGTTTCCATATACTGCACACACATTACTCCATTCAGTTTCTTCAGAAATTCAAGTGGGCTATTTGGGGAAAGGATTTTATGACCCATTTTTCCTTCTCTTCTTTGTACTTCTACTATCTTATCTATTAAACAAAAGCAAATGTTTCATATTATCTTTAAATAGAAGAAACAGGGGTGTGTGAATAGCTCACGTCTGGGCTCTGCTACCCTTGCACCACGACTCTACGGTTCCTGAACGACCCCTCGGAGCTCTTCTCCCAGCGCTCAGCCCCCTGTGCTCCACTACCCCCAGCCCCCTCGCAGCCCTTGGCCCTTGGCTATGGGGCCAAGGACCCCAGTCTGGAACCTCACAGCCTGCAGAAGTAGCCACTGAACTTGTCTATTTCATCAAATTAACCTCTGAAAGTCACATTCTCCTTGGGTCCTCTTCTAGATCAAAATGTTTGATGGCAAACCCTTTCCAAAGAAAACGGAGGCCAAACGGAAACTTTCACCGCGGCCTCCTGCCCCTGAAGGGCCCCACTTCACTTCAGTCCCACCAAGCCAGACAGCCCAGGGTCCCCGACCAGCTCCACCCTGGAATATCGCCTGCTCCGCTCCCAGTTTTCTCACTAGAGAAGGCAGAGACCCTCACTGCTTGGGGCCCTTCATCCCGTGGGTCTGCTCGAGAGTTACAAACCCTGCAACTGACAGCTGTTTACTGGTTTCCAAGACTTGGAAGACCCCACTTTGGAGCCTGGTAGGCAGCACCAGCCTCCAGCCCACTGGCTCTCTGCTACAGCGGCAGCAGGCCTCCGTGGCTGCTCCGGGCTGGAGCAGAGACAGCACAGCACCCAGCACCCTACCTGGCAGCGGGGGCCCAGGGCTGGCAGAGCCCACAGAGCCCACTGGCACTGGCGGCAGCGGCAGCCCCTTGGGGCAGCTGCAGAGACGCTCTCCCCAGACCAGTCCTAGGATCTGCTCCTGGCAGAGTTGCCTGAATCTGGTTCTCCAGCCCTCCCGGCCTTCTGTCCTGTTTCACCTCAAGCAGACGCATTTGGATTCCGTTGCTTACAACTAGGCATCGGATGTAGGCCTTTCAACCCAGAAAAATGCACAAATGTAAATAAGCTGCACAAATCTTCAAGTAAGCCACAGGGCAGCAAAGCCCCGCGCCCCCCCCCACCAGATGTGTATAAGAGACAGGCACTGGGCCCTGTGGTCCCTCCGGCTGACTCAACACGCTGGGAGCCAAAACTGGCTTGGAAAGCCCCCCAGGGGACTGAGGGCGTCTGCTGCCGCCTGAAGTCACAGACTGAAGCAGGCAGGATTCTCCCTGGAACCAGGAAATACAAAACCGTGTCTCAGAGGAAACCCCAGCATCCACTGCCAAGGAGATANCCCCCCCCCCCCCCGGGGCCCCACAGGGACCACCAGGAGAACCACCCTCCTCTGGGCTCACTCCCACCTCGGACAGCACCGGCTTCCACGCCTCCCTGGAATCCCAACCAGTCTGCTCCTCTGGAAACCGTGGTGCAGGCCTTTGTCCAGCTCCCATCTGATCTACGGATACAGCTTCTACCTCTGGCTTTGTCCCCCAGAGGGTTCCTGAACCTGCCTTCAAGGTGCCAAGTTGACTGTGTGACTCCAGATTAAACTCTTCCCAGGGCTCCAGAGAGCTCTGGGAAATTAGATACCTCAACAGGAGCTGTCCTTCAGGGATGGAGGTTTCGATGCCTTTAGCCTCTGCCCCACACCCCAAGGTGATGAGGCAGAGACACAAGTCAGGCTCCCCAGCTCCAGCATCTAGGTCTCATGGGAAATATCTCCATCTTCAAACACTGTCAACTGTATATTTTTAAAAACCTTAAATGTCGTGATAAATGACTATGACCCCTATACGCCGCCTGCATCCTATCTGTGAATACGTTTTCTCTAACCCTGAGTGGTTGCTACGTGATCGGCAGATCACTACTTAGTAAATGTCTCTTCAAAGAACGAATGAACAACCTGAGCCAGGTGGGAGGGGCCAGGCAAAGAAGAGAGAGACAGAAAACCACTGTGGGTGAGGCCTGAGAGATCCCGCTTTGCCCCTTTCTGCTCCGGGAAGGTCGAGGCCAGCAACAGTGTGCCAACTGCGCTGGCTGGGGGTGTGGGGCGGTTGAAGGAGATCAGCGCCCAGGGCCAAGCGCCAGCAAGGATAGAGGTCTGCCCTCACCAACATCAGGGAGGCAACTCACCCGAAACCATGCAAGCTGCACATTTATATGCATTTAAATATTTTAATCATAAAGAGAGGACAGAGTTGTGTGAGTAAACTTTCAACTCCATTTTCCAGACCGGGAGAATAAATTACAGTTTCAAGCGCTGGAAATAGAAAGCAAATTGCATGCTAAGCTGCTCAGTTGTGTCTGGCTCTTTGCAACCCCATGGACTTAGCCTGCCAGTCTCCTCTGTCCACGGGGTTCTCCAGGCAAGAATACTGGAGTCGGTTGCTATGCCCTCCTCCAGGGGATCTTCCCAACCCATGGATCAAACCCAGGTCTCCTGCATTGCAGGCAGATTCTATACCATCTGGGTCAATTGCTCCATCCCAACTTCTGTGGTTTCTTCCACATAGAGCTATAGAACAAGACCCAGGAAAGCTGGAGAGCTGGCCACTGACAGGGAGAGAAACTACATTTTTGTTTTCAAGGAGAATAAAAAGCCCATGAATTTTAAATGTCTACATCAGTCAGCCTCAACTCAAACTTAAAACTCTAACTATTTGGTCGATCTCTCCAGTGTAATTGCTGCTGGTAATCCCTAAGGACAAAGAAAGAGAAAAGGAAATGAAACGATGTCCCAGCAGGCTCAGGCTCCTCCTGGCTCACGGAGGGCGAAGTGACTGATCGGCGACATCACCAAGAGTCAGGACTCAAGCCAGAAGTGAGAACACGGGGAGTGGAGTCATCACCCCCTGGCGAGGAGTGAGGACAGATCAGAGAAGGTCTGTGCGTGCCATATGAGGCTGTCTCTTATACACATCTCCCCCCGGGGCCCCACAGGGACCACCAGGAGAACCACCCTCCTCTGGGCTCACTCCCACCTCGGACAGCACCGGCTTCCACGCCTCCCTGGAATCCCAACCAGTCTGCTCCTCTGGAAACCGTGGTGCAGGCCTTTGTCCAGCTCCCATCTGATCTACGGATACAGCTTCTACCTCTGGCTTTGTCCCCCAGAGGGTTCCTGAACCTGCCTTCAAGGTGCCAAGTTGACTGTGTGACTCCAGATTAAACTCTTCCCAGGGCTCCAGAGAGCTCTGGGAAATTAGATACCTCAACAGGAGCTGTCCTTCAGGGATGGAGGTTTCGATGCCTTTAGCCTCTGCCCCACACCCCAAGGTGATGAGGCAGAGACACAAGTCAGGCTCCCCAGCTCCAGCATCTAGGTCTCATGGGAAATATCTCCATCTTCAAACACTGTCAACTGTATATTTTTAAAAACCTTAAATGTCGTGATAAATGACTATGACCCCTATACGCCGCCTGCATCCTATCTGTGAATACGTTTTCTCTAACCCTGAGTGGTTGCTACGTGATCGGCAGATCACTACTTAGTAAATGTCTCTTCAAAGAACGAATGAACAACCTGAGCCAGGTGGGAGGGGCCAGGCAAAGAAGAGAGAGACAGAAAACCACTGTGGGTGAGGCCTGAGAGATCCCGCTTTGCCCCTTTCTGCTCCGGGAAGGTCGAGGCCAGCAACAGTGTGCCAACTGCGCTGGCTGGGGGTGTGGGGCGGTTGAAGGAGATCAGCGCCCAGGGCCAAGCGCCAGCAAGGATAGAGGTCTGCCCTCACCAACATCAGGGAGGCAACTCACCCGAAACCATGCAAGCTGCACATTTATATGCATTTAAATATTTTAATCATAAAGAGAGGACAGAGTTGTGTGAGTAAACTTTCAACTCCATTTTCCAGACCGGGAGAATAAATTACAGTTTCAAGCGCTGGAAATAGAAAGCAAATTGCATGCTAAGCTGCTCAGTTGTGTCTGGCTCTTTGCGACCCCATGGACTTAGCCTGCCAGTCTCCTCTGTCCACGGGGTTCTCCAGGCAAGAATACTGGAGTCGGTTGCTATGCCCTCCTCCAGGGGATCTTCCCAACCCATGGATCAAACCCAGGTCTCCTGCATTGCAGGCAGATTCTATACCATCTGGGTCAATTGCTCCATCCCAACTTCTGTGGTTTCTTCCACATAGAGCTATAGAACAAGACCCAGGAAAGCTGGAGAGCTGGCCACTGACAGGGAGAGAAACTACATTTTTGTTTTCAAGGAGAATAAAAAGCCCATGAATTTTAAATGTCTACATCAGTCAGCCTCAACTCAAACTTAAAACTCTAACTATTTGGTCGATCTCTCCAGTGTAATTGCTGCTGGTAATCCCTAAGGACAAAGAAAGAGAAAAGGAAATGAAACGATGTCCCAGCAGGCTCAGGCTCCTCCTGGCTCACGGAGGGCGAAGTGACTGATCGGCGACATCACCAAGAGTCAGGACTCAAGCCAGAAGTGAGAACACGGGGAGTGGAGTCATCACCCCCTGGCGAGGAGTGAGGACAGATCAGAGAAGGTCTGTGCGTGCCATATGAGGATGTCCTAGGCTCTAAGGGAGCAAGCCCTTTCCCTCTGGTGAGGGTGTTGGCACCCCATCGTCCACCTGATGGCTGCTTGCCACTCAGATCTCATCTGAGATGACTGCTGCAGGAAACGGCACCCCACTCCAGTACTCTTGCCTGGGAAATCCCATGGACAGAGGAACCTGGTGGGCTACAGTCCATGGGTCACAAAGAGCAGGACATGACTGGGCAACTAAAGCAACAACAAGAACCTGTACTTTGCAGTTTGCAAGAGCTGTCTTCTAGTACATTCTCCTCTGTTTCTCCAAGAATCTGGGTAGTAACTGGGGGAGGCAACATTGTACTCATTTTAAAACAAATAAGGAGACTAGCTAAGCAAACCACCATCCCTACGAATCAAGGGCTATAAAGAAACTGCTGCTTAGTTGCGACAGCAGAGTGGTGGACGCCCCAAATCAGGCTTTCTGACAGCTATGCCCCTTTCTTTCACAACAGTGCACTTCTCACAGCAGGCAACGCACTCAGGGAAGGCCCTACCTCCCACTGCCAAGAGCAAGTCTCCCATGCAAGACGAGGGCAGCATCACTACTACCAGGCAGGCTGCTTTCAGAGAAAACAGGGCAGCGAGGAGGAAAGAGGTCCCTGAACAGGACTGATGAACTGAGCCAGACCTGATGCTCACAAGCTGCCCCAGGATGGCGATGCTCCAGCCCAGCTGGGTCACTGGTTCTGGCTGACAAGACAGAAACGTGCACATTTCTCTAGTATGATGCTTAGGCAGAGAGATCTGACTGCTGTTTTTAATCAGTTATTATTGTACTTAACACTAATAAGATGAGAATGAGGACTTTTCTTTACAGGTCCTTCCCTAAAAGATGTTGTGGTCAGACCCTGGAGAGAGCTTGGACTCAACTAGGAATTTTCAAAGACTCCACAGAAACACATTTGCTTGCAGCAACCTGTTGAGTTTACCCTGATCCTACTTGAGGCACTTGCCAGACTGGCCTTTAGCAGCACAGCTAGGCAGTAGGTATGAAGAAAAGAGCCAGGCCACCGGGCCTTGAGTCCAGGCTCTGCCACTCACCCAGTGGGTGACTCTGGCCTGGGTACCTGTAAATGCCTAGGGATGGAATGGCGGTCTGGGGGTTCGATGAGTTACCCTGTGTAGTGAAGTTCAAAACAGGCCTTGGCACACACCTTGGCCACTCTTGGTTGCCTAACCTTCCCCTCTCCTCTTTAACCATATCAAACATGAAGGAAGACAGGAGATGGCTTTTTCCTATTTTACAACTAATTTGGGACTCTGGGGAGCTCTTTTCAGGTTATTTTCCAGCGTCTTTAGAAATCACTTGGATTAAACTGGCGTTCTAGTTTAAAGTAAAGACTACTATCATCAAAATCAGTGGCAGCTGGGTTCAAAACCAGTTTCGCCACTTCCTAGCTTTAGGACCTTAGTCATGCCACTTAATCTGAGTGACCATTTCCCAATCTGCACAAACAGTCAGATAAGGCATACTGACCTCCTAGGGCTGCAGGGATAAACTGCAGGCACATCATATGAGACTCAAAAAAAAGTCAACAACTGCTGCCTCTTTTCTCTGTCTCATCATCTTTAACTGCCCAGAATGCAAACGCCTCTTCCCCTGCCCCTCTAGAGCTGTGTAGAACGCTATGTACACCTAGGTGGCATGGGCACAATGTTCTGCCACATAGAAGACTGGCACGCGTTGATGAGAAGACCCTCCACTGGGACATGGATCACAAATAAAACCTGCTGTATTCAAAACAGTGAGAACAGAATCTGCATTGTTTGGTTCATAAGTTCTCCCTGGCTAAGGATGACTGATTTTTGCGAGATGGGAAATAAATCTCGTGCCAGGCACCTCAGGGCCCATCCACTTTGCAAATTAAATGTTCAGTTCCAAGGGCATTGTGCTTTTAATCTGTAAATGTCCCTAGAAAGGCATTTCTATGGCCAGCACCTTATACTGCTTCCACCAGCTTTGCAGACAAACCACTCCTTCTCTCACAGAAGAATGAAGCCTAGTTCCAAGTCACACAGTAATACATGAACAAATTCTAGTCAAGGTTTTTAATTTCTGGCTTCCAGCAATCTACTTTGCCACTAAACAACCTTGCAACTTTGAGCAGTTCTTCAGATCTCAGCTTAAATATCTTTACTCCACATGATCCTTGGCCTGCACTGAACGCTGCTTCCAGGCTGTGCTCATCACATCTATTTCTGACTCTCTATCCTCTGGGGCCTCCACACCTCCTGACCGTGTGTTTGTTCTCTCTCAAATCACACACACACACACACATACACGCTGTCATGCAGTACAGTAGCCATTAGCCACAGTGACTCTGAGTACTTAAAATGTGGCTAATCCCAAATGAGATGTCATTTAAGTATCAAATATACACCAGACTCTGAAGACTTAGTACAAAAATATACAAAACAGTGACTTTATCTATTAGTTAAATGTTGAAATGACAATATTCACAATATATTTCAGTTAAATAAAATATATTAAATTATTTTTACTTTTTTAATGTGGCTACTGGAAAATTCTAAATTACACATATAGCTCACATTATATTTCTATTGGGCAACTGCTGGTCTCTACTGAAGGTTTCATGAAAGACCTGTCTGTGTCATTCACCACTGCACCCTTCCTTGGCCCCCACAACTAGCACCTGGCTAATAGTAATCACACAATAAAAACTCACTGATTTAATGGTGTCTCTAAATCTCCACCCATGTTTCCCCATCTCTACCTTGGAGATACTGGTTCTACTTACAATAGAAGATTATGTTAATAACATTAATAAGAAACATACTGCTTTCTTAATCATGTATGAAAAAGACAGCTTTGGCTAAAAATCTGAAAATATTTTTGAACACTTAGGCAATGATCTGTATCCCTAAGTATGTTCTTTCAGTTTTAATAGAAAAATACTACAAATTAAATGCTGAAAAAGGTGGAGAGTGAACACCTCAAGTGGAGAAAACTAGGAAAAACACCAAAATAAACCTGAGGCATAATCACAACTAATGGGAAGGCAAACAGACCCCACTGCCTCGCGGAAGGCCCTTCGAGGTTCTGCTTTCACAAAAAAAAAAAAAAAAAGTTCATGGTGCCGATGGATTCTGGTGCTAATGGAGACATAATGCAAGTATTTATCCAAGAAAGAAACAGTCTCTTTCCAAACTTGATTACTGTCACCCGCCTTCCCCCCCAAAAGCCCTCGCAAGGTATGACCCTGGTTAACAAAAGCCTCTGGTATGCGGGCCTAAACCGCACGCTCGCCCTTTTATAAACTGAGTCTCACGGACACGGTGAAGGTGGCAGGTAAGCAGTTAGGCGAGAACACAGGATACTCCCTGCAGCAGCTGCACTGCCTGCCTCGGCCGCGGACACTGAAGGAACCCGGGGCCCACGAGTTGGCCGTGGACACCCCCCAGCAGGGCCCTGGGTGAGTGGGGTGCGCGGGGAGGAGAAGAGGACCGAGTCCACCCCCTGGTCCAGGCCCGCTTCAAAGACCCGAGAACAGGCAGTTTTCGACGGGGGCTTTTTTAAAAAAGTTCTGTATTCTTTTCTTTAAGCCGGCAGTACCAGATCCCAAAATCCTTCGCCGAGTTTGCCCAGGCAGCTGGAGTCCGGTCCCCTCGCCCGCAGGAGAGGCACAGCCGAGAGGGGTCTGGGCAGGGAGGGCTGCAGGGCCGGCCGAGCAGAGGCCGCGACAAGGCAGCTTGGAATCTGTGCCCCACCCCGGGCAGTTACAAGCACCCCAGGGTTTAGGCCTCTGTCAACTTTTCTGTCCCTGAGAAAAAGTTATCCGCACACGGTAAAAAAATCCGGGAAGAAGACCTGACGGAAGAGGAGACACTTATCTCCCCCGGGTTAGTCATGGCGTGGGCGGCGATGCTTCAGGAGCTGAGCTGGGGGCCAAGCGGGGGGAGTGGGGTGGGGGGACGAGGCAGCAACCACGGCCCGCCCCGCGCAGCCCGGCGCGCAGGTCGAGCGCCGCCCGCCCGGAAGCGCGGCCCGGGCTCGCGGCGCTGGCACGCGGCCCCCGCCCTCCGGCCCGGGCGCAGGGCGCCCCTCGCAGCAAACGCCCCGCGCAGGGAGGCGGGGGCTGGGGGCACGTTACCTTGTTCATCCCATTCCCCATGGCGGCCGCGCGGTCTGGCGCCCGGGCGCGGCGGCAGGCGCGGGCAGGCACGCGGGGCGGGCGAGGAGGAGCGCGCTCCCGCGGGCCGAGCGCTGGGCTCGCGGCCGCCCGGCCGGTCCGACCGCTCCGCTCCCGCCGGCCCTCCGCCCTGGGCTTCCCGGCCGCCAGGCAGAGGCGCCAGCGCCCCCGTGGGAAGGGGTTCGCGACGCCCCCCCCCGCCCCCCAGTGAGCGGGCCGCCTGTCACGCCGGGCCCGGACTTGGGGCACGGCTCCTTGGAGGCTGGGCCAGGGCAGAGGGACGTGTCTCCCGGGCACGCTGCGGGGCGGGGACGGGGACCAGGCTCCCGGGGTCGGAGGCCTCCGGCACGACGGCTCCTCGGCGGCCGGGCCAGGGGCCTGGGGACGGGGCTCCGCGGGCGCGCGGACCGGGGCGCACGCGCGCCCAGCCGCAGCCGCCGTGCGCGCTCTGAGCCTGGGCGGGGCCGGCGGTCACGCAGCGCGCCCCCGCCCGGTGGGCAGGGTCACGGAGGCTCCCCTGGGATCCCGGTCACCAAAACTCCCGCAGGCCTTTCCCCGGGGAGACTGGGGGCCTGTTACCAGCAGTCACCGCCCTGCCTTGACTGCCTGGGTGAATCAGGTGCTAATCAGAGCCTTCGTCTTGGCAGCTCGCCTGTCTGGGTTTTCTGAGTGCGCCCGATTTAGGCCGGGCGGGGGGATTCCTACGGCCCTGCCCCACCCACGAAGACCGAGAAGGCTCACCCGGTGGCGAAAGGTGGGCTCGGTGACTCATCTCTGGGATGACCTCACCTCCCGACCCCAGCGGAGCAGATGTCCGGATTTGAGACCTCATACCGTAACTTTGGACGGCCAGTGCGTTCCCTTCTTCAGGGTATAAACTGGCTCGAGTAGTGCATGGGTGTGTTGATTCAAGTGCTTCTGGAAAGCCCCTCCCTTGCTAAGCACCATGCTAATGTCCACATCGTGTTTCTGCCTGGAGTGGAACACTCTCTAACACAACTGTGTAAGTATTCTGCACGCCTGCTAAACCCCTGACTTCTTCCCTGCAGACAGAACCTTTGAACCAGGGGTTTCATCTTTATTTCTTATATCCTCAGCAATGCCCTGCACCTAATGGACAGATGCATCCCTCTGGCATGGCTGAGCTCACCCCAGTGACCTCATTTCATCTGCTCCTCCTTCCTCCCAGCGTCGCAGCCACACAGACTTTCTGTGTTTCCTTGAGCTTGCCGCCCTCGGTCTCATGGTCACTTGCCCCTGCCCTTGAGCCTTTGCATAGGCTGTGCTCTCTAACCACTGTCTCGGTCACTGGCTCTCCTCTTCGAGGTCTCAGCTCAAATGCCGCCTCCCAGTCCAAAGGAGATCTTCCAGTCACTCTCATATTACCCTGTGCAGTTCTCTTCGTAGCACTTAACATGATTAGGCATTCTCATACTTATTTGCTCATTCTCCTGTATCTCACTAGAACACCCTCCGGAGGAAAAGGGCCTGTCTTTTAAGGGTCTGTTTCATTCATATGGCCAGGAGCAGTGCCTGGCACAAAACAGGTGCTCAGTAAATATTTGTTGAATAAATTAACAAATTCCAGAGGGCTGAGAAAACAGTTGTGTGATTCTAAGGAATGCTGACATTTTGAAGAGAACTTGCAGACTCCATCGTAGTCACTTCCCTCCTTGTTGATGTCTTCTGGGCCACAACAGGTTCCAGAGCCCCTTGTGTAGGAAATGCCGCCTCAGCGTCCTCCCACCTTGGCCCCCGTGGGTAGGATGGCACCCAGACCAGACAGCACCCTCCCTGCCCCTTGCTTCTGGAGGGTTCCTTCCCTCCTGCCTTGACACCCTCCTTTCCCTCTGACCTCCAATCACCTGGGCAGCTCCTCCTCTGCTCTGCACCATTCTTGTGTAGATAGCACAGCATGGTTACTGGACTGCCTGGGGAATCCCAAGACCAACCTCTGATCCTAAATCTCAGAGTGCTATCGGGCAAGATGATCAGCTTTTCTGAACTGTTATTTTTTTTTTCCCTCCTGAAAATTTACAAAGAACCTGCCCCGAAATCAATGAATGGCGTTTATTTTCCTTCTCTACGNGCAGAGGGACGTGTCTCCCGGGCACGCTGCGGGGCGGGGACGGGGACCAGGCTCCCGGGGTCGGAGGCCTCCGGCACGACGGCTCCTCGGCGGCCGGGCCAGGGGCCTGGGGACGGGGCTCCGCGGGCGCGCGGACCGGGGCGCACGCGCGCCCAGCCGCAGCCGCCGTGCGCGCTCTGAGCCTGGGCGGGGCCGGCGGTCACGCAGCGCGCCCCCGCCCGGTGGGCAGGGTCACGGAGGCTCCCCTGGGATCCCGGTCACCAAAACTCCCGCAGGCCTTTCCCCGGGGAGACTGGGGGCCTGTTACCAGCAGTCACCGCCCTGCCTTGACTGCCTGGGTGAATCAGGTGCTAATCAGAGCCTTCGTCTTGGCAGCTCGCCTGTCTGGGTTTTCTGAGTGCGCCCGATTTAGGCCGGGCGGGGGGATTCCTACGGCCCTGCCCCACCCACGAAGACCGAGAAGGCTCACCCGGTGGCGAAAGGTGGGCTCGGTGACTCATCTCTGGGATGACCTCACCTCCCGACCCCAGCGGAGCAGATGTCCGGATTTGAGACCTCATACCGTAACTTTGGACGGCCAGTGCGTTCCCTTCTTCAGGGTATAAACTGGCTCGAGTAGTGCATGGGTGTGTTGATTCAAGTGCTTCTGGAAAGCCCCTCCCTTGCTAAGCACCATGCTAATGTCCACATCGTGTTTCTGCCTGGAGTGGAACACTCTCTAACACAATTGTGTAAGTATTCTGCACGCCTGCTAAACCCCTGACTTCTTCCCTGCAGACAGAACCTTTGAACCAGGGGTTTCATCTTTATTTCTTATATCCTCAGCAATGCCCTGCACCTAATGGACAGATGCATCCCTCTGGCATGGCTGAGCTCACCCCAGTGACCTCATTTCATCTGCTCCTCCTTCCTCCCAGCGTCGCAGCCACACAGACTTTCTGTGTTTCCTTGAGCTTGCCGCCCTCGGTCTCATGGTCACTTGCCCCTGCCCTTGAGCCTTTGCATAGGCTGTGCTCTCTAACCACTGTCTCGGTCACTGGCTCTCCTCTTCGAGGTCTCAGCTCAAATGCCGCCTCCCAGTCCAAAGGAGATCTTCCAGTCACTCTCATATTACCCTGTGCAGTTCTCTTCGTAGCACTTAACATGATTAGGCATTCTCATACTTATTTGCTCATTCTCCTGTATCTCACTAGAACACCCTCCGGAGGAAAAGGGCCTGTCTTTTAAGGGTCTGTTTCATTCATATGGCCAGGAGCAGTGCCTGGCACAAAACAGGTGCTCAGTAAATATTTGTTGAATAAATTAACAAATTCCAGAGGGCTGAGAAAACAGTTGTGTGATTCTAAGGAATGCTGACATTTTGAAGAGAACTTGCAGACTCCATCGTAGTCACTTCCCTCCTTGTTGATGTCTTCTGGGCCACAACAGGTTCCAGAGCCCCTTGTGTAGGAAATGCCGCCTCAGCGTCCTCCCACCTTGGCCCCCGTGGGTAGGATGGCACCCAGACCAGACAGCACCCTCCCTGCCCCTTGCTTCTGGAGGGTTCCTTCCCTCCTGCCTTGACACCCTCCTTTCCCTCTGACCTCCAATCACCTGGGCAGCTCCTCCTCTGCTCTGCACCATTCTTGTGTAGATAGCACAGCATGGTTACTGGACTGCCTGGGGAATCCCAAGACCAACCTCTGATCCTAAATCTCAGAGTGCTATCGGGCAAGATGATCAGCTTTTCTGAACTGTTATTTTTTTTTTCCCTCCTGAAAATTTACAAAGAACCTGCCCCGAAATCAATGAATGGCGTTTATTTTCCTTCTCTACGGTGCTATCGCTGCTTCTAGTAGTCAGATGAACTTGTGAAATCACAATTCATAAGTTAGTGTTTTGCCCATAAATGACAGATCCACACCCAGTTTTTCTTCTGCCATTCACTTGGAACATTTTCTTTCTCTTATTTCTCATAAATTTATTTTCCTAGCTCAAATCAGCTGCTTAACCATCTCTCTTAAGCTCAGAACCAGCTCTGGCTGCCTCCTAACCGTCAGAAGTGGCACTCTGGCCTTCATTCAATATGGCCTACAAGACTCACATGCCCAGAGCGCATTTCAAATTCTGCTTTTTGGTTAAGTGAGAAAAGGTGAAAGCATTAGCATCAGAAGTCAGAAGAGTCAGACAGTGTGAGTGAGTGTGTGTGTGTGTGTGTGTTGGGGAAGGTTTTCCATAAGAGAGTCTCCCTGTACTGCATCCACCTTCTCCTTGAACCTGACCCCACCTAGTAATCACCACTGTCTAGCAGTTCAAGCTAAAGAAAAGGAAAAGAGAAAGTCTGGCCCATTCTGACAGGTCCTGGTTCTCTCTCTTCATTTTCATAGACCAGAGGTTTTCAGGCTCAGTTCTCATGCTGAGCTGGTGCCACGCAATTTCCAGGCTCCTTCCTGTCTCCCTCCTCATCCCTTATAGCCCCTGATAGTGGAAAGAAGGGAGAGGCAAAGACACCTCGAAGAAGCTGGCTTTTGTCACATTCAAGGCAGAATCTTTTCATCTGTGTCTCTAATAAGATTGTCAGGGCCTCATAAGCCTAGTGGAATCTCGTGCCACATACGATTTTTACTTTTGCTTGTCCTCCCGCTGTTTCCCGGCCTCCCAGCACAGCCAGCAGCACAGACTTTGGCAGCAACTCCCCAGCAAAGGCTGCATGTGTGCGCAGTGTGGGCCGGCTACTAGTCATGTGGGCCAGCTGGAACCATGCGCGCGTGGTCAAGGACAGCCAGTTAGTGGTGTGTTCAGTGAGCAACGCCTTTGAACTTTAAGGTGGGAGTGGATAAAAGACCACAAGCAGAAGCTCAGCCACTAGAGGCAGCGAGCCCTTTGGGGTGTTACTGACAGTTCAGAGAACTGAGATAAACCTTGGCGCAAGCGGGAAGTAGTTAAGTCATGTTCCTTGGCTTTTTGAATGTACTGTGGCCCAGAGTCTCAGCCTCAGCGCTGCTGACATTTGGGGCTATATCTTTTTTTTCTCGTGGGTTGCCCTGTGTGCAGTGGATGTTCAGCAGCACCCCTGGCCTCCGCTCCTGTGTGCCAGTGGCCGCCTCCCCCAGATGATTGTCGGAAGAGTCTCCAGCCCCAGAGAGCAGGTGCACCTCCTAGCACTACCCTCTGTGCAGTGGGGTTACAGGGATATCTTTTAGGGATGAAATGTCTTTATCGGTGTCTCTTACCATCTGTTTCTCCCACTGATAACCACTTAAATACACACCAATAGATAATGTCAGCCCTCTGCAGAAGCCTCAGGCCATATTGTCAGATTAGAGCAAATTAAGAAGAAGTTAAAATGAAGAGCTAATTAGCCAAAACATGACTGAAAGTTTTTTATTTAAAAGCTGGAACCTAATGAATTGTGGACAGAAGTAAAAGGAAGTGGAGTCTATAACTACTGAAGCAAAAACACAAAACATTTTCTCTGCTTCTCCAACTGTATAGAAAGAGAGTGGGCATCCAGTTGACTGCTTGACCATGAGGATGGGCCCTTCAATGACCTCAGCCTTCAAAAGGCCACTGATTTCCAGCCCTCCACACACTCTCCTGAATATGAACTTGGTTTCCTCCTTCCGTTTAAGAAGTTTGGAGACCTCAGATCTCAGAGCATTGACTTCTGAAGAGGGTGGTGTCAGGGGAAGACAGCAAGAGGAATGAATACCCAAGTAGGTAAGCAGGGCAGAGAGATGTGAGAGAGAGCCTGGGAGAGGTAAACGGAGGGACCCTGCCACGCGTATAGTTGGGAGCCTGTTGACATATGGAGTCCCCAGCAGTTGGCAGAGGACGGCCAGCTGTGCAGTAATGGAGCTGTTGGGCAAATTATAGAGCGGAGCATCAGGCAAGGGGGAGTAAGACAGAGCCCAGGTCCCTGACGCTGGAGGAAGGTGACGGTGTTGTCAGCCTGTGGTCTTAGCATGTGTGCCTGTGTATAGGTAGTACTAGGGTTCCAAAATTGCAAGCTTCATGGGAGCAGGGACAAGCTGTCCTCAGTCTTGGTATCCAACACCTGAAATAAGCCCTGCTGTGTGGGGAAGCTTTTAGATGTTTGTTGATTAAAGAGGGAAAATACGACTGGGAGATGGTTGCACTTACCCAGCTGTGAGGCTCACAAGTGATTCATCCGTTTACTCGCCAGCTACTCTGTCAATGCTGTATCTGCCTGGTGGGGCTTTTCTGCAGCAGTGCAGTTTGCACGTGGGATGGCTGTGATCTAGGAGTGACTGAAGCCCTTTTGAACTCGGTGCCGTGTCCACTGGAGAGAAGGCGACAGGGGAGCTGGGGGAGGGGAGGCATTTCCCGCAGCGTCTCAAGAGTTGCCGCAGGCTTCCTCCTGACTTGCGGCCATACTGTGCTCGGCAGAGCCCGGTACAGTCTGCGGCTCTGCCCTTGACACCCTTTGTTCTCTGAGCATTGGTTAGGAAGCATTCCTGGTGTATGAACGCCCTCTTGCCCGTTGGCTGGGGTTCTTTTCTTTTTTGCCTGGGATGGTTTGCATTTCCTTCTATCTGGATGGTCTACCTGAGACAACAAACAGGTCCTTCAAAACTTTCCATGGTGAAAAAAACAAAAAAGTCTTCACCGTTGGTGAACCCAGCCCAAAGTGTCTGACAAAATCTGAACAGCGAGTGTCTTTTCAGATTTAGTCAAATACGTGTCCTTTTCACCTACGTTTGGCAGCTTGGGCCTTGCTTTTCACGGTAGCTCGTCTGGGCACACAGACAGTTGCGCTCTCTGTAATTCTATTTTCATGATCTCCAAACCCTCGTGAAATCCTGTTCAAAGCGACCACATGACTGCGATCCAGCGGAGAGGGATATTCCCCAAGCGTCCCCGGTCAGAGGGGCCTGTGTCTGCGTTCGCCACACCCACGCATCCAGCTGCCCTCTTGAAGGCACACTTCTGCTTCTTCAAATGCCTCTGGGGCTGGGGCAGCCCAAAGCGCCAGAGAGCAGGGAAGGGCTGCTCCCCTTCGGAGAAGCTGCCCCCACCTGCGGAATGCTGCTCCGCAGCTCTTTCCTGCTGAAGAGCTCACGCTGGGCGCTTTTGCTTGTTTGTTTTCTTCCCCTTTCATGTGAAACAGAAATTGAATGGATCTGAAGACACTAAAAGGTGCCTGGGTAGGGGGCTGGAGGGAGAAGGGGGTTTCCTCAGAGGATGGAATGTCCCAAGAGAAATTTCACTTATTGTGAGGGGAAGTCCATTTCATATTACATAATGGTGTCGCTGTTCAACACTCTGTTGACAGTTTATTACTGTTTGTCGGTATTTTGATTAGTCATTCGCCTTTAGAGCCCTGTGCGTCGCGGAAAGACCGTTGGACGTCAAGTGCTCCGCGGGCCAGGCGCCGGGCCGGGGCCGCTGTCTTCCCCGCAGGCCGCCGGCGACGTCTCACTGGCCGCCTCTGGGCCCGCAGCAGGCTGCCTGCCGCCGCCCCCAGGCGGGCTCGGTCAGCGGGCGTGCCGCCGCCCCGCCTCTGCCAGCCCCGCCGGGCCCGCGTGCCCTTTCCGCGCAGGGCCTTCACTCCAGGCGGCAGGCCCAGCCGCCAGCACAGCAGTAGCTGCTGCAGGGAGGGTAGGGTTACTGCAGAACGGGACGTGCTCGGTTGACAGGAAGTGAGGGTGTATTTCTCTCACATCCAGTAAGCCCTGAAGGAGGGCAGGGGGCCTGTGGCCACGCACGCCCTGGTTCACCAACACACAGCTTGCACACTGTACAGGCTGGAGCAGCTCTCCATCCAAAAACACTTGCGCTTGACTTTATGTTGGCGTCCCGTTCTCTCCCGTTCTGCTCCAGAGTACAAGGGGTGCTTATTTGACCTCTCTCGTAATTAAGCATCCACGGCAGTGCTCTAACCTATCAAAGGGACAGTTTTGAAGGGACACGAGATCTCAGCCTCTGAACAGAGACGACTTTGTGACTTTAAATGGCAGTCCCCCTCCCGCTTGCCACAGTCTGTAGGGCAGACCGAGGACAAGTGCGCTGTCTGTTAGGGACGCAGATAACTGATCACAAGACAGTATGATCTGTGGGCATCTTTCCTCAAGCAGTACTTTCAAAAACATGTACAGTTTTTTGAAGCATAGAATTTACAATATTGTTTTGGTTTCAGGTGTGCAACAAAGTGATTCAGTTATATATATATACACACACAAAATCTCAGACTCTGTTCCATTACAGGCTATTACAAACTATTGAACATCATGAAAATGTACAATATGAGGTGAACTTTTGCTTTTAAAATCTCACTATTTTCGTTGCAGTCATAACAACCAAGCCAGTGGGGCAGGAAGGTCTCTGCTTTGTGGTCGCTTTACTCAAGCCATGTATGAAGTTTCTTTCTGTTATAGAGGTACGTGTGTGGTTTTTTCCTTGAGTAATAGCAACTCTAGAACTTCAGAGTCCGTACAAGTGTTGTTCTGCTCATCAGAATTACCCCCCCTGACTGTGACAGGCTCAGAGGTGGAGCGCCTCCTCTGTGGCGGGCAGACTGTGCCCTCTTCTAGTTACTGCGTGAAGTTCCACAGAGTGGTGGTAACAGTCCCTTAGCCCTCTTTACCTAGTTTCTAAAGAAATACTTGGTTTTAGTTTGTATCAGGCTTTTTCTGTCCCTTTTAGTTTTAAACATTTTCTTATTTATAAAATGTTATCGCATAAAGAAGAGGGGAGCCTGGCCCTTGCTCTCAGCATAGAGCGTCTTGCACTCAGTATAGAGCGTCCTCCATGAGCGGACCCTGTGGTCCAGTTTGCCCAGGGTCTCCTTCTTCCTGGAACAGGATGTCCTGCGTCCTGGGAGCCCTTTACTCCTTGGCCAAGGGACAACTTGTGACCCTTGGTCTGTGGTGTGTTTGGGAAAACGTACGTTGGCTTTAAATGAGAGACGTACTTAATTGTTTAAGCAAAATTGGTTTAAGTTGTTTACAAATGGCTGCAGGCGTCCCACCTTGGAAAGGAGCCCTGCTTCCTCCACTACAGGGTGGGCCTGGCGGCTCCCAGCAGGCACTGGTCTCTCTCCTCTGCCCTCGTCATTGGCAGCTGGCACTTGCCAGAAGGGAAGTGTTGGTTAAAGAAAAGCCGATGGTACTATTTCTCCCTGAAGAAAAATACATGTTGATCTTTCCCGAAACAAATCAATCATTGTGTTAGGTTCAATTTGAGTATTTTCCATAGAAACTGTCTCGGAGCAACCCTGAAAGCCTAATAGATTTTCCTCAAAATATTAAATCGAAGCGATCGCAATGCTTGAATGAGTATTTGCTTCAAGGGAAACAGACTCCTAAAAGTGGCTAGATTTTCATAAGGCAGGAGGTTGGGTACAGAAGCGTTTTGATCCATAATCTTCTTTCTCCTCTCAACCCCTCACTGCTTGCTCTCTGTCCTCAGCCCAGCCACTGCTCTGCAGGGAACATGGCCTTACATGCCCTCTGCAGCCCCACTTCCAAGCACTGAGGTGGCATTTTTATTCATTCGACTAACATTTGTTGAAAACCTGCTATGTTCTATATATTGTGCCAGAAGCTGAGGACACAGAAATAAAAAGAAAACTGTTCCCATCCTTAATTCACATTCATTCAGAAGTTATTTGGAAATAGGGACTTAATACATAAATGATTTCCATGTAACGTGATATACTCTGAGCTTGTGAAGCTTACTTGTAGGAAATTGGAGGAGGTGCTCAGAACTGCCTCAGCTGACTCTTCTTTTCTGTGAAATTGTGTGTCCTTCCATTTCCCGTTTGCCGTGTGTGAGCTCTCTTCAAACACATACACTCACGAGCGTTTCAAGCACAGAGGTTCTGGTTATTTAGGGCTTGTCTTATTGCCACATTCAGGAACTCTCAGTTCATAAAATATTATTTTCAACACTGTTGGACCGTATGGAATGATGTGTTTCCCTCATGACTGGACATAACAAGGGCAGCCCTGGACTTTGCTCTTGCTTATGAGCCAAAACTGACAGGTACCATTCTCAAGACAAGGCTGGACTTACAGAAAGTGCAGATAAATAAAAGCGGCATACAACATACAGGTTTGGGAAACATTCAGCCTGTGAAGAGAAAGCTTTTTTCCTTTTTCTTGAGGGAGATGTGGCCTTAAGAGATAGAAGGTTATAACGAGCTAAATCAGCAAATCAAATCCGGTGCATATTGAAGAAAATCGCATTGCAGAACTTGAAGGGCCCTTGATGACCGTCGGATTGTAGTCTAAGCTGCTGGACAACTGAGGCACCGAAATGGACAGTGTTTTCTTAGGGCCACACAGACAAGCAGTAGCAGAGCACACCTGCTGCCTCAGGCTTTCCCTCGCTATCCAGCCCACCCTCAGCGACTCACACGCCTTCCCTCTAACCAGCAACCAGAAGGGCAACTCACCACAGCCCAGCCTTTCAGCCCTGCTCCCAGGCCAAGCTCATCTTGTTTGGGGCCAGTACTTACGGCACAGTGATGTCCTGAACGTCCACCCTAGAAGGCTGGGTGAGATTCCAGCTGAAGGCAAGGAAGGCAACTGCTTCAGGTGGAAAGAGGTTCACGAGCAGCAGCACAAAGCTGGCAGTGGAAATTGTTTCCGGGTCGCAGGGCAGGTGGTGGTGACGGGCAGAGTGGGTTAGGGCAGTAGAGACGCCGCTGAGCATCACCGATGAGGAAGGCACCTGCCCTCAGCGCGGATGGAGGGAGCGATGGGAAAGGGTGCGACCCGTTCGGAAGCGGCCTCTGTAGCCTGGGGTGAGGTACTCGTGTGCTAAGAAGGGAGACTGCGGGGGTGTAAGGGAAGGTCGGCAGGAGCTTCAGCCAGTGGGCAGACCGCGCAGCGGACTCTGACCGCCGACTGTGCAGACCCAGAGGTACACAGCGTGGAGGGCGCGGTCTGTGTCCCCGAGGACCACGGGCGGCGGGTGCGAGGGAAGGCGAGGGAGCCCGGGGTGGCGCCGCGGGGCAGCGGGGGACGGCGTGCGGTCGGCCAGCTCGCGCGGCCGCGGCGCGGGGTTGCCTCGAGGCGGTGCCAAGGGCCGGGGCCACNGAGTCCATGGTCTGCAGCTGGAGGGGCCACCGCAGTGAGAAGCCTGCCCGCCACAGCTGGAGGGAGCCTGCACACAGCAGAGAAGACCCAGCACAGCCAAAGAGAGTCGTCTGTCTAAAAAAGACAGTAACAGCAGGCACAAAGAGCAATAAAGGCAACTCTTAACCTTAGAGCAGATTATACACACCGTGCAGTAGGCGTCTTTCCAGTGTAACATTTCAGCTCAAAGAGGCAACACACAATGAGGAAGCAAGGCAGCAACACTGAGACTTGTAGATGGGAAGAGCGCCTCCATATGCTAAGCAGGAGACTTCAAGGGTGGCTCTGTGAGATGCTAATTTGAAATTGTTTATTTTATCATCCATCTCAACCTCAGCGGTTTGGTACTTCTGACAACCCTAGCTGCTGTCTCTTATACACATCTAGATGTGTATAAGAGACAGGGGCCGGGGCCACCGCGCACGCGGGAGCGGGGGGCGCGGGGGGCGCCCGAGGCCCGGGGAGGCGGGAGCCCCGACCCGGCCGCCGCTGCGCCGCGCTCGGCTGCGTGCCCACGGCAGCCCGGCCTGTGTCGGGAGAGCGGGTCTGCAGGAAGGTGGCTACGGTGAAATGAGGCCCTGTGGGAGGGCCGGCCATGCCTGGTGCCCTCATAGGGGCGACCAGGACCCAGGCGCGCAGAGGGGCGGCTTCCTGGGGAGGACAGGGCGAGGCTGGCCAAGCAGAGGACGCGGGAGGCACCAGCCCGGCGGACACGCTTGCCGTGGGCTTCCGGCTTCCAGAACGGGGGCCTGGTGTCCTGCTGCTGGAAGAAGTGGCAGCTGTTGCCTGCCCGGGCTGTGGTGCTTGGATACGGCAGCGGCTCCAGCCAACCAGTCCAGAGAAGGGAGCGGCCAGGGCAGAGCCATGGCTGTCAGGGGGGCCACGGGAAAGGCACCCTCGCCTCTCTCTCCAGCGGCTCTGTGATCTCGCTTGAAAAAGGCAGCCTGGAGCCCGGCCAAGGAGCCCAAGTGACTTCTCCACATGTGCACCCTCCCGGGGTTTTGCGGGACAGAGAAGGGTGAGAATGGATTCAGGGGGACAAATAGAAAATGATCAGCAAAGACATCGCATCAAGTTTTGAGAAATCAAGAAAGGCTACATGGAGGAGGTGACTCCTGAACTGAGTGTGGGAATAATAAAGGACTTAATGTGCATAAAGCACTTAGATTTCTTCTGCCATAGTATAAGTTATGTGTGTTGCTGTTTTCACCTCCAGACCCTTGTATTTACTATTTCTAGCTCAACCTAGCAGTCCAGAAAGGCTGGCATTGCTTTCCCTTCTTAGGGACAAGAGGCTGAGCAAACAGCTCATCCTGCCTCAAGCCTGCCCAGCTTAAGAGCGGCCCATCCAAGTTGCATCCTGGTAGCCGTCAGCCAGATGATGAAGCCTGGGTGAAGGACAGTCTGAAAGAGGGTATTACAGACAAGAAGTCATGTTGACAAGAGAGACAGTGGCTCGCTGGGGATCTGAGGAGGCTTAGCAAGGCGACAGCATGGAGTGCAAAGTGAAGAGAGGCTAGACACCAGTGCAAGGGGAGCAGGGCAGCTTAGAGACATCTTCATGTGCCCTGCCAGGAAGTGCCGACTCCCCAGAGAACTTGGGGACCCTTTGCAGGATTTGGATTTTAAAATGAGCATCTTGAGGGCTTTATGGAGGATATCATTTTAGCAAATGAGAGTGAAGATGGGGAGCTCTCTTAGAAGGCCATTGCCAGATGACAAATAGTGAGAACCTTCAATAAAGGTTGGCAGTGGGGCTGGGTTGGGGAAAGGGAGGAGGGAGAATTCAAAAGGCTTGAAGACTTATTAGATACAGGGAATTAGAAGAGTTGCCCCCAGGTTCGTAGCTTGGATATGTGCACACTTGGTGATGCCATTCACAGGGTGGGAACGCAGGAGGAAGAGGGCTGATGGGAGAGCGACTGTTGGTATCTGATATGCTGAGTTTTGCACGCCTCTGGGTCATCCAGGTAGAAAATATAGAGCTAAATTACACCAGGAAATACAGAAAACCCAGTGGTAACTTTTGTTGCATCTTATAAATCACAACATTTTGGTTGCTCTAAAAAGTGATTATTTTACCTACCTTTGTCCTGAGAGGTAAGCAAATACCACCATGATTAGGTCATAGTTATAAGCATGTTATTTCAGTACTTTTTTAAACATGAAACTATTGTTCCAATCTTACGTAAAGTACTAAAAATAGGTATTGGGAGATGGAAAGATAGTAGTGAAAGTTGAATAAAGTCTTACCAGAATAGCAGGCGGAGTCATAGCAGTGAAGCAAAAGAGTGACCCAAAGCGGATGGGACAAATGCGTGCGTGACGCGTCTCATTTCCCCACTGAACACGAGGGACGGCTGAGCTGCTCAGAAGCCGCGGCCAGGTGTGCTATAGGGAACAGCAGCGAGGGGACTGCCTTGGTGGTGGAGTGGTTGAGTCCACCTGCCAATGAGGGAGACACGGGTTTGATCCCCAGTTTGGGATGATTCCACGTGCCGCGAGGCGGCTGAGCCTGTGTGCTGCAACCGCTGAAGCCCACGTGCCCGGAGTCCATGGTCTGCAGCTGGAGGGGCCACCGCAGTGAGAAGCCTGCCCGCCACAGCTGGAGGGAGCCTGCACACAGCAGAGAAGACCCAGCACAGCCAAAGAGAGTCGTCTGTCTAAAAAAGACAGTAACAGCAGGCACAAAGAGCAATAAAGGCANGACCCTTGTATTTACTATTTCTAGCTCAACCTAGCAGTCCAGAAAGGCTGGCATTGCTTTCCCTTCTTAGGGACAAGAGGCTGAGCAAACAGCTCATCCTGCCTCAAGCCTGCCCAGCTTAAGAGCGGCCCATCCAAGTTGCATCCTGGTAGCCGTCAGCCAGATGATGAAGCCTGGGTGAAGGACAGTCTGAAAGAGGGTATTACAGACAAGAAGTCACGTTGACAAGAGAGACAGTGGCTCGCTGGGGATCTGAGGAGGCTTAGCAAGGCGACAGCATGGAGTGCAAAGTGAAGAGAGGCTAGACACCAGTGCAAGGGGAGCAGGGCAGCTTAGAGACATCTTCATGTGCCCTGCCAGGAAGTGCCGACTCCCCAGAGAACTTGGGGACCCTTTGCAGGATTTGGATTTTAAAATGAGCATCTTGAGGGCTTTATGGAGGATATCATTTTAGCAAATGAGAGTGAAGATGGGGAGCTCTCTTAGAAGGCCATTGCCAGATGACAAATAGTGAGAACCTTCAATAAAGGTTGGCAGTGGGGCTGGGTTGGGGAAAGGGAGGAGGGAGAATTCAAAAGGCTTGAAGACTTATTAGATACAGGGAATTAGAAGAGTTGCCCCCAGGTTCGTAGCTTGGATATGTGCACACTTGGTGATGCCATTCACAGGGTGGGAACGCAGGAGGAAGAGGGCTGATGGGAGAGCGACTGTTGGTATCTGATATGCTGAGTTTTGCACGCCTCTGGGTCATCCAGGTAGAAAATATAGAGCTAAATTACATCAGGAAATACAGAAAACCCAGTGGTAACTTTTGTTGCATCTTATAAATCACAACATTTTGGTTGCTCTAAAAAGTGATTATTTTACCTACCTTTGTCCTGAGAGGTAAGCAAATACCACCATGATTAGGTCATAGTTATAAGCATGTTATTTCAGTACTTTTTTAAACATGAAACTATTGTTCCAATCTTACGTAAAGTACTAAAAATAGGTATTGGGAGATGGAAAGATAGTAGTGAAAGTTGAATAAAGTCTTCCAGAATAGCAGGCGGAGTCATAGCAGTGAAGCAAAAGAGTGACCCAAAGCGGATGGGACAAATGCGTGCGTGACGCGTCTCATTTCCCCACTGAACACGAGGGACGGCTGAGCTGCTCAGAAGCCGCGGCCAGGTGTGCTATAGGGAACAGCAGCGAGGGGACTGCCTTGGTGGTGGAGTGGTTGAGTCCACCTGCCAGTGAGGGAGACACGGGTTTGATCCCCAGTTTGGGATGATTCCACGTGCCGCGAGGCGGCTGAGCCTGTGTGCTGCAACCGCTGAAGCCCACGTGCCCGGAGTCCATGGTCTGCAGCTGGAGGGGCCACCGCAGTGAGAAGCCTGCCCGCCACAGCTGGAGGGAGCCTGCACACAGCAGAGAAGACCCAGCACAGCCAAAGAGAGTCGTCTGTCTAAAAAAGACAGTAACAGCAGGCACAAAGAGCAATAAAGGCAACTCTTAACCTTAGAGCAGATTATACACACCGTGCAGTAGGCGTCTTTCCAGTGTAACATTTCAGCTCAAAGAGGCAACACACAATGAGGAAGCAAGGCAGCAACACTGAGACTTGTAGATGGGAAGAGCGCCTCCATATGCTAAGCAGGAGACTTCAAGGGTGGCTCTGTGAGATGCTAATTTGAAATTGTTTATTTTATCATCCATCTCAACCTCAGCGGTTTGGTACTTCTGACAACCCTAGCTGTGGTCAGCAAATGCTCCTTGGAGCCAAGAAGTGTGTGAGAGAAGTGGCTTTCAGTGCTCCTAAAAGCCCTTGGCAGAAGCTTTTGTGTGGTTACACTGTTGGTGAAAAAATGCCCCTAATATATAGTTGGCTAATAAGAAAGATAAGGCACTAAGTATTGTATTTTCTTTATTACAATAAAATCTTGTGTGCTTTTTAATGTCCTAATAAAAACAGAAAGACAAGGAGTTCTAAACAAGGAATGTTTCTCCTACTCTAACAAGTGAGATCTAGATAAACTGTACAATTATAACTTTCCTTGAACCCATCAAAGACCTGAGGTTATAGGTTAACCAAACAGTTCCGAATCCAAGGAAAGGCAGGCCCTTTCAAGGGTAGAAGGACGCCAGCACTTGCCCACCAGCGGGGGGACCCAGGGGGGCGCCAGGCCCCAGACAAGTAGGTGAGAGCTTTACTTTCTGTAACAGGAGGCGCCAAAGGGCATGAGGAGCGGCTGAGCCCTTCCGCAGGCTCATCCCACAGACTGTCACCGCTTTCCCATCAGTGCGCTCAGGGGCCGGAGGTTGAATAGAACCACCCCTCCCCACGGGGGTGCAGACATGGAGGAGGGGTGCTTCCACTCCAGGAGAACCTCGAGCCCCATCCAGATCTTTCCTCCTCGTGTGACTGAAGCTCTATGTCACGGGGAGAGCTTTGAAACATTGTCAGCCCTGGGGCACCAGTGAACATGCATTGTGTCCTGGGGCACCAGTGAACGTGCATTGTGTCTGAAGAAAGTTAGAAATAAAGCCCTCTGTCTTTGGGGGAGGGACAGAAGACAGTCCTGCCCAGGACCCTGTACCAGGATCTCCTGCCACTGGGAAACGGCAGGGACTGCATCATACGGGGTTACCAGATTCAGCAATAAAAATAAAGCTAAATGTGAGTTTCACACGAACAATAAAAATTGTGTAAATAGGCCACCTCCCAGTGGCAGACAGCTCTTTCTTGTTCCTTAGCGCATGCTGTCTTTGGATTCAAAACGGAAAAGTCTGTCATCCTGGTTCAGTGTGTCTCAGAAGGTGTGCCTGGGGCTCCAGGACTGGGCTTCTCCTCCTTCCCAGGGAGTCACGTTGTTCTGTATATCTTTGGTAGGTCATGTGTGGGTAGGGTTGTCAGAAAAGAAATTGTTTTTACATACACAATACATGATTTGTAGCATTAGTATGGGTTATTAATTTGATGCCTACAGGTCTGTGATTCACTTACTGTACTCCCATTTTAACTGATCAAAAACTAAAGTTACAAGAGGGGGTATGAGTGCTAAGTTGCTTCAGTTGTGTCCAGCTCTTTGTGACCCTATGGACTGTAGTCTGCCAGGCTGGTCGGTCCATGGGGCTCTCCAGGCAAGAATACTAGAGTGGGCTGCAACGCCCTCCTCCAGCAGATCTTCCCCACCCAGGGACTGAACCTGCATCTCTCGTGTCTCCTGTATAGTTATGTGGGTTCTTCACCACTAGCACCACCTGGGAAGCCTTGAGAGAGACTAACTCTGTATAATCATGTGCTGAGTAAGTGGAAAGAGTGATATTTGTATCAGGCGGTGTGGCTGCAGGGGGCCAGCACTCAACTGTTATTCCAACGTGAACTCTCTGTATTATGCGTGCTTACTCTGCATTTCATTAGAGATAATTACTGAACAATCCCACACGGAATTCAAACAACCATTTTTAAATAATAAAGTTATTTTTAATAATATTAATGAATTATCCATATGTTGAGCTGAATAATATAATCACAGATTAGAATTTATTGTTTTTCATTTCATGCACTTATTTCTAGACATCTACTGTGATTCTAATTAATTCTGCTAAATATTTGTTTCTGATTGGCTGAGTGTATCTAAGTTGATGGAGGAAGCAGCAAAGAGGAACCACAATTCCAGATATAATTCTGAAGAATAACAGAGAACAATATAGACATTTCCTTGTCTTAGAGTACGGACTAACGATGGCAACAATAAAAACACGATTGTACTGGGCACATGTCTGAGAGTATTGGGAGAGCACATTCTCTTTTTAACTCAGAGAATATATAGGCTTAATTTAATGAATCTAAATTCTTGAATTACAAAAATTCTTTTAGTTCGAGGGGAGATAAATTGAATTCACTGAGATGTTATGTGTATGCACTAATTTTCTCCTGCTGCTTTAACGAGTTACCCTGTATACAGTTCTATAGGTCCGAGGTCGGACTTGGGTTGCCCTGGGCTGAAGTCAAGGTGTTGGTGGGAGGCATTCCTTTTTGGAGACTGCAGAGGAGAATGTTTCCTTCTCATAGGTTTGTTGGCAGCATTCAGTTCTTGCAGCTGTGAAACCTATGTCCCTGTTTTCTCTCTGGCTGTAAGTGAGCTCGCTCAGTCGTGTCTGACTCTGCGACCCCATGGACTGTAGCCCGCCAGGCTCCTCCATCTGTGGGATTTTCCAGCAAGGACACTGAAGTGGGTTGCCATTTCCTTCTCCAGGGGATCTTCCTGACCCAGGGATTGAACCCGGGTCTCTTGCATTGCAGGCAGATTCTTTACCATCTGAACCATCAGGGAAGCCCCTCTGGCTGTAAGCAAAGGGCCATTTCCTCTTCTGGGGATCACTGGATTCCTTCCTCCATCTTCAAAGCAGTAGTAACGTCAATCCTTTGCACATTGTGCTTCTCTGAAACACTCTTCTTTCAGTTTTCCACTTTAAAGGGGTCACATGTTTAGCTGGGTCAGGATAATATCTCTGTTCCAAGGTTCTTAGCCTTAATCACAGCAGCAAAGTGCATTTTGCTGTATAAAGCAACATATTCACAAGAGGTTAGGATGTGCACATATTTGATTCATTCTGTCTACCATAGAGCATCAGTCAAAAATTTGGAAGCTGCAAATAGGAAACATGACTGATAGCAATGTAAAGAAATGGAAACCCTTTCTCTGTGGTAAGAGGGAGTCTGGAGGCAGACAGGGCGGACGTGGGTGGACGGTCAGGGACGTTGGCTCCCGTCTTTCCGCTCCACCACCTTCAGTGTCTCGGCTTTGCTGCTGGTGCTGTAGCCCAGGCTCTGTGTCTGCTTTCTAGGCCGTCAGGAAGAGGGGGAATTGTTACTGAGTCTCTCCTTCGGACTTTCTCATGTATCTTTGGTCAGTATGGGGTCAAATGGCCACCTTTGTTGCAAGAAAGGATAAGAAATAGACTATCTGGTAGAGATAAACTACATTGTCTGGAAAGCCTTAGAGCAATTATGAGTCATCTCATGAAACAGTCATGAGAGATATCTAGGGGGTTTAAGCAAAGGAGAGTGAGGGAGCGTTCTTGACTAGGCAGTGAACAATGAGTTATCTCAGACTCAAAGGAAAAATGAAGCAACCAATAGTCAGGAGAGAAATATCGAGCATGTCTCCAAGGAACAGGAACATTCCTGAGCAATAGGAATTTGTGAACTTTTCCTGAGATAGTGCAATAATGTAACTCTCCTCCAGGAACTCTTAACATCTGGGTTTTCATTTCCAGATTTTAAATGCCTGGGAGAAAAACTTTGATTGGCCCATGTTAGGTCAGATGCATACACTGGGCTTATTAATTATGACCCTGAAATCAGGGACATTTAGTGTAGACGAAATATGCCTGGAAATCTAACCTTGTGTTTTGACTATTCTAGAGAAATGTTAATTATGGGATAAACCTTTAGTCAAGTGATGTCTGTTACATTAAAAAAGTAAACATGAATGAAACTTGAAATTCTAACTAGATGAGTGTGTCATGATTCTATTATGTGATGTTGGTGGCCAGCACAATGTGGCACCAGAAGTTTTACCAAATGACATTGAAATATATTCAAAATTATACTAATGTTTAGATCTCATTTAACTCACTTTAGAAGAACTACAGTTACTGTGCTAGAAATGTATAGTGATGATGCTACCAAAACTATGACACACGTGAATAACACGTTACACTAATATTTCAGAAGTGGTAACCTTTACAGTTACCTATTTACCTCTCAGTCTGTTTACCTGTATGGGAGTTCTAGTAACATCATACTCAATGGTGAAAAGCTGAACGGTTTTTATCTAAGATCAAGAACAAGAAAAGGACACTTTGCAACCCTGGGCAGTTTACTGAAGAGAGTTAATCATCTCAAGCATAGTGTGTGGCAAGATACGACCTCACACAGTTATGAGAATTAAGAGATGTGTATGAAAGTGGTTGGTGTGGCCAGGAACTCAGGAATCCACTGGCTACCTGCCTTTGATTCAGCAGGTCTAAGCCTAGACATCGGTGTCTGAGTTCTGAGAGATTCCCCGGGTGGTCGCACTGCTCATGCAGGTTCAGAGAAACCTGTCAGCGACTCAGTGTCTTGCACGTGGTAAGTACTTGGTAGTTGTTTTTATGTACAGAATATAAGGATTCTGTTACATTTATTAAGGCTGCCATGACTTTTAAAAATTAAGCACAATGATAAAACTTGCCCTAAATAAGCAGCTCAGATTATTTTAACTATGAGAGAAAGAGAGAGAGATGGAGGTAAGAACAGAGGAATGGAGGGAGAGAGACAAAATTAAAATGAACAAAGAAAAAATATAAATGCTATTTATGGTCAACATTTGTACAACGGGACTTAAAGATTAAATATGAGAGATGTCGAAGGTCTTCAGCTCATGGTCATGTATAATTTTCTTGAGGGAAATCGGAATCATTTTTGCTTTACAATGTGTAGAACCAAGTTAGTTAGTTGATATGTATGCTTTACCACTGATAAGCACACAAATTTCATTTACAGTTTGTCGTATTCTACTTATCACCGTAAATAGGTTAAAGCTTTGTTCTTTGTGAGATGACCTCCAAAGAAATTCAACTGCTGTGATACAAAGATAGTTGCAAACTTGGGGAAATGGAAAATATCTCAAAACAATCTAGCAGCTGTCAAGGATTTATTACACTGTACATTTTTAACATAAGGAAAAGATCTCATTCCATTTTGCAAATAGTTTTCAGCAATAAAAAGTCATATGAAAAGGTTACAGTGCTTAGCATATAGTGTTTCCAATATTTCAAAAGTTTGTCTGCTTTTCTTTGTAGGAAAAAGACAAAACAGCAAGCCTTAGGGAATGGAGAGAATCTACTTTCCAGAGCCACTATGTAATAAGACTCAAATATCCAGGTGTCAACAACAACAACAAATTATAAGGTATATAAGAAACAGGAAAGTATGACCCATGCAGAGAGACAAAATAAATGGATAGAAATGATTCCTGAGGATGACCAAATGCCAGACTTGCTAGACAAAGACTTTCTTAAAGATGCTCAAGCGTTACAGGAAGACGTGGACAAGTCAGGAAAAGCAATGGGTGTACAAAATAGAAATATCAATGAAGAAACATAAAGCATAAAAGGAACAAAAACAAATGCTGAAGCTGAAAAGTGTAACAGAAATGAAAAACCCACTAAAGGGACTCAAAAGCAAATTTGAGCAGGCAAAAGAAAGAATCAGTAGACTTGAGGAAAACCATTGAAACTATCGTGTCTGAGGAACAGAAAAAGGGTAAAGAAATGGGAATAGAGCCTGAGGCATCTGGGGACCATCATCAAGAAAAGGAACAGAGGCATCATCGCAGAAGGAGGAGAAAGAAAGAGGCAGAGAGATATTTGAAGAAATAATGATATAAAAATTCCTAAACTTAAACTAAGATAAGAATCTACAAATCCAACAAGCTCAATGGACTCCAAGCAGGATACATTCAAAGTGACCCACACTGAGGCAAGTTATGCTCAAACTGTTGAAAGATAAAAACAAAGAGAGTACCTTGAAAGTAAAAGAGAGAAGTTATTCATCACACACACCCAGCACCCCCAACAAAATGAGCATAGTTCTCACCAGAAACCTTGGAGACCAGAAGGCAATGAGTTCAGATCACCAACATGCTGAAAGAAGAAAACTGCCAACTTGGAATTCTACATTTAGGAAAACTCTTCCTCAGAAATAAGGGAGAAATTAAGACGTTTCCAGATAAACAAAAGCTGAGGGGGGTTATTAGCATCTGACCTCACTGCAAGAAATGATAAGGAAATCCCCCAGGTTGAAATAAAAGGATGTTAGACAGGAACTCAACAGAGTTGTATAGGAGCAGAGGTTTTGCTTTGTATTAAACTCAGACAGGTATAACCTCAAATTAAAATGTTAAAACTTTAGTATATTAAATGTAATCCCCATGGTAACCACAAAGAAAATAGCTATAGTGTGTGCACAGAAGGAAACTGAAAAAGGAAGGAAACTGTTTCAATCAAACACAGTAAGGCAGGAAATGAAGGACAAAGACGCAGGGAGCCCTGCAGAAACGAGCAGCAAAAATGACAGAGACAAGCCCCTCCCTACTGGTAAATAGTTTAAATGTAAATGGATCACACTCTCAAATGAAAGACAAAGATTGGCAGACTGAATTTTTAAAAATAATCCAACTGTATGCTGCTTAAAAGGATTCACTTTAGATTCAAAGACATAAAAAGATTTAGAGTGAAAAGATGGAAAAAGATATTCTATGTATAGAAACCAGGAGAGCTTGGGAGCATATGCTAATATCATACAAAATAAGCTTGAATCAAAAATGCCTGTAAGAGACAAAAAATCTATATAATAATGTTTCAATACAGCAAGATTATATAACAATTATAAATATTTACACACCTAAAAACAGACCCTCAAAATATATATGAAGAAAAACCTGGCAGAACTGAAGGGAGGTATAGACAGTTCTACAGTAATAGTTAGAGATTTCACTTCCCACCTTCAGCAATGAACAGAGCAACCTGATAGGAGACAAGTAAGGAAACAGAAGACGTGAGCAGCACAGTAAACCCGCTGGATCTGCCAGACCTAATCCACAGAGCACTGCAGCTACTCCAAGTGCTCATGGCACATCCTCCAAGGTAATCCATACAATGGACCACAGACTGGTCTCCAGATTTTAGAAGATTGCTATCACACAAAGCCTTTTCTAAACACAAGTTGAAATTAGAAGTTAATAACAGAAATAAAATAGAAAAAATTTACATGTATGTAATAATGTAAAAGTATAGTCTTAAGAAGTGGGTCAAAGAAGAAATCACAAAAGAAATTAGAAAATACTTAGAATTGCATAAATATGAAAATATAGCATGTCAAAATGGATACAGTGCAGTGAATGTGCTGCAAAGAGTAAAATTTATAACTGTAAATGCTTATATTGAAAAGGAAGAAAGATCGCAAATCAACAATCTAAATTTATCCTATAAGGAACTAGAAAAAGAAGAACAAACTAACCTCAAAGCTAGCAGAAGGAAGGAAATAATAAAGATCAGAACAGAGATAAATAAAATAGAGAATAGAAAAACAATAGAGAAATTCAATGAAGCAGAAGTTGGTTCTTCAAAGAGATCAACGAAATCGACAAACTTGAAGCAAGCTGGAGTAAATCAGAAAGAAAGACTCAAATCACTAGAATTAGAAATCAAAGTGGGGACATTACTACCAAACCACA
This sequence comes from Oreotragus oreotragus, assembly GCA_006410675.1. Taxonomy (NCBI): domain Eukaryota; kingdom Metazoa; phylum Chordata; class Mammalia; order Artiodactyla; family Bovidae; genus Oreotragus; species Oreotragus oreotragus. The sequence goes on along the minus strand of SJYX01023449.1, from coordinate 99,543 downwards.
AGTATACCAAAGAATATGAGAGGGCACACGAACAGCTGTACATCAACAAACTGGATAACCTATGTGAAATGGACAAAAACCTGGAGACACAAAACTTAGCAAGAATGAATCAAGAAGAAATGGAAAATCTGAATAGAGATGAAGCTAGTGAGGAGCCTGAGTCAGTAATAAAGAATCTCCCAACAAAGGAAGCCCAGGACCGGAAGGCATTTGAAGAAGAAATAACGCCAATCCCTCTCAAACCCAAAGAATTTAGAAGCGAGAACTTCCAGGTTTATTCTAAATGAAAGTGAAAGCCTCTCAGTCGTGTCTGACTCTTTGTGACCCCATGGACTATACAGACCATGGAATTCTCCAGGCCAGAATCCTGGAGTGGGGAGCCTTTCCCTTCTCCAGGGGATCTTCCTAACCCAGGGATCGAATCCAGGTCTCCCACATTGCAGATGGATTCTTTAGCAGCTGAGCCACAAGGGAAGCCAAAGAATCCTGGAGTGGGTAGCCTGTCCATTCTCCAGGGGATCTTCCCAACCCAGAAATCGAACTGGGGTTTCCTGCATCGCAGGCGGATTCTTTACCAACAGAGCTATCAGGGAGAGGCTAGCAATGCTCTGATAGGTAAGCCACAGAACACTACAAGAAAAGAAAACTACAGGTGAAGGTCCCTCATGAATATTGATCCAAAACTCTTCTAGAAAATATAATTAAACTGATCTTATCAGCATACTGAAAGTGTTATACACCATGGACAAGTGGTATTTATTCCTGCAATGCAAAGATGCTTCAGCATATGAATATCTTTCACGCAGCATAACCCAGGGATCGAATCCAGGTCTCCCACATTGCAGATGGATTCTTTAGCAGCTGAGCCACAAGGGAAGCCAAAGAATCCTGGAGTGGGTAGCCTGTCCATTCTCCAGGGGATCTTCCCAACCCAGAAATCGAACTGGGGTTTCCTGCATCGCAGGCGGATTCTTTACCAACAGAGCTATCAGGGAGAGGCTAGCAATGCTCTGATAGGTAAGCCACAGAACACTACAAGAAAAGAAAACTACAGGTGAAGGTCCCTCATGAATATTGATCCAAAACTCTTCTAGAAAATATAATTAAACTGATCTTATCAGCATACTGAAAGTGTTATACACCATGGACAAGTGGTATTTATTCCTGCAATGCAAAGATGCTTCAGCATATGAATATCTTTCACGCAGCACACCCATTAACGCAATGTGGGGCAATTACATGATCACCAATTACATTTCTCAACATAGAGAAAGCATTTGGCAAAATCCATCACTCTCTCGTGGATCACTCAGCACACTAGGAATAGAGGAAAACTACCCAACATAATAAAGATCATGCCTGAAAAATGCACCGCTAACCTCACACTCCGGGGAAGGCAATGGCACCCCACCCCAGTACTCTTGCCTGGAAAATCCAATGGAAGGAGTAGCCTGGTGG
>SJYX01023449.1:69334-97868 GCA_006410675.1 Oreotragus oreotragus | reverse complement strand
TTTCTCTTTCATGCATTGGAGAAGGAAATGGCAACCCACTCCAGTATTCTTGCCTGGAGAATCCCAGGGATGGGGGAGCCTGGTGGGCTGCCGTCTATGGGGTCACACAGAGTCGGACACGACTGAAGTGACTTAGCAGCAGCAGCAGCAACCTCACACTCAATGGTGAGATACTCGGAGCTCTTCCTCTGAAATCAGGAACAAGACCAGAATGTTAATTTTCACCTCTGTTCAGCAGAGGATTGAAAGTTCTGGCCTTTTTAACTTTTTTTCTTTTCAGTTTGGGCTGCTAGAGCAGAATACCATAAATCCAGTGGCTTAAACAACAGACATTTGTTTCTCACAGTTCTGGAGTCTGGGAAATCTAAGATCAAAGGCAATTTGCATCCTGATGAGAACTCTATTTTTGGTTTGCAGATTGCCTCCTCACATTGCTGAGAGAAAGAGAGAGAGAATCTCTCTTGTGCCTTTTGTAGAAAATAAGGGTTTGTATTGCATTCATGAGGACTCCACCCTCATGACCAAATCTTCAAATATCAGAAGATCAAGGATTAAGGCTTCAACATATGAATTTGGGGGGAGCATTTGGTGCATAATATAATCGTAGCTATTAGTCAAGAAAAGGAATAAAAATAATCAAACTAGAAAGGAAGAAGTAAAACATCTACTCATAGATGATAGGATTTTTTGGTCAAAAATGCTAAAATTTTTACACATACATGCAGAGTGAGAAGCAAAAACTGTTAGAATTAACACATAATTCCAACAGAGCTGCAGAATACAAAATCAACACACAAATATAATCTGCTTCTCTACACACTTGCAATAAACAATCCAAAAAGGAAATTAAGAAAACAATTTGAAGACATTATGTAGAGTGAAAGAAATCAGACATAAAGGACTAAATATTGTATGAACCAATTCACATGAAATGTCCACAACAGGCAAATCTACACAGCAAATATAAATTAGTGGTTGCCTCAGGCTGGGGAGCAGGAATCAGGAATGGGGAGTGACTGCTGATGAGCTCAGTTCAGTTCAGTCGCTCAGTCGTGTCTGACTCTTTGCAACGCCATGGACTGCAGCAAACCAGGCTTCGCTGTCCATCACCAACTTCCGGAGCTCGCTCATCCACTGAGTTGGTGATGCCATCTAACCATCTCATCCTCTATCATTCCCTTCTCCTGCCTTCAATCTTTCCCAGCATCAGGGTCTTTTCCATCAGGTAGCCAAGGTATTCGAGTTTCAGCTTCAGCATCAGTCCTTCCAAAGAACACACAGGACTGATCTCCTTTAGGATGGACTGATTGGATCTCCTTGCAGTCCAAGGGACTCTCAAGAGTCTTCTCCAACACCACAGTTCAAAAGCATCAATTTCTCGGTGCTCAGCCTTCCTCACAGTCTAACTCTCACATCCATACATGACCAATGGAAAAACCATAGCCTTGACTAGACGGACCTTAGTCGGCAAAGTAATGTCTCTGCTTGTTAATGTGCTGTCTAGATTGTCATAGCTTTTCTTTCAAGGAGCAAGCGTCTTTAAATTTCAAGGTTGCATGAAATCATTGCATCTGCAATGATTTTGGAGCCCAAAAAATAAAGTCTGTCATTGTTTCCATTGTTTCCCTATCTATTTGCAATGAAGTGATGGGACTGGTTGCCATGATCTTACTTTTTTGAATGGTGAGTTTTAAGCTAGCTTTTTCACTCTCCTCTTTCACTTTCATCAAGAGGATCTTCAGTTTCTTGTTGCTTTCAGTGTCATCTGCATATCTGCGGTTATTGATATTTCTCCCAGCAAATGTGATTCGAGCTTGTGTTTCATCCAGCCTGGCATCTCACATGATGTGCTCTGCATACAAGCTAAATAAGCAGGATGACAATATGCAGCCTTGACATACTCCTTTCCCAATTTGGAACCAGTCTGTTGTTCCATGTCTGGTTCTAATTGTTGCTTTTTGACCTGCACACAGACCTCTCAGGAGGCAGGTAAGGTGCTCTGGTATCCCCATCTCTTTCAGAATGTTCCACAGTTTGTTGTGATCGACAGAGTCAAAGGCATTGGCATAGTAAATAAAGCAAAAGTGGATGTTTTTCTGGAATCTTCTTGCTTTTTTTATGATCCAACATATTGTTGGCAACTTGATCTCTGGTTCCTCTGCCTTTTCTAAATCCAACTTGAACATCTGGAAGTTCTTGATTCATGTACTGCTGAAGACTCACTTGGAGAACTTAGAGCATTACTTTGCTGGCGTGTGAGATGAGTGCAATTGTGCAGTAGTTTGAGCATTCTTTGGCATTGCCTTTCTTTGGGATTGGAATGAGAACTGAGCTTTTCCAGTTCTGGGGCCACTGCTGAGTTTTCCAAATTTGCTGGCATATTGAGTGCAGCATTTTAACAGCGCCATCTTTTAGGATTTGAAATAGCTCAGCTGGAATTCCATCACCTCCACTAGCTTTGTTCATAGTGATGCTTCCTAAGGCCCACTTGACTTCACATTCCAGGATGTCTGGCTCTAAGTGAGTCATCACGCCATCGAGGCTCTCTGGGTCATTAAGATCTTTTTTGTAGAGTACTTCTGTGAATATTTGCCACCTCTTCTTAATGTCTTCTGCTTCTGTTATGTGTATAGGATTTCTGTCCTTTATCGAGCCCATCTTTGCATGAAAGGTTCCCTTGTATCTCTGATTTGCTTGAGGAGATCTCTAGTCTCCCCCATTAGATTGTTTCCCTCCACTTCTTTGCACCGATTGCTGAGGTAGGCTTTCTTGTCTCTCCTTGCTCTTCTTTGGGCCTCTGTGTGCAGATGGGTGTATCTTTCCTTTTCTCCTTTGTCTTTCACATCTCTTCTTTTCTCGGCTATTTGCAAGGCCTCCCCAGACAACCTTTTGCCTTTTTGCATTTCTTCTTGGGGATGGTTCTAATCCCTGCCTCCTATGCGTCACAAACCTCCACCCGCAGTTCTTTAGGCGCTCTGTCCCCCAGATCTAATCCCTTGAACCTATTTGCCACTTCTACTCTTTAACTGTAAGGGATGCAACTTAGGTCATACCGAATGGTCCAGTAGTGTTCCCTACTTTCTTCAATTTAAGTCTGAATTTGGCAGGAGTTCATGATCCAAGCCACAGTCAGCTCCAGGTCTTGTTTTTGCTCACTGTATAGAACTTCTCCATCTTTGGCTGCAAAGATTATAATCAATCTGATTTCAGTATTGACCATCAGGTGATTTCTATGTGGGGCTTCCCTTGTGACTCAGTTGGTAAAGGATCCACCTGCAATGCGAGAGACGTGGGTTCGATACCTGGATTGGGAATATCCCTTGGAGAAAGGAAAGGCTACCCATTCCAGTATTCTGGCCTGGAGAATTCCTTGGACTATATAGTTCATGAGGTCACAAAAAGAGTCACTTGGACTTCAAGGATATCAAATTCTCAGCTGGTAAAGGATCCACCTGCAATGCGAGAGACGTGGGTTCGATACCTGGATTGGGAATATCCCTTGGAGAAAGGAAAGGCTACCCATTCCAGTATTCTGGCCTGGAGAATTCCTTGGACTATATAGTTCATGAGGTCACAAAAAGAGTCACTTGGACTTCAAGGATATCAAATCAGTCAATCCTAAAGGAAACCAACCCTGAATATTCATTGGAAGGACTGATACTGAAGCTGAAACTCTAATACTTTGGCTGCTGCTGCTGCTAAGTCACTTCAGTCGTGTCCGACTCTGTGTGACCCCATAGACGGCAGCCCACCAGGCTCCCCCATCCCTGGGATTCTCCAGGCAAGAATACTGGAGTGGGTTGCCATTTCCTTCTCCAATTCATGAAAGAGAAAAGTGAAAGTGAAGTCGCTCAGTCTGTCCGACTGTTAGCGACCCCATGGACTGCAGCCCACCAGGCTACTCCGTCCATTGGATTTTCCAGGCAAGAGTACTGGGGTGGGGTGCCACTACCTGATATGAAAACCTGACTCGTTGAAAAAGACCCTGATGCTGGGAAAGATCGAAGGCTGGAGGAGAAGGGGACGACAGAGGATAAGATGATTGGATGGCATCACTGACTTGACTGACATCAGTTTGAGCAAGCTCCAGGAGTTGGTGATGGACAGGGAATACTGGTGAGCTGCAGTCCATGGGGTCACAAAGATTCAGACACAACTGAGCGACTGAAGTGAACTGAACTGATGTCTATGTGAGGAGTCATCTCTTGTGTTGTTGGATGAGGGTGTTTGCTATGACCAGTGTGTGCTCTTGGCAAAATTGTTAGCCTTTGCCTGCTTCATTTTGTACTCCAAGGCCAAACTTGCCTGTTACTCCAGGTGTCTCTTGATTTCCTACTTTTGCGTTCCAGTCCCCTATGATGAAAAGGACATCTTTTTGTGGTGTTAGTTCTAGAAGGTCTTGTAGGTCATCATAGAACTGTTCAACTTCAGCTTCTTTGGCATTGGTGCTTGGGGCATAGACTTGGATTACTGTGATATTGAATGGTTTTCCTTAGAAACGAACAGAGATCATTCTGTCGTTTTTGAGACTACACCCAAGTACTGCATTTCGGACTCTTTTGCTGACTACTCCGTTTCTTCCAAGGGATTTTTGCCCACGATAGTTGATATAATGGTCATCTGAATTAAATTTGCCCAACTTGTCTAACTCAATGAAATTATGAGGCATGCCATGTAGGGCCACCAAGACAGATGGGTCATGGTGGAGAGTTTTGACAAAATGTGGTCCACTGGAGAAGGGAATGGCAAACCCCTTCAGTATTCTTGCCTTGAGATCCCCGTGAACAGTATGAAAAGGCAAAAAGGTATGACACTGAAAGATGAACTCCCCAGATCGGTAGGTGCCCAATACACTACTGGAGAAGAGCGTATTGGGCACGTGGAGAAAAAACTCCAGAAACAGTGAAGAGACGAAGCCCAAGTGAAAATGGTGCCCAGTTGTGGATGTGACTGGTGATGGGAGTAAAGTCCGGTGCTGTAAAGAGCAATATTGCACAGGAACCTGGAATGTCAGGTCCATGAATCAAGATAAATTGGAAGTGGTCAAACAGGAGGTGGAAAGAGTGAACATCGACACTTTAGGAATCAGTGAACTAAAATGGACCGGAATGGGTGCGTTTAATTCAGATGACCGTTCCTTCCAAAGGTCAAGCTATTACTGCATGTTTCAAGGCCCCAACTATAAATCTGAGTATCAACATAAGCCCTTTGGTGAGGTCTCAGGCAGTCTTGACTGACAGAACTTAGAAGTTAACTCCCAGGAGGCCAGCAGTAGCTGGACCTTCCTTTGAGAAGTACAAGTCTGGATAACCCAGACCTGCTGAGTTAATGCTTTACTGCTCACAAAGCAGGCTTCTCTTTCAAAAGTTTCACTGTGATCCACTTGTATTTAAATGAAGCAAATAGTAAATTCAAAGAAACAAAATAGTATATAATGAAAAGCATTCCTCTCATCTCGACTATGCTTCCCTTCAAAACACAACCCATGTCCTCAAATTTTGTACGGAGCCCCAGATACACTTTAGTTGCATATGCATATATAAGCAAATATGTGTTGCTTGTTTAAAACCTTTACTACAAATAGCAGCTGAGAATTATAAGTGGAAAAATGACACATTAACCACTGGTTTGTTTTTTTTTTTTTGAGGCCACTTTTTAGTCTCCTTTTTTTTTTAAGTGTGGAAACTATACACATAAAATTTGTCATTTAAAACATTTTTAGGTGTACAGTTCAGTGGTATTGATTACATTCACAATTTTCTTCCACCATTATCACTATTTCCCAAGCTTTTTCAATTGTTCCAAACAGAACCCAGTAAGTCTTTTTGCCTCTCCGCCCTGATTCAGCCCTCGACGACCTCTAATTTACTTCTGTCTCTGTGAATTTGTCTATTCTAGATACTGCAAAGAAGAGTTATCGTGTGTTTTTTTGGTCCATTTGTGTCTGACATTGCATTTAGCATATGGTTTTCAAAGTTCATCTGTGTTGTGACATGAATCTGAGCTTTATGTCTTTTTATGTCCAAATAATATTCTACTGAATGTATATACCACATTTTATGTATCCATTCATGTATTGGTGGGTACTTGAATAGGGCTTCCCTGGTGGCTTAAAGGTTAAAGTGTCTGCCTCCAATGCGGGAGACCCAGGTTCGATCCCTGGGTCGGGAAGATCCCCTGGAGAAGGAAATGGCAATCCACTCCAGTATTCTTGCCTGGAGAATCCCATGGACGGAGAAGTCCACGGGGTCACAAAGAGTCGGACACAACTGAGCGATTTCACCTTCACCTTTCACCTTCACCTGAATGCTTTCCACCTTTTTACTATTGTAAATAATGCTACAATAAACATTGACATAAATTATCTGTGTTCCTGTTTTCAATTCTTTGGAGTATATACCTAAGGGCTGGAATTCCTGGATAATGTGGTAATTCTATTATACATTTAACCTTTTGCAGAGCTACCAAACTGTTTTCAACAATGACTGAACCATTTAAAATTACCATCAGCAATGTAAAAGTGTTCTAGTTTCTCCACATTTTTGCTCAAATTTGTAATTTTCTATTTTTAAAATTATAATCATCCTGGTAGGTGTAAAGTGATAGCCCATTTTGATTTGCTTTTATACTTTGGTCACCTGATGTGAAGAACTGACTCATCGGAAAAGACTCTGATGCTGGAAAAGATTGAAGGCAAGAGGAAAAGGGGGAAGACAGAGGATAGGATGGTTGGATGGCATCACTAACTAGAGGGACATGAGTTTGAGCAAGCTCCGGGAGCTGGTGATGGACAGGGAAGCCTGGCATGCTGCAGTTTGTGGGGTTGCAAAGAGTTGGACACAACTGAGTGACTGAAGTAACTGAACTTAATGACCAGTTGTATTTCTTTATATTGTATTTCTTTGGAGAAATGTCTATTCAAGCCTTTTACTCATTTTATTTATTCTTCCGTTTTTGTGTTGTTGAGTTGTGGGAGTTGTTAATATATTCTGTATATCTATCCCTTATCAGACATTGATTTGAAAATATTTTCCCATTTACTGTAGCATGTCTTCTACTTTCTTGATAATGTCCTTTGATGAACAAATTTAAAATGTTTGATATTCAGTTTATCTATTTTTCTCTTGTTGCTTGCATTTTTGGTGTCTTATCTGAGGATTCATTAACAAATTCAAGGTTACAAAGATTTATTCCTATGTTTTTCTTTCTAGAAGTTGTATTCTTTTCACCCTTATATTTAGATCATGACCTATGTTGAATTAATTTTTGTATATGGGTTATCTAATTTGTTGGTTACCACTGTTCAGAGTATTCACTTATAATTTTGTTATTTCTGTAAAATATATGTCCCCACTTTTGATTTTAGTTATATGTGTCTTCTCCCTTTTTTTTTTTTTATCTATTTTTCTCTTGTTGCTTGCATTTTTGGTGTCTTATCTGAGGATTCATTAACAAATTCAAGGTTACAAAGATTTATTCCTATGTTTTTCTTTCTAGAAGTTGTATTCTTTTCACCCTTATATTTAGATCATGACCTATGTTGAATTAATTTTTGTATATGGGTTATCTAATTTGTTGGTTACCACTGTTCAGAGTATTCACTTATAATTTTGTTATTTCTGTAAAATATATGTCCCCACTTTTGATTTTAGTTATATGTGTCTTCTCCCTTTTTTTTTGTCAGTATAGCTAAATGTGTGCCAATTTTGTCATTTTTTTGGAAAAACTATTTTTGATCTTGTTGACTTTCTATTTTTCTGTTCTTGATTTAAGTTATCTCCATTCTAATTGCCAACATCTCCTGGGTCATAGAAAAAGCAAAGGAATTCCTGAAAAACATCTACTTCTGCTTCATTGACCACACTAAAGCCTTTGACTGTGTAGATCACAGCAAACTGTGGGAAATTCTTCGAGAGATGGAAATACCAGAACACCATACCTGCCTCCTGAGAAACCTGTATGCAGGTCAAGAAGCAACAGCTAAAACCAATCATGGAACAACTGACTGGTTCAAAATTAGGAAAACAGTATGTTGAGCAGCAGAATAAATAACATAGAATTGGACTAAAACCCAAGGTGTAAAATAAATATCTGTGATTCCATACTAAGATAAATAAGTGGTTCAGTGAATGAATAACTGAAGAAATAAAGGAAGGAAAGAAGGAAAAGAATCTTATATATACACAGAAGAATGACAAATAATGTATGTAGACACTTGGCCTTCCAGGAGGTGTAGATTAATTCTTCCTCTCTGCCCCATACTCCTCTTTAGCATGGGCTCTGCTCAGTAAGGATACTTGGGAGCTTCCACAAGCCTCTTATCCTTATCCCTCACAGGGCAGGCAGAATGAAAACCACAGTCACAGAAAATGAACCAAACTGATCACATGGATCACAGCCTTCTATAACAATGAAACTATGAGTCTTGCCATGGGCAAGACTTGAGGGCCACTCAAGATGGGCAAGTTGTGGTGGAGAGTTCTGACAAAACTTGGTCCCCTAGAGAAAGGAAGGACAAACTACTTCAGTATTCTTGCCTTGAGAACCCCATGAACAGTATGAAAAAGGAAAAAAGATAGGACACTGAAAGATGAACTCTCCAAGTTAGTAGGTGCCCAACATACTACTGGAGAAGAGTGGAGAAATAAATCCAGAAAGAATGAAGAGATGGAGCCAAAACAAAAACAATGCCCTGTTGTGGATGTGACTGGTGATGGAAGCAAAGTTTGATGCTGTAAAGAACCATATTGCATAGGAACCTGGAATGTTAGGTCGATGAATCAAGGTAAATTGGAAGCAGTCCAACAGGAGGTGGCAAGAGAGAACATAGACACTTTAGGAATCAGTGAACTAAAATGGACTGGAATGGGTGAATTTAACTCAGATGACCATTATATCTACTACTGTAAGCAAGAATCCCTTGGAAAAAATGGAGTAACCCTCATAGTCAACAAAAGAGTCTGAAATGCAGTACTTGAGTGCAGTCTCAAAAATGACAGAATGTTCACTGCCAAGGAAAACCATTCAGTGTCACAATAATTCAAAAGTCTATGCCTCAACTAATAATGCCAAAGAAGATTAATTTGAAAGGTGCTATGAATACCTTGAGAAACCTATATGCAGGTCAGGAAACAACTGTTGGAACTGGACATGGAACAACAGACTGGTTCCAAATAGGAAAAGGAGTACATCAAGGCTGTATATTGTCACCCTGCTTATTTAACTTATATGCCAAGTACATCATGAGAAACCCTGGGCTGGAGGAAGCACAAGCTGGAATCAAGATTGTCGGGACAAATATCAATAACCTCAGATATGCAGATGACATTACCCTTATGGCAGAAAGTGAAGAGGAACTCAAAAGCCTCTTAATGAAAGTGAAAGAGGAGAGTGAAAAAGTTGGCTTAAAGCTCAACATTCAGAAAAATGGCACCTGGTCCCATCACTTCATGGGAAATAGATGGGGAAACAGTGGAAACAGTGTCAGACTTTGTTTTGGGGGGCTCCAAAATCACTGCAGATGGTGACTGCAGCCATGAAATTAAAAGAGGCTTACTCCTTGGANTCAGATATGCAGATGACACTACCCTTATGGCAGAAAGTGAAGAGGAACTAAAGAGCTTCTTGATGAAAGTGAAAGAGGAGAGTGAAAAAGTTGGCTTAAAGCTCAACATTCAGAAAACGAAGATCACGGCATCTGATCCCATCACTTCATGGGAAATAGATGGGGAAAAAGTGGAAACAGTGTCAGACTTATTTTGGGGGGGCTCCAAAATCACTGCAGATGGTGACTGCAGCCATGAAATTAAAAGAGGCTTACTCCTTGGAAGGAAAGTTATGACCAACCTAGATAGCATATTCAAAAGCAGAGACATTACTTTGCCAACAAAGGTCCATCTAGTCAAGGCTATGGTTTTTCCAGTGGTCATGTATGGATGTGAGAGTTGGATTACGAAGAAAGCTGAGCACCAAAGAATTGATGCTTTTGAACTGTGGTGTTGGAGAAAACTCTTGAGAGTCCCTTGAACTGCAAGGATATCCAACCAGTCCATTCTAAAGGTGATCAGCCCTGGGTGTTCTTTGGAAGGAATGATGCTAAAGCTGAAACTCCATTGATTTGGCCACCTCATGTGAAGAGTTGACTCGTTGGAAAAGACTCTGATGCTGGGAGAGTTTCGGGGTGGGAGGAGAAGGGGACAACAGAGGATGAGATGGCTGGATGGCATCACTGACTCGATGGGCATGAGTTTGAGTGAACTCCGGGAGTTGATGATGGACAGGGAGGCCTAGCGTGCTGCAATTCTTGGGGTCACAAAGAGTCTGACACAACTGAGCGACTGAACTGAATGACTGACTGAACTGACTAACTAGATATAAAAGACTTTGGAGAATTCAAATCCAAGATTTCCAAGGGAACAGTGGGCTATGAGCATAAAGCAGGATCAACAATGTCTGTTTTCATAAATGGAAGCCAACAGAAGGCAGGACCCTAAACTACTATTGAGAGTCTTATCCCCTACTCATTATATTGAACCATACACTCTTGGATATTTAGGATGAAGTTCCAAACAGCTTTTAAACAATCAAGTCCAAGTAACGTTTTAGGACTTAATAAGTATATTTAATTAAAGATTTTATTTAACCATATCTAAGTGTATGGGTTTCCCTAGTAGCTCAGTTGGTAAAGAATCCGCCTGCAATGCAGGAGACAAGGGTTTGATCCCTGGGTTGGGAAGATCCCCTGGAGAAGGAAATGGCAGCCCACTCCAGTACTCTTGCCTAAAGAATTCCAAGGATGGAGGAGCCTTGTGGGCTACAGTCCATGGGATCGCAAAGAGTCGGACACGACTGTGTGACTCACGTTCACTTTCACTTTCAAGTGTATGGACTAATATTTTATAAGAATACAGAAAACTGGTAATTATATCAAGTTAACATCACAATGTATATCTCGCTATTCACTAAATCTTTCACTAAAGTGAAAAGTACTAGTCACTCAGTCATGTCTGACTCTTTGTGACCCCCATAAACTGTAGTCCCCTAGGCTCCTTTGTCCATGGAATTCTCCAGGCAAGAATACTGAAGTATTTAGCCATTCCCTTCTCCAGAAGATCTTCCTGACCCAGGGATTGAACTCAAGTCTCCTGCATTGCAAGCAGATCCTTTACTGCCTGAGTCATCAGGCGTATGAACTAAAATTTCATAAGACTATAGCAAATTGGTAATTATATCAGGTTAATATCACAATGCATATCATGCTGGTCACTAAATCTTGGCAATGTTGGATTAAGAATCCAGTCAAGGAATTATGGACTTACATACCTGTGGTATCCACTTAGAAGACACAAAGCTTGTCACTTCTATTACAGACAAGCCAGTTTGGGAAAGCTGATTGATAAATTCAATTTTTATATCTGTAGGAACTATAACCTAAGAAAACATTAAAAATTACATGTTATTGGCATAGAGTCTAAGGCACATAAATAGAAATTAATTCTTAACTGAAAGTAAATACTATTTAAGATGTATAAATTTAAGTAGCTACTGAGAACAAACATAATCATCTAATATATGAAATCCACATAAGCCTTTAGACTCTGAGTAAATTTTTAGATTTAACATTTTAAATAAACTGTGTAAAATAAACATCAAACTACCTTTTCATTCTGCAATCCATCCCTAGGTCCAACTTCTACTATTTTAACATATTCAGGGAATCCGGACAGCTGGGCTGATGCCTGAAATGGAAAATACAAGGCAAGAAAAAGAGATAACTGTTATGTCATCAAAGCTGCTTATATGAAAAGTCAAACAATTCCACTTTGTTAAGATTAAGTTATCACCCTGGAAAATTAATAAAGGTAAGAAATCAATACAATGATATAATGCAATATACAAAGTTTATGCTATTAACTACATGAAGTCATTTTTTCTTACAGTCCAGTAATAGTATAATTGGGCATCCCTGGTGGCTCAGCAGTACAGAATCTGTCTGGGATGCAGAAGGTGAAGGAGACATGGCTTCAATCCTTGGATCAAGACGATTCCCTGGAGGAGGGCATGGCAACCCACTCCAGTATTCTTGCCTGGAGAATCCATGGATAGAGGAGCCTGGTGGGCTGCAGTCCATAGGGTTGCAGAGTCAGACACAACTGAAGCGACTGAGCATAGCCCAATAGTCTAATTATGATTAAAACTCAAAAGATGAATTCAAAGATAAAACTGTGAAGATGCCTTAAGATTTAACGATCAAATCTGTTGAGTACTTCTGTGTGTGATGATAAACATAGCATCATTTGAGTTCCTACAAAAAATAGATCTTTGTATTGACAGACTTTTGCACTTTCCTTCACTTGCCAAGTGTGAATTCAGATTTCTTGCCTGTGCTGACGAAGATGTGTTGTTTATTTCTTGTCTGTGTCACACAGCATGACCAGCACCTAAACACAGCTTCCTGAAGGTCAGAGTCCCCCACCGCCGCCAGGATGACGCAACCCTGGATATTCCCGTCTGTCCCTAAACTAAGGATTGTGGACATACTATGTTTCGAAGGACACTAGTTTAAAATGGGGGAAATAGAAACAGACTTTCCCAACTGCATATTGCAGTTAAAATTAGAAATAGGCTACATCTTTCCAGACGGAACAAACATAACCTCGTGGTATCTCTAAGCACAGTTGAGGTCCGATAATCAATCATCAGAGTCTTCAAGCTAACAGAATTGAACCAGATCAGCATAACCTGTGCTTCGAAGTTTTCATTTGCTTGCTTTTTTGTTTTTTGTCTTGCCTTCCATAAGGGATGATTAATCTGGGCTGACCAAATTGTACTGTCTCTGTACTGGTAACAATCACAAGCATACAGAGATGAAGTGGCTATTTTGGGTGTGGGACTCCATTTGTTTCCATAACACGGAAGAACATGCCCTGCCCACCCTTGGAGGATCCATACGTGTTGCTTGATTTTCTTANTCTAACGCTCGGTTTTTATTATGTTGAGGTATGTTCCCTTTAAACCCATTTTCTGGAGGGTTTTTATTGTAAATTGATGTTGAATGTTGTCAAATGCTTTTATTCTGCCTTTACTGAAATGATCAAATGGTGTTTATTCTTCAACTTCTTGATGTGGTGTATCACATTGATTGACTCGCCAGTGCTGAACCATTTTTACCTCCCTGGAAGGGATCCAGCATAGTGACCATGTACGATTTTTGGTGTGCTGTGGAGCTCAGCTTGCTAACCTTCTGTTGAGAACGTCTGTGTCTGTGCTCGTCAGGACGCAGGCTTGCAATTTTCTTCGTGTGTGGCTTCTTTGGTTGTAGTACCAGGTAATGCTGGCCTCATAAAATGAGCCTGGAAGAGCTTCTTCCACTGTTAGATAATTTGGAAACAATAGGTATTAGTTCTTCTCTAAGTGTTTGGTAGAATTTGCCTGTGAAGCCATCTGAACCTGGGCTTTCATGTGTTGGGAGTTGTTTTTTAATTACCCATTCAATTCTGTTACTAATAATAGGTTTATTCAGATTTTCTAATTCTTCATGCTTTAGTCTTGGAAGATTGTATGTTTCTAGGAATTCATCTATGAATTTATCCATTTCTTCTAGCTTGCTGAAGACCTGGGGTTACCTGATTCTCTTGTTTATAAAGAGCAGCTGGATTACATGAAATCTGTCAACTTTTACGTGTTGGCAACTATTCTAAAAATTAAACCTTATGCAGAAAGAATAAAACATCCACCAGTGCCAATCTGCAGCCTCTGCTGCATTTTGAAGGGTCCACATGCTCAAGAGAACATAGGTCTGAGGTGATTCACATGTTGAAGCTGCATGGACATGGATTCTAATCACAGCATATGGAGGAACTTCCTAACAAGTACAGCTAGACAGCAGTGGGATAGTCGTTCCCCCTCAGAAGTGCAGCTGCTCCCTGGGGACCTGCAGCCAGCACACATGATAGATGGCCATCTCTCAGCTGTGCTGCAGGTGAGATTGGACTGCATGAGTCTCAGGCTCCTCCCATGTTGAGTCTATAAATCTACACACTCACAGCAGGCTGCTATATCATGAGTGTCTTTTCTTTGGATTACAAAATAAATTGTTGTTTATAAAGAGCTGCTAAGGGAAAAAGGCATAGGCGGCAGGAGGAAGTGGCCTCCAAGAAGCAACTGTCACTGGGCAGAGATCAACACAGTGACTTGGTTATAAAATAAGTTTGAAACATCTTCCTCTCAAACTTGTCTTTATCTGAAAAAAAAAAAAAAAAAAAGCCAAAATCTTTTACTATTCCGTTTTGGTTATCTTATTAAAGCCAAGCAGATATGTGAGCTCAAGCTTTCTTGTCCACCATTAAAAAGGAACCAGTTTGTGGCTTTAATATACTTCCCGAAACGTAGTGAACTTTAAAATGAAAGTGTTTGTTGCACAGCCTGAATGGCCAATAACTCAGCCGCGTGCATCCGTGTTACTGTCTGTGATTTGTCACTCATGCCTCTCTACAATAATCTCTCCTCGAAGAACTGTCTCAGTGAGTATCTTCAAAGTAAACGAAACCTGTCTTATTAACNCAGCCTGAATGGCCAATAACTCAGCCGCGTGCATCCGTGTTACTGTCTGTGATTTGTCACTCATGCCTCTCTACAATAATCTCTCCTCGAAGAACTGTCTCAGTGAGTATCTTCAAAGTAAACGAAACCTGTCTTATTAACATACTGGTTCATGTGAGAGCATATAGAAAGCAAATGCGTACACACTGGTTCATGTGAGAGCGTATAGAAAGCAAATGTGTATATGCAGAATTCTCTCCAGGGCCTGCTCTTGTTCACTGCTGCTTCCTTGTACTGGAACGTGAACTGTTTCATTTAGTGCAGCATGTCTAGTGCCTAGAATAGTACATGGTAAGTGTGGGACGAATTCTAACACTTGAATGGAATTCTTCTACTTTCAGCTTCTGAACTACCAATGTTGATGCTAGAGACAAGCAACAAGGGAAATTCCTCAAATCAAAAGATTCGGCGGGGTGTGCAGCAGGGAAAAGGCTTGGAGAGGGGAAGAGGGACAGTCTCCTTGCCCACAGAGGGGCGCTGGTCTCCAGCCCTGTGGGCTTTGCTGGCTCCCAGGCTGGCCGCAGGCTGGCCCGGGGTTCATGGCTGCTTTGCCGAGGCCATAGTGTGGGTGGCAGAATGTTTACTGGGGAGGCAGGATTCACATGCATGCACAGTCTCTACCAATCATTATTTAAAACTTTTGCTGGACTCTCAGTGTTTGATGCAACATGAGCAAAAGGAGTATTAGGCAAAGCCCAGTTTCAGTTTTGGCCCACGATAACATTCTCAGTGACCTACTGAAATCATCAGTCAAGAGAGACATTGCCCTGTCCCCACCTACCCCTGCCTCAACCCAGCTTTTCAGGAGTGTTGGGAAGAACCCTCCCCTCTCCTCTTTTTCCTTTCCTAGCTCTTGAACAGTNCATGGGGGGTCAGGGGCCTCCAGTGAGCCCCTTGTGCTGAGGAAGGGGGCAGAAGGGGCACAGTGCACAGGTCAGAGTCCCCTTCCAAGTTCCGTCACCTGAGGGGTGGAACCAATTCAGGAGTGGGTAAGAATCACTTCTGCCTAACAATAAAAGCAGAGCAAGAGCCGGGCAGACCCTACCAGTCGCCTTCAGACAACTGTCAAAGTGGAGTTGCTGTGTACCTGGGTGGATTGGAGCCAGGAGCAGAGATGGGCTTGGTTAAAGCTGATCCCAAGTGTGGAGAGGTGCTCTCTACACAGCTCACTAGCTGGTTTGCTAGTTTGTTCTGCCTTTTTTAAAGAGATACA
Source organism: Oreotragus oreotragus (assembly GCA_006410675.1). Taxonomy (NCBI): domain Eukaryota; kingdom Metazoa; phylum Chordata; class Mammalia; order Artiodactyla; family Bovidae; genus Oreotragus; species Oreotragus oreotragus. Next base: position 82,054 of record SJYX01023449.1, on the reverse strand, counting down.
AATTACATACTATGTAATGATATAAATTACATACTGTGTGCATGTAGTCAAGTACATAATACTGTTGGCCTTTTACATGTTGACACTCTTATAACAGTTTAAGATATAGAACATTTTCTCGGCTGCTTTCAAAAGATGTGGCCCACGCCTTTTGTTTCCATTTCCATAAAATTTGCTTTCCACGCTTACCTTACAAATATAGTCTTTGTTTTGTACCTACTTTACTAATTATAGCAATAGTTTCAGTTTTCAAGCATTGAAAAATTAAGTTTTAAGCCAACAAATCCAACTGAGCACGAGACGATATTCCTTCCGGGGAGTGGGTCTCTGTCCTGGACACTTGCTCTCTGCCTCCTGGAGAGAGATCAGGAGTTTCTCCCCTGTGGTGACAGCATCAGAGGTAGAGTCACCTCACCAGTGGGAGGTTTCTCATACATTAGTCAGCTGATGTCAGTCGGAACAAAATAAAATAAAATTTCAAAAGGAAACCGCTTCTCCAGGACATGTGTGTTTTGCGAACACTTGCAGTATTCTAGAGGAAAACACGTCGTTGACTTTGTAAACGGGTATATTGTCCTTCAAAAACACAGATAGCATTCTCATGTGGAGACATTTCTCATGAGCTTCCTTCCCCAATGAATTTTAGATCCAAGTTAACTTTGAAATTATTAGTTTAAGGTGATTAGCTTTAAATTATTAAAAATAAAATGCCAAATATGCCTTCCCTTTAAAAGGCCCCATGAGGTACAAAACAGATACATTCTAGGGAAAGGATACCCTGTCACAAGCTGTATATCTATGTATTTATATATCTATATCTCTAGCTACGTTCAAGATATACACCTATATACATACATTATGTAAGCATGTGTCTATATACACATCTGTATCTGTCTATAAAGATAAATACAAGGGTACGTACAGTATCACAGCTCTCCTACCACAGTGTGTTCGTATGCTGACCAGCTGGCTGACTGTATAAATGCTGACCCATGACCCTCTTTGAGCACCTACACAGGGGCCCACCGGGCTCAGGCCTGGCTTTGACAAAGCCTTTGCGAGACAGGCCAGGGAGAATGAGAGTACTCAGGTATGAGTGCTAAGTACTTGAGTAGTGTCCGACTTCATCGTAGTAGCACTAATACAGATAATACACAGCAAGTAGCTTCTTGCAAACATGATGCTTGGCTCTGAGCAGGTCCAGGTCAGGGCCAGACTTCTATTGACTATGTCAGCAACAGCGAATTGCTAACAGCCCTCGTTTATGCATTTACCCTTGGTTCTCCTCTGTACTCTGAGTAGTAGGACAGCTGTTAAGTACTGTACACATATAAAACCAGTGGCTGCTAAAGACTAGTTCCCTAGAAAACCAGGCTGGGTCACTGCCACTAGCTGGCAGTCAATAGTTGAGTCTCTTCTATAAAATTAGGGCAAAGAACGAGATGTGGGGCTGGGCTCGTTCCAGCTCTGACGTGCCGCAGGTCTCCCTCTGCAGCTTTCTCTAGGCTGTAAGGTCATAACTGCTGGACGACAAGCTGCGAGGCCTCCCTGTCTACCTTGGCTGTTCTTTTATCAGTATCTGCATTTTTAAAGGAACGTAACGAGCTTTGAGAAAGACCTCCAAATCACTGAAATCTCAGAAATGATGTCATTCCATTCCCGCTTTCTTTTCGTTTGATGCCTTTGAGACAATACATGCTTGTCCCAAGGGTCATGGTCAGCCTTTCTTTCCATCACATGGATTCATACAATATTCACTGCATACATAGGGTGCAGTGTCAAGTCCTCTAAGAACTTCTAATTCAGAATCATATGGCTTACTCTCTTAGGCTGATATTCTTTTAGTTTCATTTTAAAGCCAAAAAAATGAGGTTCTCTTGGTGAGTCTTTCCTTAAATTTTTACTTTTAGTTGACAGTATTCATTTGCGCATTCATTCAAAAAGCATGTAGTGAGTACCCATTCTGGGCTGGAGCCCCATGGAGATGTGCGTGACAGCACTGATCACAGGCCTATCTCAGAGCTGACGCCAGAAGGCCTTTTGCAGGCGTGTCTCCATATCCCACCCTTGTGGAGGAAGAACTCGAGGCATGTCTGGGTGATATAACCTCCCTAAGCCCCACTCCAGTTTGGCCACAGTAGATTGGATGGAAGTGGGCAACCACAGTTCTTTCCTAGGAATTCAGAATTGAGACCCAGAGGAAACAGGGTGATTGTCAAAGCTATTCTCTGTGAACTGGCAGCTACTGGACAAATGAAGAAAGAAGCTGGCAGGCAGGAGAATCGGAGATTAAGGTGGACAGAGGTGGTCTCCTGGGTGTCCCTCACAGCCAAGCTGATGTCTCAGGACTTTCTGGCTCCCAAACTGTGTCTCTGCCAGCGATTCGCGAGACGCTCCAGCCCCTGCTCCTAACACAAGCGCCCTTTGGATTAAGGTGGTGCCAGTGTGCTTCTGTCGCTAGCGTTCAGGAGTCTTAACACGACGTTCTGCCCGTGAGCAGATCTTTGCTCAGCCATGCAGACTGGAAACCACCTTTTGCAATGCCTCCCAGTGCAGCCAGACTCTGAACTCCCGAGTCAGGGGCCACAGCGCGGTATTCTTCCCCGTGGTTCTGCTGCATTGTCAGAATTCAAGGGGCCAAATGCTGACTCTGCAAGGAAGAGCCTCAAGACTCGGCAGCTTACTTAACCATTCCTTCTCCAGGTTCCTTCTCTAAGAGGGCCCTTAGAAGTCATCTGATGTAAGTGTTGATTCTACAGAAGAGGAAGCTGAGGCCCAGAGAGGTAAAAACCACTCGCCAAGGTCACACAGCCAGTGAGCAGCAGGACCGAAGCTACAGCTCACATCTCCAGGCTCTGGAGGGGTGCTCTTTCCACAGCCCTGTGACACTCCCTCCTGCTGAGCCAACCTCCGCTGACCCCAGAGGATGACACAGACAACAGCCCCCAAGCCAGCCTCCCTTTAAAACTTCCTCGGTGTGGGTTCAAAAGTCAGCCATCATATAGAAACACTTCTGAAAAGGAAACTCATGGTGTTGACCAGTTCTGAGTGTGGCTAGCCACAGATGCTGTTCAGTGGGGGGGAGGAGCTGCCCAAAGCTGGCGTGTGATGAGCAGGCCCAACAGGAGGTGACAGGCCAGCTCACAGAAGCACGTTCTGGTTTTATCGTCCGGTGAGATGGGGTTTTTCCTCTGCCCTGTCAGTCACAGGAGTAAATGAAGAACGAATTCTTCAACAGTGATGAACAAAGACATTTTCTCACACACAATTATGCGAAAGGCATAGCTGAGTGAAACCTAGGAAGAACTCAAAAATAAGGAAAATAAGTTGACCTGCTAATCAAGAGAAGGAAGGAAAACGTTTACTTTAAAAAGAAAGGCAAGGGAATGATAAACAAAGCATTTAGGATGGTGGCACAGTCCCTAAGAGGGCCCGAACACTAGGGTTATACTGTTGACAAGTTACTGGCTTCTGTGCTGGTGGTGATGGGCAGTGGGACCATGGGTGTTTTTATATAATTAAAAATTCATAAATGAGTCAGTTAATAAAAGAGAGCCAGATGTGGGCCAGGGATTCCTTGGTGGCTTAATGGTAAAGAATCCGCCTGCAGTGCAGGATATGCAGGTTCGATCCTTGGGTTGGGAAAATCCCCTGGAGAAGGGAATGGTTGACCCCTCCAGTATTCTTGCCTGGAGAATCCCGTGGATGGAGGAGCCTGATGGGGTATAATCCATGGAGCCTCAAATTGTCGCACATGTCTTAGCAATTAAACAACAACAAGATATGGCCCAACGGTAAGTGTGTCATGAACCAAGGATTATGAATAACCTAATTCTGTGAAGATAATGTCCATGGACAAGAAAGAAAATGGAAAAGAAAGAGTAATTATGGTCTCCAAGTAGGGTCATTTTTTCTCGCAAACTAGGAAATAGACATCTTCTTTTTTAATCTAAAGGAAAAGAAATTTACTATTTGAATTTTTATTGGCATATCGTTGCTTGAAAATAAACATCTTACGACATCAGATGCCTCTGCTTTACTGTTATTCTAGCTGTTGTGACGGTCACTTGGTCACCGTCAGGTCGAAAACAAAGGTCTCTTTATTTTGTTTAATATCCGAGTTCAGCTCTATGTGCTGATAAATGAGTATTAGCCTTATTCTGTAGAATACAAGAAGCAATAACACCTTGTTTACATCCCACAGTAAATGTGGGCTTCCTGTGTGTAGCTTACCATGTCAGCTTGACAGGCTAAAACTTGCGCTAGTTTCAGCTGTGAAATAATTGAGGACAGACATTTTCAGGTCCTGCAAAGTTTGTTAAATGAGTGAGAACGTGTCTTCTCAGACTTTCGGAAACAGGGTTCAAGAAGCAAGCAAAGAAGGAGACGAGAGGAAACCCTGACTCGGAGCACTGGAGGTGCGCTCTGAGCAGCAGCCGACCTGCCTTGCTAACGCCCTATGTTTCGTTGGCAGTTGACTGTTGCTTGACGAAATGAGAACCTTTGCTCCATAGTCCGTCCTAGAGCTCACCGCTTTCTAAAAAGCATGAGCGCCGGCAAAATACATTGGTTCAGTAGTAACACCTGGGCGCCTCCGGTGGAGGGAAAATGGGGGTCCTTTGACCTATTTTTGCAACTTTTCTGTAAATCTGAACTGATTTCAAAGTAACCTCTATAAGTAAATAAATGAGGCAAAATTTTAATACAGGCATCAGAATGCTAAAGGAACAGATTGACAATCAATCTGAAAGTTTCATTCAAAGACTTAGACATCATAGTAAACACTATTTTTATAACTGTGAAAGAGTGGCAGCTTTAAGAAAGTGTAAGAGAGACTATTGAATTGAGTTTAAAAATGAATATTTATCTTAGGGTCACACAGTTATTCTCTGCAGTTTAAGCACAGGTTTAAGGAGTATTTGCTGGTGGTCTGAAAGTTTCATTCAAAGACTTAGACATCATAGTAAACACTATTTTTATAACTGTGAAAGAGTGGCAGCTTTAAGAAAGTGTAAGAGAGACTATTGAATTGAGTTTAAAAATGAATATTTATCTTAGGGTCACACAGTTATTCTCTGCAGTTTAAGCACAGGTTTAAGGAGTATTTGCTGGTGGTGGTAGTGGTTCGTTTTTGTTTTCTAAGGTGCAATTAGGGGAAAATAATTCATCTCCTTCTAATAAGGCCTTTTTGCTCAGTTACCTTGGTATATGAGAATTGTAATCTTCTTTTACCTAGTTCTTTGTGAAAGTGATTCACCATCAATAAATGTGACATTTCATTCAGAAAGAAAGGAAAGGAACTCACAGTTAACTTTCATAGAAGAAGCAGTATTCTCTTCCTCTGGACAATTCTAAAGAGGAAGGAAATATAGAATTTCATGTTCTCAATTCTGCTGAAATTATGAATCATCACACCTTTTCTAACAGTTGCTCACTGTAAGAGCTTTAAAATGCCCACGTGGGCTGGCCCATTAGTGAAATCTGATGTGCCCAATTTTTACCCACATGGCTGGGGCAAATAGACTCAGATCTCACTGGAGCATCTCTTGCTCACCATGGGGTCCCCCACCCCTACCCCAGTGTTTTTGTTCATCTGTAGTTGAGTAGTTTTCAAGACAAGGAGCAGTAGCTAAAAGGAGGCCATGTATATGAAGAGAAATCACAGCAAAATCTAAAGGAATCTGAAATATTTAAATAGTATTTTTTCTTCTCCTTTTTTCTATAGTCACTGTAGGGGAGATGAACCTAATTAACAAGGTAGATGGGAGGGAGAGAAAGAGGTTTCAAATTAAGTCTTTCTTTTCACATGTGTGCACCGGAAGCAAACTACCAAAACTGACAGAAGGAGGAACAAGAAATCTGAACATGCGTGTGAGAAGTAAAGAGGCTGAAATGCGTGTGAGAAGTAGAGAGGCTGAGTTAGTGATTAACCAGAAATCTAAACATGCATGTGATAAGTGAAGCGGCTGAAATGCATGTGAGAAGTAAAGAGGCTGAAATGCATGTGAGAAGTAGAGAGGCTGAAATGCATGTGAGAAGTAGAGAGGCTGAAATGCATGTGCTAAGTAAAGAGGCTGAAATGCGTGTGAGAAGTAAAGAGGCTGAAATGCATGTGCTAAGTAAAGAGGCTGAAATGCGTGTGAGAAATAAAGAGGCTGAGTTAGTGATTAACAATCTAAACATGCATGTGATAAGTGAAGAGGCTGAAATGTATGTGAGAAGTAAAGAGGCTGAAATGCGTGTGAGAAGTAGAGAGGCTGAAATGCGTGTGAGAAGTAAAGCAAGTAAGTACGCTCAGTCGTGTCCGACTCTTTGGGACCCCGTGGACTGTAGCCTATCAGGCTCCTCCCTCCATGGGATTCTCCAGGCAAGAGTACTGGAGTGGGTTGCCATTTCCTTCTCCAGGGGAATCTTCCCAACCCAGGGATTGAACCCAGGTCTCCTGCATGCCAGGTAGAGGCTTTAACCTCTGAGCCACCAGGGAAGCCTGTGTGAGAAGTAGAGAGGCTGACATGCGTGTGAGAAGAGGCTGACATGCATGTGAGAAGTAGAGAGGCTGACATGCGTGTGAGAAGAGGCTGACATGCGTGTGAGAAGAGGCTGACATGCGTGTGAGAAGAGGCTGAGTGAGTGACTGAAAACCTCCCCACAAGGAACACATAGACTGATGGCTTCAGGGAGGAATGCTACCAAGTGTTAAAGCACAACCATCTCCAACTTCTCACAAACTTTTCAAAATACGAAATACGAAGGGACTTTCAAGTGATTCCGTGGAGCCAGTATTACACTGGTACAGAAAACACCACAAAAAAAGAAAACGAAACTATAGACCAATAACTCCTCAAGGGTACCGACACGAAAGTCCTCAACAAAATACTAACAACTAGGTCCAGTAACATATACAAAGGATTAATTCAAATAAGGTTTATCCGAGGAACCTAAGATTGGTTTACATTGTAAAAGCAATCAGTGTAATACACCATAATAAAAAAATTGTTAACAAAATTTCATGGTCATCTCAATAGATGGAGAAAAAGAATTTTATAAAATTCAGCATCATTTCATAAGAAAAGCTCCAAAAACCTAAGAATCTAAAGGAAAAATTTCAATGTTATAAAGAGTTTCTATAAACATTCAAAATTACCATTATACTGTACAGTAAAAGGCTGAGTGCTCTCTCCCCAGGTTAGAAGCAAGGCAAGAAGGACCGCTGCTGCCACGTGTGTCCAGCTTGAACTGGAGGGTCAGCAGGGCAACCGTACCAGAAAGAGAAGTGAAAGATGTCCAGACTGTGAAGAGAGAATTAAAGCCGTCCTTATCTGTAGATGGCATAATCCTCTACACAGAAATCTTAAGTCACAAAGCAGAGTATTAGAGCTGATAAACGAGCTCATCGGAGGTTATCAGGTGAAAAGACCAGTATATAAAAGATAATCGGTTTTATACACTAGCAATTAACAATTTGAAAATGAAACTAAGAAAATCATTCAATTTATAGTAGTCTCAAAAAGAATAAAATGCGTAGTGACAAATTTAACACAAGAAATATAAAACCTGCAAACTGAGAGCTAAAACATCATCCAAAAAATGAAATAAGACCCACATTAATGGAAAGACATTCTGTGCTCACGGGTTGGAAGACCCAATATCTATTGTTAGGATGAAAATATTCCCCAAATTGATCTACAGATGCAATGTGATGCCTATCAAAATCCCAGCTGGCTTTCCTTGTGGCATGAAATTCATATGGAAATCAAGTGGCAGAGAATATCCAAAACAATCTTCTAAAATGAGAACAAAGTTGAAAGAGGATCTCATCTTCCTGATCTAAAAGCCCATTACAAAATGGCAGAAGGCAAGAGAGTGTGGTGCCGGCATAAGGATAAACACAGGAATGAATGGAAAGAACTTGGAGTCTGCAAATAAACCCTCACTTTGTGGTCAATCGATTTTTAGCAAGTGTGCCAAAATTATTTAAAGGAGAAATCTTTTCATCAAATAACGTTGAGAGAACTGGTTATCTACATACCGAAAAATGAAGTTGGCCTCCTACTTTATATACAAATGTTAACTCCATTTGGGTCAAAAAGCTTAATGTAAGAGCTAAAACTATAACACTCTTGGAAGTAATTCAAGGAGTACATTTTTATATCCTTGAATGAGGCAAAACCTTCCTAGATACAACACCAAATCAAAAGTGAAAAAAGAAAAAAATAGGTGAATTGATCAAATTTTAAAACTTTTGTTCTTCAAAAGGCACCATCAAAGTGTAAAGACCATCCAGATAATGAAAAAATTGTTCGCAAACCATATGTCTTGTATGGTACTTGTGTTCACAATAAATACAGAATTTTCATAACTTCACGATAAAGAGAAAACTAACCCAATTTTTCAAACTGGACAACGGATCTGAATAGACAGCATTTAGGACAGTTGGCAGTTCCTCACAAAAGTAAATACAGAGTTCTCCCATGACCTAGAAATCCCATTCCTAGATAGACACTCAAGAGAAATGAAAACATGAAAGTTCACAGCAGCATTTTTTAAATAATAGCTGAAGAATGGAAACAGTTCAAATGTCCATCGATGGATGAACTGATACACGAAATGTGGTTTATTCGCACAATGAAGCGTTATTCAGCCATGGAAGGAAGGCAGTGCCCATACACGAGGCAGCACGGATGAACCCTGACAGCACGAGTGAGGACTCGGGCGGGAAAGGCCACGCGCGGCGGGAGCCACCTGCGCGGAGCGTGGGACGGGGGCCCGGGAACAGGGAGTAGGCTGGGGGCTGCGGCGGCCGGGCAGCGGCTGCGAACGAGTGAGAGCGGGTTGCTCTGGAGGAGCGGCTGTCGTCCCACACCCCCTGAATGCGCTAAGATCGCCGGGTGCAGCACTCGAAAAGGCCGAGTCACGGGGCGTGCAAACAACGTCCCAGGGAAGCGTCGTATTAAGAGGCGCTCACTCTTCCTCTTCGGTCTTGCCCTCGACCTGGTCCTTCCCGAAGGTCTGTGCCTGAAGGTCACATCCCCTGCTGAGCAGGCGAGAAGGCGCAGATGGCTCAGTGAGAGTCTCTGCCGTGACTGAACCAAGGCTGCGTGTGGTATCATGAGCAGGACACGGTGCGCCCCGCCGCCCGAGCCACCGCCACCTCGGGGGGCACGCTCCGCGTGGTGGACGTGGGCGAGCGTGGGCTTGTGTGGGGCAAGTGTTCTGTGCAACGAAAATCCAGGAGCGTCGCGCTCAGACCGCCGCAGCCCTGCTAAAAGGGGTCTCTCCTCTCGGGCAGAAGGAGTTCGATCAGAACGAAAGTTCACATGAAGAATCTTCTTCTTCAAAACCGGAGGCAAACCAACCAAAAGTAAAGCAGAATTTCAAGCTCCAGCTCTACTTTGCTTCCTGTTCCTTCCAGATCATCAGGGAAAACAGGTGATCGAAATGGACTCTAGAGAGACTGTAAGGTCTTTCAGCATCAGACAGTTTTTCTAAGGTGATGTGTACTGATGGAATGAATGCATTTTCAAGCAAGAGTTAGACTGAAAGTCTTTTAATTCCTGGATCAATAAGTTTCTTACAACACTATCCTGCCTCTTCTCTTGACATTTCACTGAAAGTTTCAGAAATAAGAGCTTAAAGAAACAGAAACACAAAGACATGTGGTTCTCGGCTTTTTCCGAAGTCAGCCCTGGAGACTCCGCTGCTGTTCAGTGCTTTGCTCTGTATAAGTGTGTGCTGTGAGCACCTATGTGTGTACATAGGTATGGGACTGAATGCTGTGAATGTGCTTATGTTCGACCATTTCAACCTGTAAGACAGAAACTTCACGTAGTTCAGCCACACACACACGTGCATTTAACATGCATCAAAGCAGAGACACAGTGTATCTGATGATCTCAAACCAGTAATCAGAGGTTGGGTTTCCAGATGTCTCGTAGTGAGGTCGTTCCTCTTATAACACTTATTTTATTTGACATCTTTTCCTTCTGTCAGATAGTCTAGGCCTATCATGAGCCTATAATTTAAAGACCTTGTTTTAGACTTTGGTCCATGTCAGAATGTGATAAGATTGTTTAAAGGAGGCAAGAGTTATCTCATTAATGGTGATGAAATATGTCAATAATTTTACAAAAAGGTAAAGTGAGACTCTCATACAATATAAAATGAATGTGTACCAAAGATCTTGTTGTACTCATTAATTAAATAAGGGAACCAGTAAGATGTTACAACCAGTTCAAGGGAGAATTCTAAGAACTAAGGGAATAAGGAACTATAAAATGAGTAGTGTATGATGCAAATAGTCTTATAACTGTTCTTCTCTTGGGCAGTGATCAGTTGCCTTGTAATAAGGGCTCAGTTAAACTGCATTTGTGTGAACAAGAATCACTTGCACCATATGTTCACCCACATTTTCCCCACTTGAAAATCTTTCACACGTTTATGACAAATGAATAGCTGAGCAAGACAGGCCTCAGGATAGTACAGAATGTATCAGTCTTGATTATTTTCACCACTAATTGGACATATATTTCTCCTTTGTCTCTCATTGTTGAAGAAACTCTGTTATGTAGCTAATTTTTAAAAACATGCTCAAGGTGGATTATTCTGTACAGGAGGTTAGCTTGTGTTTACGCAAAAGCCGGCAGACGTGAATTCCTCTGTGGTGAAGTGGCCGTCATCACAGGGAAGTTCTAGGGACGCCTCAAGTGTGCTCACTGGAGCAGAGGGAGGAAGACGACCCGAGACCCAGAGGCAGCTTCTGCTGCCAGCTGTGCCACTAGCCAGAAGCTCATCTGTCGTCACAGAAGGGAGGCATCCACGGCAAACGCTGCAGATCAGCCTGCCTGGAGAGGGGAGAAGTGGAGGGATGAGGCAGGCTGTTACTCCTCCTACACGTGTTTTCTTCTGTCCTCAGCAGCCCCGAGTCAAAGACTGTTGATCGTCCCCGTGTTAGAGAAAAGGAGGCCGGGGCTTGGGGAACTCATGATACCAGGATGAGGAAGCCACAGGGCAGGACTGGGCATGCACGAACGGTTAGGGCCTGGGACTGGGTCCAGGGCCCGCGCCTCCTCCGGCTAAGCACAGGCTCCCCCTGAGATGCAGTGAAGGGCGCTGTGGCCTTTGTGGCTCCCTGACGTATAAGTGCTTGGAAAATTATTTTATGGTTGTGGTGATGCAATGACAAAGTCCAGGTTGGAGTCGACATTATGCACTTACCATTATTTATTGTTTCTTCTGATTTTATTTTTGTGGGTCCTCAAATGCCACTAGCCAGAAGCTCATCTGTCGTCACAGAAGGGAGGCATCCACGGCAAACGCTGCAGATCAGCCTGCCTGGAGAGGGGAGAAGTGGAGGGATGAGGCAGGCTGTTACTCCTCCTACACGTGTTTTCTTCTGTCCTCAGCAGCCCCGAGTCAAAGACTGTTGATCGTCCCCGTGTTAGAGAAAAGGAGGCCGGGGCTTGGGGAACTCATGATACCAGGATGAGGAAGCCACAGGGCAGGACTGGGCATGCACGAACGGTTAGGGCCTGGGACTGGGTCCAGGGCCCGCGCCTCCTCCGGCTAAGCACAGGCTCCCCCTGAGATGCAGTGAAGGGCGCTGTGGCCTTTGTGGCTCCCTGACGTATAAGTGCTTGGAAAATTATTTTATGGTTGTGGTGATGCAATGACAAAGTCCAGGTTGGAGTCGACATTATGCACTTACCATTATTTATTGTTTCTTCTGATTTTATTTTTGTGGGTCCTCAAAGTTTCATGGGCCTGGGCCCGGGCCCTCCTGGGCCTGTTGGAGAGTGGGCTCTCATCAGAATTAAGTGGGCTGAGGCAGATCCTGACCCTTGGCTTCCTCTTTGCGGTATTATGAGCTCCCCAAGCCTCTGTTTCCTTTTTTCTAACACGGGGATGATCATCATTTTTCTGCTGTGAGCACAGAAGAAGAAAACGCGTGTAAGAGGAGCACCTCCCTCCATCGCTCCCTCCTCCCCTCTCCTGGAGGCTGGTCTGTAGCACTTGTCCTGGATTCTCCCTTCTGTGATGACAGACAAATCGCTGGCCAGGGGCACAGGCAACGGCAGGAGCTGTTTCTCTAGGCACAGGGCTTCCCTGGTGCTGTGGATGGTAAAGAGACCGCCTGCAGTGCAGGAGATGCAGGTTCGCTCCCTGGACTGGGAAGATCCCCTGGAGGAGGGCATGGCAACCTGCTCCAGTGTTCTTGCCTGGAGAGTCCCATGGACACAGGAGACTGATGGACCACACTCCATGGGGTTGCAATGGGGTCAGAAAGAATTGGAGACAACTGGGCAGCTAACACTCTCACTGCACTCTCAGCTCTACTTAGGCCAAAGCAGTTCAGTTCAGTTCAGTTCGGTCGCTCAGTCGTGTCCGACTCTTTGCGACCCCATGAATCGCAGCACACCAGGCCTCCCTGTCCATCACCATCTCCCAGAGTTCACTCAGACTCACGTCCATCGAGTCCATGATGCCATCCAGCCATCTCATCCTCGGTCGTCCCCTTCTCCTCCCGCCCCCAATCCCTCCCAGCATCAGAGTCTTTTCCAATGAATCAACTCTTCTCATGAGGTGGCCAAAGTACTGGAGTTTCAGCTTTAGCATCATTCCTTCCAAAGAAATCCCAGGGTTGATCTCCTTCAGAATGGACTGGTTGGATCTCCTTGCAGTCCAAGGGACTCTCAAGAGTCTTCTCCAACACCACAGTTCAAA
>SJYX01023449.1:45630-67594 GCA_006410675.1 Oreotragus oreotragus | reverse complement strand
GATGTTGGCAATTTGATCTCTGGTTCCTCTGCCTGTTCTAAAACCAGCTTGAACATCAGGGAGTTCACGGTTCACATATTGCTGAAGCCTGGCTTGGAGAATTTTGAGCATTACTTTACTAGCGTGTGAGATGAGTGCAATTGTGCGGTAGTTTGAGCATTCTTTGGCATTGCCTTTCTTTGGAATTGGAATGAAAACTGACCTTTTCCAGTCCTGTGGCCACTGCTGAGTTTTCCAAATTTGCTGGCATATTGAGTGCAGCACTTTCACAGCATCATCTTCCAGGATTTGAAACAGCTCAACTGGAATTCCATCACCTCCACTAGCTTTGTTCGTAGTGATGCTTTCTAAGGCCCACTTGACTTCACATTCCAAGATGTCTGGCTCTAGATGAGTGATCACATCCTCATGAGTATCTGGGTCGTGAAGATCTTTTCTGTACAGTTCTTCTGTGTATTCTTGCCACCTCTTCTTAATATCTTCTGCTTCTGTTAGGTCCATACCATTTCTATCCTTTATTGAGCCCATCTTTGCATGAAATGTTCCCTTGGTATCTCTAATTCTCTTGAAGGGATCTCTAGTCTTTCCCATTCTGTTGTTTTCCTCTATCTCTTTGCATTGATTGCTGAAGAAGGCTTTCTTATCTTTCTTATCTGACAGAACGTGGTCCACTGGAGAAGGGAATGGCAAGCCACTTCAGTATTCTTGCCTTGAGAACCCCATGACCAGTATGAATAGGCCAAAGCAATCCCTACTAATTCTCTGTTCTGGAAAGCACAGTTCTTGGACTTGGTCCAAGTAGAGGAATAACTGTCTCTAATAAGATTTTTTGTAAGATAATTCTTTTTAGCTTTATTTGTTTGCGGCTGTGCTGGGTCTTCATTGCTTCTCATTGCTGTGGCTCCTCTTGTTGCGGAAGACAGGCTCTGGGTGCCCAGGCTAGCTGCCGCTTGCGGGCTCTAGAGCACCAGCTCAGTAGTGGTGGTGCATGGGCTTAGCTGCTCCGTGGCGTGTGGAATCTTCCCAGAGCAGGGATTGAACCGGTGTCCCCTGCGTTGGCAGGCAGATTCTTATCCACTGGGACACCAGAGAGGTCCTTTAATGCTATTTTTAAACTCCAGGTCAGAGGCCATGGATTTTAAAATAACAGGAAGTTATAAGCCATTGTTCATAGTATTGCCCAAAGAAATGAGTCACTGAACTGGATGCTGAAATGATGACATGGTAACTAAAGGTGTGTAGGGAGGTTACTATATTCACTGAGGTTCCTCAGCACTCCAAACTCTGAGCTGTGATGGGCTTGCACCCTGAGTCACTGCACTTCCTCTCCTGGGCAGCAGTACTTAGTTAAGAGCCTTGAGTGCCTAGGTGACACAGAGGGGAGCATTTCCAGGTGGGGGGCGGGGCTGTGTCACTGTTCTGAGATGAGATCTAGAGGAGGGTGGTGGAGGCTAGTGTTTCTTAGCGAGAAATGAGAAGACTCCGAGGCCGGCCCTGGCTCTGGCGTTAGCCGACGGCTGAGCCTTGAAACACGTGTTTCTTTACTTCCCTGAGCCTCGGATCTCAGCATTTCAGCTACGATGTGTCTAGGTGTGGGTCTCTTTAGGGAAATCTTCTTTGAAAATCTCTGGGCTGCTGGGTCTGGATTTCTGTTTCTTTGCTCAGGTTAAGAAAGTTTTCAGCCATTGCTTCTTTAGAGAAGTTTTCTGCTCTTTCTCCCTCTTCTCACTCTGATCTCTGTAACGCAAATGTCAGTTTGCTTGATGTTGTCCTCACTGTTTTTTCCATCCTGTCTTCTTTTTGCTTCTTTGAGTGAATGAGGCCCTTGATCTGCGTCTGAGTTCACTGACCCTTTCTTCTGCTTCCTCTAGTAACTGTTGAATCCATCTGGTGATTTTTTTTTTTTTTCATTTAGTTATTGCATTCTTCAGTTCTGTGACATATATTTGGAACTTTCTAACATTTTCCATCTCTCTGTTGACATTCCCACTATGTTTATCCATTTTTCTCCCAAGTTTGGAGAGCATTTGTGTGACCATTATTTTGAATTCACTATCAAGTAATTGACTTGTGTTTGTCTCATTCAGGTGTTTCTCTAAGGTTTTATCTTGTTCTTTCACTCAGGGTATATTCCACCATTTCTTCATTTTGCTTGACTCCCTGTTAGTTTCTGCGCATCAGTTAGAATAGCTGCTTTTCCCGGTCTTAAAGGGTTGGCCTTGTGTAGGAGCCCCTACCACTTAGCCACGCCCTGGGTGTCTTTAAGCCTCCGTGGCCGTCCATTTCAACGTTGCATTTCAACGTTGCATTTCAACGTCTCCAAGTGGCTGAAGGTGCCGTGACTGCTCAGCGTCGGCCTCGGCCAACACTGAGACCAGGCTGTCTGGAAGCCAGACCGTCATGTAGCAGCTTTGAAACAATGCAAATATATATGGTCCTGCGTGACCACACGTGTGAGCCCCGCTGGCCTTGGAGCCAGGTGACCCGGAGCTGCCCCTTGGGCTGCAGTTGCCAAAGCTGGGGCACAAGCCTGTCGAGCTGCCAGGAGGCAGGGCTGGCACCCGCGCCCGAGGTCCCCCGTGAGCATGTCCACAGATCCAGGTGTGCCCGCCTCCACAGCTGCAGCTTCAGGACCGGGAAGCAGGTCTCTGTCATTTTGCTCTCCGTGCAGGGCACCAGTGGTGTAACCTTCTTGGAATATTGCTTCTGATTGTTGCAGTCCTGTGAGGCCCAGGGATGCAAGCCCCAGCCGACAGAGTGAGGCAAAAGGGCGTCTCCTGAGTGGCAGCTGCAAAAGCCAGGGTGTGGACATAAAACCTGGGATCCCTGACATGTGTCAACGCCCCCTGGCTCTCTGGCATTCAACAGAGGGCGAGCCTGCCGAGTGCCCACCCTCGGAGGTATCAGTCAGCCCTTGGATGTGTGCTGAATTACATAACTAAATTATATAATTAAATAGCCCCTCCAGCTACAGCGATGAGGATTAGCTAGAAGGCCTCTGCCTGGGAAGATGGAGCTCCTGGGTCTGTTGCCTCTTGCTGTGTCCTGGGGGAGGTAGCTGTTTAAGTATTCTTTGCTATTGGTTATGGCCCTGTGGCACCCAGAAGCAAAAGTCCTGCTGGACTTTAGAGCCAGGAAAAGCACAGGTGTCCCCTGGCAGCAGCCACAAAAACCAGGGTTCTGGAGAAGGGCGTAAACTCCTCTCCGTGAGATGCTGTGATCTGGGGCAAGGCAGAGTACGAAGACTGTATCCGCCAGCCTCCACTCCTTGGGAGCATCTGTGCAGGTCCTTGTGAATGTCGCAAACCAGAGCCCACCCCTCAAGCTGAATAGGCTTCCTTCTCAGAAAGACGGGTGTGTTTCAGCCTAAGGTCTTGATAGTGCCCTGGGAGCAGCGTCTGCCGAGGACTGCCCTTCCAGTTGTCACAGCCTCATGGGACCCGGGAACTTGAGACCCCCTGGCCTGCAGAGCCAGGGGATCAGGGGTGCCTTCTGGGTGGTAGCTGCACAGAGTCGGTCACCAGGCATACAGAAGCTCCTCTCCTGGAGACGCTGGTGCGCGGGGGCGCGGCAGAGCAGGGAGCAGAGACGCTGCCACTCAGGTCAGACACACATGCTGCTTCATCAGGCCTTTCCATTTTGCAGCATCAAGTGGTTTTATTTCTGTGAAGTGCATTCTTCCAAAACTTAAACTTAATTAATAGTAATGTAATGATATAGACTAAGAGCTCCCTCTTACTTCACTAAGACACTTCAGCGATGATTGTTTACTTACGTGTCCATACATGCATACACGTACACACGCATTATAAAGACTCTTAAAGGGAAAGCACACACAGCTTATGTTCTGAAATGACACTTCCGTGCACATGCAGCTTCTTTGGCTGGCGCCCTCTCAGCTGACCTTTGCAGGTTTGGTTTTAGGTTTGTGCAGTTTCTGTATTCTTGGATTTCAATGTTGCCAACGATCAATAAAAGCTGTCTAGTTTGAGTGACCACTTTACAGGTAGAATCATGGGAGAAACTGAACAATCAACTAGAAAAAATGAATTTCACGTTCACTGAAACAGTATGTGGTAGATGGTGGGGGTTTTGTTTGTTTCTTAAGGAGATTGTTTTTGTTTTTTGTGAACTTATTTTGAATTCAGCAGGAGCTGTTTACAACAGGTGTGTGAAACACAAATGGTTTTCGTTTCTGTGAAGTGTACTCTTCCAGTTTGAATGAAGTCATAGAACTGAGCACTGTGCTGCCTTCTATGGGCTTTATGTTAGAGAGAACATTGTGATGAAGAACAAAATACTAAAAAGTATTTAAAAAATGAAAAATATTGTAACTGGCCCTCCAGTGAATTTCTTTTAAAAAGTTATAATTGTATACAATACAGACACAAAATACATTGTGAGCATTTTAGAAAAAGGAAAAAAGTTTAATTTCTCATAATCTAGGAATACTAGTGATAACATTTTAGTTTTTAAGGGAATTTTTTGTCTTTGCTTTATTCATATCGTGTAATATAAATTTCTATAAAAACAATATTATAAATATTATTTTGTAATGAACTTTACAATGTATCAGTGACATTTTCATGTAGTTAAGTATTGATCTACAACAAATTTTAATGATTGCATACTTCTTTCATTGTAAAAAAAAATACCATAAAATATTTAGTGAGTCCATTTTTGGATTTTCAAGTGGTTTTGAATCATTCACTATTTAAACAATACTTTAATAAATATTGGACTTCCCTGGTGGCTCAGACGGTAAAGCGTCTGTCTACATTGTAGGAGACCTGGGTTCGATCCCTGGGTTGGGAAGATTCCCTGGAGAAGGAAATGGTAACCCACTGCAGTACTCTTGCCTTGAAAATCCCATGGACGGAAGAGCTTGGTGCAGGCTACAATCCATGGGGTCGCAAAGAGCTGGGCACGACTGAGCGACTTCACTGCACTTAATAAAGATTGTACACACATATTTGGGGGTATACATGTCATTTTAAACATATAATTAAAAATTTTTTTCGGGTAGAAATGACTGATGAGTGTTCAAAACATGTAAGGTTTTTTTGACACCTACTGCCAAATTACTCATCACAGGGACTGCGTGCCGTTTATATTTCCAGCACGAGTAAACAGACCCCCACAGGGCTGCGGCGTTAGCGCCGGGAGCTGCTGTGTGTGTTTGCTTCTCCATATCATAGGGCAAGTTGTCTTCTACTGGTTCTGTGACAAGACTCATTTTTCGCTGATGCTTTGGAGTCTTGAAGTAGCATGAAAGACTGGAAAATCAAGCAAGCTGGCAGCAACTTAGATCCCTTCTCTTTACAGGACCGGAAAGCCAGATTCGCAGACAGTTCCCACTGCATTTTCTGCCACAGAATACTTTCCTCTGAAACCCTAGGCGACTTCTAGGGGGACTGAGAGGGTGAAAGGGAATCACCAAGAAAGCACAATAGGAATAGTGCGTCTGGGGAGACGGAGACAGAAGCCGGGAATCTGCAGGTCTCGGTGTGCCGGCGGCAGGGCGACAGGCAGGGCCCGGCTGGGCGGGGCTGGAAGCAGAGCTTTGCTCTGTGTCTGAAGCAGTCTTGGGGTGGGAGGGGTGAGGGCCTGTCTTGCCTGAGAACAAGTTTCTCCCGAAGGCAAGCAACAGGGACTGTGAACAGAAGTTGCTTCTGGTTACAGCAAGTTCCATTTATTATCCACACAGGCCTGAGGTCAGAAGTGCAAACTCTTAATTGTTTGTTTTCACAGTTCTTCCCAGAACCCTACTGTTTCCTTACCAACATCCCAGATAAAATTCCCCAGAGACCTGGGCCTCCGGGAGCGTGGAGAGAGGGCAGCGGGCTGTGCCAGGCATGCATCGGTGGCTAGTCCGTGTCGCTGGACCTCAGGTCCCGAACTCTATTTCGGCAGTCCCAAGTGAGTACTGAAATCTCTGCCCTCCCCAGAAAGAGGCTTCTCTCTGTGAGATGATGAATCACACTCCCCCGTACAGCCTTCGCTGTGTGGGTGGGTTCCTCGTCCTGGATGGGTCTACGTGAGATAGGTTTCTTTTCTGCTTTGTGATGTCTGAAAACATGGAAAATGAGGTCTTGAGAAAGAGAGCACAACAGGTGAAGGAAAACCGAGTCACCAAGGAAGTTTCCGGAAGCTTTTTCCTTCCGTTTTCCTTCCGCTTTGAATGGGACATTGCTCACGCTCACCCCGCAGAGGTTCGATTCACACCTGAGTTTACGATCTCTTTAGGCTTTCCCGGCTTCACTGTGGAAAAGAGAAGAAAAGTTACGAATAAAATCGTCTCTTTCAACGTCCCTTCTGTTAGAGGATTACTGCGCTTCGCCGTTGTGCTAGTAAGATCTGATGATGCGGAGCAAGCTCTGGCAGCCTGCACGGCTGGCCCGGGAGCCCTGCGAGGAGCGGCCCGCACCCCCAGGGCTCGTCCGCCTGCAGGGAGCTCCCCCCCCCACGCCACTCTCACCAAGTGCCACCTGTTTATGTGACGTTTAGCGTTAGAGGAATAGAGAGGAGGAGAAAAGGAAAAATCGGGGTACCTGGTCCCAAACAGCAAACCCCAGATACTGTGGAAGGAGGGGATTTTGGGGACTAGTTAGTATTAATATGAATGCTGGGGGGCGCAGGAGGGGTGCTTTGCCTCCTTCTCCTTCGCGCCCCTCGGTCCCGGCGCCGCCCTCGTCCCTGAAGGCCGGGCCGAGGGAAGCCCCGCTGTCACAGCCACTCTCTTCGGTCTTTCTGGTTGCCAGGGGAGAAGGGCATGGGGGTACATACCGAGCGTTTGGGGCTGACACGCACACACTGCTGCGTATAAAACAGACGACCAGCAAGGACCTACGGTGTAGCACGGGGCCTGCTCAAGTTCTATAGTAGCTGACATGGGGGAAAACTGAGAAAGAATAGACTCATGTATTTTTATAAGCAAATCACTTTGTTGTACACCCGAAACTAACAGAACATTGCTAAGCAACTATGCTGCTGCTGCTAAGTCACTTCAGTCGTGTCCGACTCTGTGTGACCCCATAGATGGCAGCCCACCAGGCTCCCCCATCCCTGGGATTCTCCAGGCAAGAATACTGGAGTGGGTTGCCATTTCCTTCTCCAATACTCCAATATAAATCAATGAAAAAAAAGATTCCTGGGCCAAGAGTCTGAATAACAAATGTGTCTTCCCCAAGAGCTGATAGCAAGACCTTGGTCTGGAAGCCTCGTGGAAGTGGCCTTATTGACCCTTGGTGCTCTCTCCTATGCTCAGCCCTTGCGACAACTTCCTATCAGGTTAGCACTCAGTCTAGAGTCGGGTCTTGGGGTTAGGGTCATAGCCCCAGCTCTCTGCTGTGTCTTAGGAAGCTCACTTACACTCCCTGGGACTCAGGTCCCTCATAAAAGAAACATTGAGAAGCAGGGGCAGCTCGAGGACGAGACCCAGTGAGCAACACGGTGTGTGCAAGCTCTCCACCTGAATTCTTCTACCACAACTATTACTATTATCATTCAGCCTTTTCTAAGTTGATCTGTATCCCTAAGATAAATATTTCTTAGCCAGACTGTAGGTATGCTGGTGTGCCAGCCGTTGCTTCGAGAGGGAGCCTGCTTGCAGGATGGCCAAGCTCAGAGAAGCGGTGCCGCCCGGAGGCGGCTTCTCCTGCCCGCCTCCTTCCGAGCTGTCTTCACTGGCACAGGGGAGGCCGGGCGCGCCATCCAGCCACCACCAGCCCTCGTCTGGCCCCGTGGGGAGAGGAGTGGCGTAGAGAAGAAACACGAGTCTTTTCAGGATCAGGCACACCTCGGTGTGAACCCTGGCTGGGAGGGTTTAGTCAGACTTCCTGCTCAAGGGGCCTGAGTGTCTCTATTAGCTTCCAGGGCCGCCGCAGCAAATTGCCACAAACAGGGCAGATTAAAGCAACAGGAGTGCATCGTCCCACGCTCTGGAAACCAGAAGTCCAAAACCAAGGTGTTGGCAAGGCCATGTCTCTGTTCCAGCTTCTGGTGGTTGCTGGCCATCCCCGCTGGCCCGTGGCCTACACTGCAGAATCCGCCTCAGTGGCCATGAGGACATCTGACCACCAGGGGTCCTTGGGGACCTTTGTCAGCTCATGTATTCTCACCCTCATTGGCTTCAAAATGAATGAGCTCAGGAATCTTCTCTGTTCATCCAACAAGAGTTAAATTTCGACACTATTGTTTTTTAACTATTCCCCACATCCATTATCTTTTTAAAAAGTAAAATTAATACTGGTTCGTTACATAAGAATTGAAATTATGGAAAAGCAAATGAAAAAAATAGCACAGCATTGCTGTGAGTGACTGAAGAACATTTCCCGTTTGCTATGTGGTATGTGTTCCCACCAAACAACCTTTAGCATGACCTGGACCATCTCTAAAACACCAGAGCCACAGCTGTGCTCCAAAGGAGGGACGCATGGGCCCAGGGCATCAGAGAGGAGCTGAATGCAGATGCTGCTGCCCAGCCAAGCCTGTCCTCCCCCTTCCTTCCCACAGACACGGGGCCTGAGCATGCTCAGTGTGCCCCTAAGGACACTTTCAAAGTATTTCAGCAAAAGAAATATCACTCCAATTAAAAATAAGTGACACCACCGTTGAATAAGATACACTGTACATTCAGTTAGGGCCCTAATAGCCCAGGAATCTTTCATAATTAAAGAAAACTGGGAAAATTGATAGTTGTTACCATGAACGTTCACATAACTATTTAACTGGCATTCAGTTTCTTCAGAAAGTCATGGTAGGAAGGACAGGCAGCTAATGGCATTTGACTTTGTCATCCTTGAAAAAAGGTCACTTAAGACACAAGCTTGCTTACAACTGCTAAAACTTTCACAGGAACATTGCCCAGGGGCCACTGAGATTATATAATCACCTTTAAAAATTTTGTGATCTGTTAAAATTAGTTATAACTGTGAGTTCTAAGAAAAGATGGCTGATTTCAAAAATAATCTTGATAAAGGAAGGCCAGAATTAAAGAAAAATATTGCTTAATTTATTTTATTTTTTATTTATTTTTTTACTTTATTTTACTTTACAGTACTGTATTGGATTTGGCATACATTGAATATTGATTAATTTTGCAAAAAAATGTTTTAAGCTTTTACTTGAAAAATACACAAAGCCAAAAGATAAACAATATACTGGGGAAATTCTGCAACACACAGTAGATTATAGGCTTCTTTCTTTACTATGCAAAGAGCTGTTATATCAGTAAAAAAAAAAAAGTGAAAAATTCTACAGAGAAATAGTATATCAACAGCCAGTTCATAATAATAAAAATGTATACAGCAACCAAACAAGGGAGAGATTTCTCAATTACACACATAATTAAAGACATAAATCAAAATCACAATGCAATATAAATGGTCATCTGTGTCAACAATGACACCAAATAAAATTTGATAAAGTCCAGTTTTGGTGAGGGTTACCCAGAAGTTTCCTGCAGTGCTGCTGGGAGAGTAAATTGTTATGATAATTTTGGTGGTCAATTCCTGCCGAATTTAAAAAGCAATGTTCTTTTCAAGACAAATCCATATACCACATGGATATGTATTTTTTTATGGATATGTATTTTTAAGTAAATAATATCTATCTATGTATCTATCTGTAAATATCTATATCTAAGACTGTTTATTGCAGCACTATTTGTAAAGCTGAAAAAAAGAAGCCTTACAAAGAAGCCTATTTTATTTCCTAAAATAGAAGACTAGATAAATTGCTGCATATGTATACCATGGAGTATTTTGCAGCTATTAAACAGAATGATGATTGCAGCCATGAAATTAAAAGATGCTTACTCCTTGGAAGGAAAGTTATGACCAACCTAGATAGCATATTCAAAAGCAGAGACATGACTTTGCCAACTAAGGTCTGTCTAGGCAAGGCTATGGTTTTTCCAGTGGTTAGGTATGGATGTGAGAGTTGGACTGTGAAGAAGGCTGAGCGCCCAAGAATTGATGCTTTTGAACTGTGGTGTTGGAGAAGACTCTTGAGAGTCCCTTGGACTGCAAGGAGATCCAACCAGTCCATTCTGAAGGAGATCAACCCTGGGATTTCTTTGGAAGGAATGATGCTAAAGCTGAAACTCCAGTACTTTGGCCACCTCGTGCAAAGAGTTGACTCACTGGAAAAGTCCCTGATGCTGGGAGGGATTGGGGGCAGGAGGAGAAGGGGACGACCGAGGATGAGATGGCTGGATGGCATCACTGACTCGATGGACGTGAGTCTGAGTGAACTCTGGGAGTTGGTGATGGACAGGGAGGCCTGGTGTGCTGCGATTCATGGGGTCGCAAAGAGTTGGACACGAATGAGTGACTGAACTGAACTGAACTGAATTGAAACAGAATGAGGTAGATCTAAATATGACCATAGGGAAAATTCTTCAAGTCATATCATTAAGTGAAAAAGCAAGATTCAGAACCATATATATGTGTGCGGACATATATACTGTATGTGTATATGTATATACATATCTATATATGTACAGTTATAATGATTTCATTTGGGTATAAGTTTGATGAACGTATATCATCTTTGAATACTGGAAATCTGTTAAAGCGGGCAGGGTCTAGAGTAAAGGGAGTTTGTTCTGGGGTCTAAGCTGCCTTCCCCTGAGTTAGCACTAAACACAAAGTCATCTTGTCAGCTCAGAACTCCAGGAGGTCACTAGCCTGGAGGGGGTCCTGTTGGGCTGTGAGAGTCCCCTTGTTTCAGGTGATGGGAATTTGAAGCACACACTGTATAATGTATAAGGTCAGCCTCTTATAAGGCACCAGTTCGAGGGTTTCACTTTGACCTAGGGGAGCATCTAAACCTGACCCACTAATGAGGCCGAACCACATACGCCCAGGTGAGTTTCACTTCAAAACCACTGAAACTGGTGTGGACCCACCCGGCAGCAGGAATGTGAGTCTAGGTCCACACACCACCCCTCACTGCCTGGATGAGCCTCTCTGCTTTTAGACACCGTGGGAAGGGGTGTGACTGGGCACTTTTGTCCTTTGGTTTCTGGAGAACAGCTTCTGTCTTACCCTTCTTCCAACACAAGCGTCATAGAAGGGTTGCCAGTCTCCCCAGGGCACGGCTGCTGAGATTCCACCAACACTGCCCGAGAATTGAGGGGGGACTTCAGCAAGCACATCACACACTGAGGGCTTGGGAGAAATCTCTCCTTTTAAAAATATTAAATTTTCAGAAATTTATTATTTAATTCTGTTCTGTATCCTTGTCAGTCTCCATGGAAAGTGCTTATCTTCACTCTGAAAGGCAAGGAACATTCTTTCCCATGAGCAAATGAGGTGAATGAATGGATGGGAGATCGCTCAGTCATGTCCAACTCTTTGCGACCCCAGGGACTGTAGCCTACCAGGTTCCTCTGTCCATGGGATTTTCTAGGCAAGAGTACTGGAGTGGGCTGCCATCTCCTTCTCCAAATCAGGAATAACCCTAAAAGCTGTGATGTGTCACTTCCACATGGAAAATGGATTGTCTTTGTCTTATATTGACTCATAGAATTTTTAAAATGATATTTTATTTGACATAAAAGTTTGTTTGCTTCAAAATGTTTGAAAACTGTCAAGCCATAGTTAAGTCATGATGGTATGTTTAGTCGTAAAACAAATCCAGTATAAAAAAATTCCACCAGCTAGAACCTTGCTTTTTTGGTTTTGTTTAATATTTATCTTGTTTCCTTCTGTCCCCTTCCCACCACAACTTTCTTGCTTGCTTCCTTTTTCCTTCCTTCCTTTAGTCATACTCTTGCTGCCTTTCTGTTGTCTGAGGACACATTCTACATCTGCTCCAAGTCAAAGGACCCCTAGTCACTCACACCACCTTCCTTCCTAAAATGACCCAGCTATGCTTATGGAACACATAACCGCACCAGGGAATGTCTTAGTTAAAGTGTAGTAAATTACCCCTTTGCCAGGGGCTCATGTAGGAGAGAATATGTGATTCAGCATTCACCAGTGGATCACAATAAACTGTGGAAAATTCTGAAAGAGATGAGAATACCTGACCACCTGACCTGCCTCTTGTCCAGTACTTTTGCCTGGAAAACCCCACAGATGGAGGCTACAGTCCATGGGGTCGCAAAGAGTCAGACACGACTGAGCGGCTTAACTTCAATTTTACTTGCCATGTAACTTCAGGCCAGTTTCTGGTTAAGCTTTGGTTTCCCCATCTGTACAGTGGGAACAAGACTAGTTGTCAGGATGGTGAAAGGAGAACACGTGCAGAGCTCAGACCTGTGCCTAGCCCATAATAAGTGCTCAATAAGCATTTGCTGTTAACGTTGTTATGGTTATTAGTAACATCTCATATGAACTTCACAACAACCATATGAGGTAGGTAGGGTTTATCACCCTCATTTCTCAGTTGTGGAAACTGGTACTCATAGATCTGCCTCTTGAGAAATCTATATGCAGGTGAGGAAGCAACAGTTAGAACTGGGACATGGAACAACAGACTGGTTCCAAATAGGAAATGGAGTACCTCAAGGCTGTATATTGTCACCCTGCTTATTTAATTTATATACAGAGTACATCATGAGAAACGCTGGACTGAAAGAAACACAAGCTGGAATCAAGATTGCTGGGAGAAATATCAATAACCTCAGATATGCAGATGACACCACCCTTATGGCAGAAAGTGAAGAGGAACTCAAAAGCCTCTTGATGAAAGTGAAAATGGAGAGTGAAAAAGTTGGCTTAAAGCTCAACATTCAGAAAACGAAGATCATGGCATCCGGTCCCATCACTTCATGGCAAAGAGATGGGGAAACAGTGGAAACAGTGTCAGACTTTATTTTTGAGGGCTCCAAAATCACTGCAGATGGTGATTGCAGCCAGGAAATTAAAAGACTCCTTGNTTGAGTGAACTCTGAGAGTTGGTGATGGACAGGGAGGCCTGGCGTGCTGCATTTCATGGGGTCACAAAGAGTCGGACACGACTGAGCAACTGAACTGAACTGATTCACCAGTGAGATTTGTGGGGAAGTGAGCTGCTGCTGCTGCTGCTGCTAAGTCACTTTAGTCGTGTCTGACTCTGTGCGACCCCATGGACCGCAGCCCACCAGGCTCCCCAATCCCTGGGATTCTCTAGGCAAGAGTACTGGAGTGGGTTGCCATTTCCTTCTCCAACGCATGAAAGTGAAAAGTCAAAGTGAAGTCACTCAGTTGTGTCCAACTCTTAGCGACCCCATGGGCTGCAGTCTACCAGGCTCCTCCATCCATGGGATTTTCCAGGCCAGAGTACTGGAGTGGGGTACCATTGCCTTTTCCAGGGGGGTAAGTGAGCTAAGCGCTACTCAGAACAGTTTTCCTTCCTGATGGAGAGACATGGTGGAGGAAAAAGTCTTTTGCTCCTCTCCCTTGAAGGCATACAACCCCTGCAACCATCATGGGAGGTGCTATTGTTCCACATTATGATGAACACTCAGGAGAGGTGACCTTGTTGGAGGACACTAAGAGCCCATCCTCAGCAGCATCTCTGTGGCTGAAGCACTTTGGACGCAGCCATCTCTGGACTTAATAAGCAAATCAAGGGCGTCCTTGTACTTTAAGTCAGATTTCTCTACTACTTGTAGCCAAAAAACCACTTAATGTGTACACAGGCTTAGAAATCAAGTGGGGAAACCTATTAAATTAAATAGAAAAGTAATAATGTTAATTATGGAGAGCTTTGGCTCCAGCAGATCGAACTATCAGCCCTGCTGGAAGGAGTGAGGGAGGGACTTCCTGGGAGGGGGGTGGGGGGAGGAGCAGGGGCATGAGGTGAAGGATGAAGGGAGGATGAGAAGTAGCCCAGCAGGAGGTAGGGGGACCTGGTGTCCTGGAGGAGGGGGGAAGGAGCAGGGAAGGAGGAGGTGCAGGTATGAAGGACTCTGTGCGCCCTTGAAGCAGATGTGGTTTATCCTCTGGATGATGATGGACACGTACAAGTACATGTGTGTTCACACGTACAAGTACATGTGTGTTCACACGTACAAGTACATGTGTGTTCACACGCACAAGTACATGTGTGTTCACACGCACAAGTACATGTGTGTACACTCAGACATGTAGACACACACACTCCTGCCTAATAAAGCCTCCAACTTGCCTGTGTCCAGCTTCCTGGGGAAGACCCCCAAATACTTGGAACCTCCCCACCAACTGGAGTCGCTCTGCAGTTCACCATAAGCCCTGATGGTTTACGCTGACCAAGTGACTCCTGGTGGGCCCCAGGGGTCCAACCTGAGTCTCCTGCACTGGCAGGGAGATTCCTTACCCCTGAGCCATCAGGAAAGCCCTTAAGCACCCCTCAGTTCAGTTCAGGCGCTCTGTCGTGTCTGACTCTTTGCGACCCCATGAATCGCAGCACACCAGGCCTCTCTGTCCATTACCAACTCCCGGGGTCAACCCAAACTCATGTCCATTGAGTTGGTGATGCCATCCAGCCATCTCATCCTCGGTCGTCCCCTTCTCCTCCTGCCCCCAATCCCTGCCTGCATCAAGGTCTTTTCCAATGAGTCAACTCTTCGCATGAGGTGGCCAGAGTACTGGAGTTTCAGCTTTAGCATCATTCCTTCCAAAGAACACCCAGGACTGATCTCCTTTAGGATGGATTGGTTGGATTTCCTTGCAGTCCAAGGGACTCTCAAGAGTCTTCTCCAACACCATAGTTCAAAAGCATCAATTCTTTAGTGCTCAGCTTTCTTCACAGTCCAACTCTCACATCCATATATGACCACTGGAAAAAACCCTCAGCAGCTATTAAATTCCCACTGGGGTAAATGAGCTGAAAGATAGAAATCAGCTCCTGGGAATCTTTCACATCACTTTCCTTAGAGATGACACCCCTCTCAGCAGGAGGGCAGGTGGTGTCGCTGCTGCGAGGCTGGCAGAAGATGGCCTATGAGAGGTAGTGGGGGCACAGTGGCTGGCACAACTCTCTGCACATCGAGGGAAACCATTTGGGCATTTGGAGTGGAGGGTGAGGGATGAGCAGGATGCAGTGACCATGTGCTGATCACCTGTGGCAGAGTCGGCTGGCCTTCAGTTAGAACCTCTCACCTGGTAATTGGGGGATGAAATTTCTGAGCCCCATTTTACATATAAAAGAGATGAGGGTCAGTATTAAGCAGCCATGATGAGGTCACTCAGATACAGACTTCCAGGAATGAGACATTTTGTTTGCCTGGCCCTCATGGTGGTGGCCAGGCTCCCCGAGGGCATCCGCTACGCAGCCCCTGCAGGACTGTCTTGCAGAGAGAGTTCCAGCCCCACTCACCCTCTCTCACTGCGTCACCCCCGTGAACCCTCTCTGGCCTGGCCTTCCTCTTCTGGAATGGGATGGTGATCTTCTCTACCTTCTAGGCTCACTGTAAAGGTTTAATGAACGCAGTATCCACAGTGTCTAATCTGGGCCTGACACATGGCCGCCCCACACTGCAGGTGATCAGCCTGGGAGCACACAGAAGAAAGCGCCTCTGCTTCCTGAAGGCAAGGCAGACATGCTGCCTTTGGGGTCTCACTCCCAGCACCCAGTCCCAACCATGCCCCTCCCATCCAGACTGCACAGGGAGCCTCGAGAACCTTCCAGAGCCTGCACTGTGGTCAAGGAGGTCATTTCCCACACTGCAGGTGGAGAGACAGACAAAGTGAGGTCCAGGAAACTTAACCCTCACTGTGGAGACAGAGCAGTGTGACAAAACCATTTAAAGTTACTCGAGTTAATCCCCAAGTAAGCCTAGTAAGGGCCATATGAGCTGGAAGACATCCTTCAAAATTACTTCCAGGAGAACCATCATCTCCTACCATGAATATTGACACAGAGTCTGTGTTTGAGTAGGAACATAAGTTTGTTCTGGTAACTGGACATTGTGTTTGGCCGTGGAGAGGTTGCGTAAAGCACCGGGGATGGAAGGGCTCATCAAAGCCAAAGCCCTTTTCCCCCATTTCTGAGCAGACGGACACAGAAGAGGGAGACTCTTGGTCAGTGTTGCTGCTGCGCAAAACCAGCAGCTTCAGTCCTGACGACTGTCAACTGGGAACCAGACCACAAGCATGAAAGCATAAGCAGCTTGACTCTAATGTGCTTTTAATCAAACCACTTCCGTGCAGGCTTTCCCCCCTCACGTTTATAAGAAAATGCATGGAATAGAAGGTCCTTTCAAGAGCCAGGCTAATGAGGCTGCAGGCAGCACCCTGTTCTGCCTTTGGGTGTGAGGTGGCGGGAGCGAAGGGGACTCCACCTGTGAGGCCTCTCGGAATTTCCACTCCCTGGACCACACAGGGACATGGGAAGTCAAATGTGTGAGCTCAGCCAGATACTAGAAAGAAAAAGAGTCAGCAGAGGTTTGATTGGATATATCATCATGACATTTTCCACCGACAGGTAAAAGGAAGACCATCGACCCTTGATGCACACAGAGAGAACCTTGGAAGCACACGTCCACCCGCCAAGGCTCAAACACAACTGTCTATACTTCCACCCTCAATAGATCTATTACATTTAAAGGCTCTTAAAACTTTGCTTGTCTGCTTAAAAAGTGAGCCTGCCGTGTGCACATCGATGCAAGGTTTTCAGCTTGCATGCATCGTTTGATGTTTCTATTCTGACAATTACAAAACACCGTTTCCTGTAGTTTCTACCCTAACAGACGCCAGCTATCTCTTTTTCAACCTGCTCACATGTTTTTCTTTTGAGGAAAATATTGGGACAAATTAAACCAACTTTTAGGAAGGAAGGCCGAGTGGGAGTTTCGTGTTTGTTAGTGCGCATGTGAGCTCATTCATTTTTTCTCGCTATTGTTACTCATCTCACAAATACGGGACCACAGAGTCTTCACTTCCTTTTGTAATGTAGCTCTTTCAGCTCTGGGAATTACAAACTCGACAATTTTTTTTACCAGTTTCTGAAAAAATGGGTTTCCTTTCTTATCAGAAAGCGTCTTCTCTCCCCAGATGCCACTCTACACAGTTACAGAACTGAAATTGAGGCCTTTGACGCAGTGGGTGGAAAAGCTGGGGCCGGCCCGGCGGCACCCTGCCAGTTGCCCCTGAATCCCTCCGGGGAGCAGCTCAGCTCCCGAAGGCAGGGTGCTGCGTGCTGCGCCTCCGGAGCTGCCCCTGGAGGAAGCCTGGAGCTGCAGGCGATCTGAGGACCCGGCTGCCGCTCGCCAGCCGCTTCCTCGTGTCCCCGGCCGCTCCGTGAGTCCTCTGCAGACGCGCCTGAGCCCTTCCCCAGGAGAGAGCGGCCCTCGCGGCACCTTCCCGTGGCTCCCGTCCAGGCGAGCCCCCGGGCCCGCTCTTCCTGCGCTGCGGCCGCCGCCGCGGGGCCCCCGGAGCGCGGGAGGCCCGCGGGAGACACGGCCTCGGGAGGCGCGCGGCGGGCGCGCGGGAAAGGCAGGCGCAGCGCCCGGCTCTGCGGGAGGCGGGGGGCTGCGCGGCGGGAAACGGGCCGTGTTTCTCCGGGAGGGCTCCCAGACGTCTTCAGGCCCGCCAGCACCCCCGCTCCACGGCCCTGACCGCGGAGCCTGGAAGCCAGCCCCGGAGAAGGCAGGCAGTCTGCTCTCGCCTGTGTCTTGGGCACCCCGGTGCCCCAGGTGCCCAAGGTCAACAGCATCTGTCCGGGGCAGGTGGTGGAGGCCGCGGCAGAGCCAGGCTGGCAGGACACGTTGCCGATTCAAGTCGACTAGGTAGCAGCAGCCTGAGCTTACCTTTCTCAGAAACTGGAATGAGGCTGTAAACGTGCAGTGTTCTCTCCACACACTCTGGTCCAAACCAAATCACATTAAGAGCACGTACGTCTTGACACGCTAAAATCCCCGGGCGCGACGTCGCCGCTGCGCTCGTGGTGGAGAGCGCCCTTGTCCTCAGAGAGGACAAGCAGAAGTCTTCAGGGGTGAGCTGATCTCACTTCCGAATGGCTCGTCAGAGAAAGAGATGGAGAACAGACACGGCGAACTGTTAACGATCGGTCGATCCAGGGTGAAAGGGAAATAGGTGTTCCTGGGCATCTTCTGTGTGTTTGACATTTTTTTAAATTGGGAAAAGTACTTATGAATAAATAGAACAGGACTTACGTGAAAAAATGTATAAAACAATGCTTAAGGATGTATGTATAATCTGAATATGTGAAAAAAGCTACGTAAGAGTGAACAGCTGCGAAATACTTTTTCCTTGTGTCTATATTTTAAAAACTCATTCATTTCTGTTAATTAGGAAGGATACTAACCTAGGCTGTAAAAAGGGAACGTGGACACTTCACTCCTTCACTCTTCTGTTTCCCATCTGCTCAGTTAACTCGCCGCACGGGGCCCAGCACAGTGGCTGTGCCCTCAGCGCCCACCCCCAGTCTCAGCAACACGCGGCCTTGACGGGAGAGAAGCGGGGCTGGGACGCCCCGGGCAAGAGCAGACCATCGAAGGCGGCATCGAGGGCGCTGGCTCCAGGCTGGAGGGGACAGACTCCGACTGTGAGGAGGGTCTGGGGTCTGTGGCGGCTGCTTCGGCCTCCACACTTCCCACCAGGCTGTGGGGTATTGTTCTGCGGCTCCAGGTGATGGAGAGTGTGGAACTGCTGCTAAGAGAATGTGGTTCCTGCCCTTAGTGGCTGTGGCCTTAGGCATGCCGCGTCCCCTCTCGGAGCCTTGGTCTCTTTGTGTGGAAGCTGAGAGGCTGGACTGACAGTCTCCAAGGCTGCTTGTGGGTCTGTTGCTATTGTCGTCGTTGTAGTCCATTCGCTAAGTCATGTGTCTTTGCGACCCCGTGGGCTGCGGCACACCAGGCTCCCCTGTCCTTCACTATCTCCCAGAGTTTGTTCAAACTCATGTCTATTGAGTTGGTGATGCCTTCCAACCATCTGATCCTCTGTCGCCCCCTTCTCCTGCCTTCAACCTTTCCCAGCATCAGGGTCTTTTCCAATGAGTCAGCTCTTGGCATCAGGTGCCCCAAATATTGGAGTTTTAGCTTTAGCATCAATCCTTCCAACGAATATTCAGGCCTGATTTCTTTTAGGATGGACTGGTTGGATCTCCTTGCAGTCCAAGGGACTCTCAAGAGTCTTCTCCAGCACCACAGTTCAAAAGCATCAGTTCTTTGGTGCTCAGCCTTCTTCACGGTCCGTCTCTCCATCTCTCACATTCATACATGACTACTGGAAAAACCATAGCGTTGACTGGATAGACCTTCGTCAGCAAAGAGATGCCTCTCCTTTCTAATATGCTGTCTGGTTTGTCACAGCTTTTCTTCCGAGGAGCCAGCACATGTGCACCCCATGTGGGCACCATAGTCCCCTCTTTCTTCCAGCCTGGTCCTTTCTTCCAAGGTAGACCCTCAGAATGTAAGCCCACGAGGAGCCGAAGGATCCTGAAAGTTGTCCCTGTCTCTCAGGTCGACACCCTCCCCCAGGAGCACCCGTGATCGGCTCACCTGCCGCTTTTCAGCCCCTCAGGACAGCAAGGTCCTGCTGCCTCCCTCTGGTGTGCGTGCTGGTGCTAAAAGGGAATTTTGTTTCAGAAAATCAGATACCCACACCAAACAGCACCACACACGCTCAGCACCTCACATGGTATTCAGAAATCTCTCAAGTTGCTCTGATTAATTCAGAAGCAGAACCTCTCTCCAAAGATGCTGGAAAACAGACAAAAGGAGAGGCTTCTGCCTGGTCCTCGCCCAGCTCCCCTGCTCAGCTGCTAAGTCACTTCAGTTATGTCCAACTCTGTGCGACCCCATAGATGGCAGCCTACCAGGCTCCCCCGTCCCTGGGATTCTCCAGGCAAGAACACCGGAGTGGGTTGCCATTTCCTTCTCCAATGCGTGAAAGTGAAAAGTGAAAGTGAAGTCGCTCAGTTGTGTCCGACCCTTAGCGACCCCATGGACTGCAGCCTACCAGGCTCCTCCGTCCATGGGATTTTCCAGGCAAGAGTACTGGAGTGGGGTGCCATTGCCTTCTCCCTGCTCAGTGGGGAAGAGAAAATGGTGGCTGGAGTGGAGAAGGCAGTTGATCAAGAAGGCATCTGGGGGCTTTTGAGGTTTTACTTTTGACCCTTAAGGGCGTGTGATGCCTCTTGCTTCTGGTCACATCAATTAGTTCCTTTCTTCTCCGAGAGCTGGGCTTAGACTGTGAGCTTCCCAAGCACTGGGCCGAAGTTTCCTTCATCTCTGGGACAACACGGCCTCGAGGAGAGAGTCTGGTTTTGAAGGTGAACAAGCCTGGATCTGAGGCTTCCTTCAGTGTTAGACTGTCAATAACTTGACCACCGTTGGACTTCACAGCTCATTTAGGCTCTAGTACAGTGGGCCCCAGCTCGTGCCCCCTGCACCCCCCACCCTGATGGGCATGCCCTGCATGCAGGTGGCTTGACACATGAAGCGCAGCGTCACTTAGTACTTGCAATCTGTGTTACTAGCCCACGGGAGGGCAGGGACCCAGAGGGGGGTTTCCTACAACCAAAGAGCTGGTGTAATGCGGTGGGGTTTCTACAGGATCACTGATTAGGTTGATCCTGCCCTTTGGCCATTTTCCCTCACATCTCTCAGTCAACACAGTCAAAGATGAAAATCTGTATGTAAGGCGTTTTGCACAGAATTCATCTCAAAACTCTCTGGAGCCAGTCATGGTATTCTTATTCAGTGTATGGAAAGCGAACTGAGCCTCAGGGAGCAATTAGGGGCAGAGTCCAAATCTGAATCCAAGCCTGGGTGACTGAAGCATCTCCTCCTTCTCACAGGTCACATAGCACTGGAGCACAAGCCTGTCATCCTCCCGAGGAGGCAGACTGTGGAGCTGCCACATTCTGAAACCCATGACCCCCGCCAGCCTGGGCCCCTGCCCTGTGCCTCTTCCCAGACTCTGAGGTCCGAACTGCTCTGCCTCGGAGGACACCCCTCCACCCTCCTTGCCCGCCTGAGGCTCCTTTCCTTGCTCAGACTTAACCAGATCCTACATTCCTGAGGTCTGTGTGCCAGGCACTTTGCTAGCCTCCTCTTCCAGCCTGACTCAAAGGAAAGACAGTCTTAAAATAAGGAGAAAACATGGCAGAGAAAGCTAAGGCTTTACGGGGGAGCAAAGGGCCGAGAGCAGTGGTCACTGTAACTGTGTGTGAGGCTCTATTAGACAAGAAACGAAGTAAACATGATGAGATGCCATTGCTGGGAGCCACGGCCTCAGCACTTGACATTCGTTAGTTCTCATTCTCCTAAAGCTTCTCTAAAAGAGGCGCACATGTCCTCATTTTTGCAGGTGAGAAAATCAGATTATAAAGAACTGAAGTCCAGACAATTTAACTATGGCCACACAGCTGGCAACGGCTGGAGCTAAGATGCAAGGAAAGTTATGGCCAACCTAGACAACATTCCACGCAGAGATGGGCTCGATAAGGGACAGAAACGGTGTGGACCCAACAGAAGCAGAAGACATTAAGAAGAGGTGGCAAGAATACACGGAAGAACTGTACAGAAGGGATCTTCACGACCCAGATAATCACGATGGTGTGATCACTGACCCAGAGCCAGACATCATGGAATGTGAAGTCCAGTGGGCCTTAGAAAGCATCACTACAGACAAAGCTAGTGGAGGTGATGGAATCCCAGTTGAGCTGTTTCAAATCCTAAAAGATGATGCTGTGAAAGTGCTGCACTCAATATGCCAGCAAATTTGGAGAACTCAGCAGTGGCTACAGGACTGGAAAAGGTCAGTTTTCATTCCAATCCCAAAGAAAGGCAATGCCAAAGAATGCTCAAACTACTGCACAATTGCACTCATCTCACACGCTAGTAAAGTAATGCTCAAAATTCTCCAAGCCAGGCTTCAGCAATATGTGAACCATGAACTTCCTGATGTTCAAGCTGGATTTAGAAAAGGCAGAGGAACCAGAGATCAAATTGCCAACATCCGCTGGATCATGGAAAAAGCAAGAGAGTTCCAGAAAAACATCTATTTCTGCTTTATTGACTATG
>SJYX01023449.1:8159-43226 GCA_006410675.1 Oreotragus oreotragus | reverse complement strand
CTATAAAGAAAGCTGAGTGCCGAAGAATGATGCGTTTGAACTGTGCTGTTGGAGAAGACTCTTGAGAGTCCCTTGGACTGCAAGGACATCCAACCAGTCCATCCTAAAGGAGATCAGTCTTGAATATTGTTTGGAAGGACTGATGCTGAAGCTGAAACTCCAATTCTTTGGCCACCTGATGTGAAGAACTGACTCATTTGAAAAGACCCTGATGCTGGGAAAGATTGAAGGCAAGAGGAAAAGGGAGCGACAGAGGATGAGATGGCTGGATGGCATCACTGACTCGATGGACGTGAGTCTGAGTGAACTCCGGGAGTTGATGATGGACAGGGAGGCCCGGTGTGCTGCAGTCCGTGGGGTTGCAGAGTCGGACACGACTGAGCGACTGAACTGAACTGAAGGTTACAATGTGAATGCTGTCTTTCTGGTGCCTGAGGCAGCCTGGCTCCCGTTACTCCACTTCTCACCCACCATCCCATTTCACTTCCATTCTGCAGAGTGGCTTCCCCATGGCCGCCGAGCTGCTAAACTCTGGGTTTGGATCCGCCTCTGGTGTCCTGTCCTCAAGCCTGTGGTTCTCTCCTGGGACAGAGCAGCAAGAACCACTGGCAGAAGCTCTGGGGAAAGTGTGCCTTGAAAGGGTCTTAATAAAAACTCAGGAGTGTTCATGTGGAGAGAGGGCAGGCGTATTCCAAAGAGAACCGTGTGAGCTGTGGTTGGGCAGGAAGAGCGGGAAGGACGTGCCCGGGGCCTGGAGAGGGTGGGAGCGGACGCCCCCCTGTGGACAGCCTGCTGTGCTGCATCTGATGGTGATGCTGGGGGCGCAGTGCCGAGGCCAGAGCTGCGGGCGGGGTGGTGGGCGGCTGGAGCGCGGAGAGCTACCCAGCCAGGACAAAATCACAGGAGTGGGAAGCAGGGGGAGAGGCTTCCAAGGAGAATCTACAGGACTCAGCTGGTTCTCTCACGTCAGAGGGAGAACAGGGAGACTGAGGGTTCCTGCCTGCGTGGAGACACGGTGTCAACACTGACTGGAATGGAGAAGTCGGAGAGGATTAAAAACAGTCTGACTCTGAGCCCAGGGAGCGGCTGAGGGAGAGCTGGGTGCAGACGCTGTCTGATCACCAGAAGGTGAGGGTGGAGCTCGGGATGGAGGGAGTTCTGAGTCACCTGCAGGGGAGTCGGGTGATGCAGAGATTCTAGGACAGAGGGTCTCATACCTGAGTGTGCCCCAGCGTCACTCAGGAGCTCTGACAGGTATGAACACACAGTGCCTATTAATACACACCCTTCCTGCCCTTGTAGGTAATGCTTGCACAGAGTCTTTTTGAAAATATTCATTCATTATTTATTGGGCTGCTCTGGGTCTTAATTGCAGCATGTGAGATCCAGTTCCCTGACCAGGGATCAAACCCAGGGTCCACGTATTGGGAGCATGGAGTCTTAGCCACTGGACCACAAGGGAAGACTCTGCATAGAGTCTTAAGGCGTTGATCTAAAGAGATGAGAAATGTAAGGACTTCAGAACATACAGATGATGTTTCAATTGTTGCTTGCTCGTTTTAAATAGCTACGTACTGCCTTTCGAATCCCGTCAGATATGCACTCATCTAATCTGGTAACTATGGTTCTGACTCTCACCATAAACTCATCGGGCTGAGATGTGCCCAGCTTCCTTGTCCAACAGCTAAGAATGCGAACTGTGGAGCCCTGGAGCACAGAGCTGCCTTTCACTACAAATGTGATGTGGCGCGACTCACCCAGACATCACAGCCTGGTCTTCTCTCCTATAAAAGGGGGTAACGGATGCAGGCTCCTCATAAGGTTGCTGTGCTGATACAAAAACACAGCTCTTGACACCTAGTACACGTTTAATATCTGTTGGTTATGAGTTTTATCATTGGTTAGCCCTTGAGGGAGGGAGTCTTGAATCAAGAAGCTGCAGGAAGGGGTGCTGGTGAGTCAGAAGGTCATGAGCAGTTCCCTGAGTCAGGTCAGAAGCAACATGCCAGCCTGTGCTACTGAAAATGCTCATACTGATACCCACCTAGGCTGTCATGGGCTGACAAGCAGAGAGGCCCCTTTTGAGCCTTCTGGCTACTTGGTCAGGTTTTCAGTTTGGGGAATTACGACGATCTGTGGAAGAATTCCCCTTCCATTCCAGTTGGCCAGTGAATTGATCATTGCCATCACTTCCTATTCTTACTAGTGGCCAAGAGTAAGCCAGACACAGAGCAGACACACTGTGCTCTTCGCAGTGACTGGACAATCTCCCAAGGAGCCACTTCATCTGCAAAACATGCCATCACAGCCTAGAAAGCTAACAAGTCAAGCTAATAGCCTGGCTTCTTTCTGACCCACAGTAATGCAGATAGCTGCCTGGGCTGGCGGGCTTCCCCTGCCAGACTGATCAGTTATTCCTCGGCCTTGGCCAGGCCTTCTCCATCTGCTTCATCCTGCTCATCTTGACATCCTGCTTCTGTCTTGGTCGTCATCCACAGCCTAATAAGCTGCTGTTTAGGGAGAACATCTCCTGTGTCAACACCATGCATAACTCTTTGAAGCATAATCTCATTTAATCCTCACAGCATCCCATATGAGGAAGGTACTATTTCCTGTCCTTTCTGCAGGTAAACAAATAGAGTTATATACCCAAGGACACATCGCAGCTGGTGGACATATTTGAAAATGGTCTCAAGGCTTAAAACTGGTGAAGCCTTGCACAGTGCATTTGAAATCAAGGAGAGAAGATAAAGCTGTTTGAAATAATGAAACTAAGACTATAAGGAGAGTAAACAGCAGGTCCAGCATGGGAGGCCAGGTGTTCATCTCAGAGTTGGCAAGGAGGGACTCTAATGGCGGAAGAAGGGGAGGAAGAGACACTCCCGGGGGTGGAGGTGGAGGGGCAGACGTGGAAAATAGGTGTTGAGGAGGCAGAAAAAGTAAGCATCTAGGTGACTGTGATCCAGCAGGTGTCACTTTAGGAGCAAGTAATGTGATGGTGCATTATTTAACGGGACTCCTTTTCACTTAGTGAAGAAGCAGAAAAAATATAGGCTATTCAAAACTAACGCCTATTTTTGTGCATTCTAGGAGACCAGGCACGGAGGTTGTCACCAGTGGGAGAGTGTCTCTGCTTTCCCTGCATCTAGAGAGCTGGCTGGGGAGAAGGGAAACCTGGAATTTTCAAAGGACCTGCCAACCTCTCTATGTGACTGAAGGATAAACCATTCGTTTTAGCAGAGGCATGACTGGGTATCTGATGAAGAGGGGGAAGGCCTGAGCTGAGGCTGAGGCGGGGGGCGCCAGCCTGAGAGGCGTGAGAGCAGAGGAGAGGGCAGGGGGGCGTCTGCGGGGGCGGCCTGGGGGCTGGCTCGGGCACAGACTGGGCTGGTGACCAGGGAGGCCGCCAGGCCCCGGCCCCCAGCCCACGGGCCCCCGCACACGGGGCTCGCCGGGTGAGCAGTACGCCCGACATCAGGGGCCGCGTGCGCAGGCGTAGGGCTCACAAAGGCACACGCTCCACGTCGGGTCTGTGTGGGGAGAGGGACGGGGCGGCTGCGGGAGTGAGAGCGGGCAGGCTGTGAGCCCAGGGCGGCCAGGAGAGGCCCCGCACCCCGTGGGCCCACGCGGCCTCCCACAGGAGGCGGGGTGCGGGCAGGGGCTGTGGGCGTCTCTCCAGGCCAGGGAGACCCCACTGGCACCTGGCCCGCCACGCACACCCGCGTAGGAGGCGTCCTTTCACACGCAGTTGTTAACATCGTCCCCCAAAGTGGCTGCTGCCTTGGTCTCTTCCTTTTGCCTGTCTCATCTAACAAAACGTCAGTTAGAAACAGGGAGCAACTGGCACTTTCATTATTCATGGCTTGGTTTCATGATGTATGTGGTCTCCTTCCCTTTCTCTTTTGACTGGTCTCACCAGTACGTGAAAGCTGGATGCGAGGCAGCTGTTGGCTCGGCGGCCAGTTTTGTGCTCCCCCTTCCTCAGAGACGAGCTCCCTCGTGGGCTACCGAGAAAGTCCCGCCTGTCCTCCTTTCCCTGTGTTCGCGAGGGCCCTGCTCCTCACCGCCTCCCTGGAGCCTCGCCTTGCCCAGCGCTGCCCTTCCAGGACAGCTCTGTGGTTGCAGTTCTCACACGCTGCTGCTGACAGCCGATGAGACAGCTCAACCTTTCTGCAAGGTTCTAAACCATCGATTAGGCTCCCCACCCCTCCCCTACCACACGCACCCAAAGCTGAATTATTCTGAGAACTGTTGATTCAGATTTCAAATGAGGGACATAAGTGGAGGAGAATGAAGCTGAAGATAATTAGGCTCAGTTCTCAAAACTCAAAGGAAAATACCACTGAAGTAGGTTATTATTGTTCCCACTTTACAGATTATGAAACTAAAGCTGCTTCTCCCTGGGAACGGGGACACAGAGGGCCAGTGGCTGACAGGAAGCGAGGATGCTATGAGCATGCCACCAAGCTCCCTGATAGAGACCCTGGGATGTGCCTCCCCTCGCCGCCCCCACCCCAGCAGCCGTGGCTTGCTCACTCAGGCAGAGAAGAGCCCTCGCCCGGTGGAGAGCACTTGAGGTTTCTATAGAGCTCAGCTTCTAAAGAAGTTCTTCCAGGAAGTCTTTCTTCTTCCTAGAGGATTCTCAGCAGGGTTCACACATCCTGGTTACTCTGAAAAGGGCTCAGGGAAAGGGCCTGGTCAACTGAAACTAGCCAGGCTGCTGGTAGAGGCGGGGGCCTGGGAGAAACAGGCATGGAGGCCTCCCCAGCCCCTGTGTTGTGGAACACGGGCTCATGTTCCTCATCTGGACGCAAGCCAGAGGGGCAATGGGGCGTCGGGTCAGCTGGTTCCCAGCTGGCCTCCGCGCTTCCATGAGGCACCTGGCTTGATGTCCTCGCCACCTGACAGTGAGCAAAACACAAAGCCACTTTGGGATCATTTTAGCTTGTCTGCCTTCTAAGTAATTGATAGGGATTTTAAGTCTCAGAGAGGGAGTATAGGGAAGATGCACCCAATGTTGCCTTGGGGGCACTGTTTGAGTCCCCTGCTTGCATGACCTTAAGCAGGTTGCCCTTCCTCTTTGACTGTATTTTCAGATCTGTAAAACAGAGACCAACTGTGTCCCGGAGTAACTGTGAGCATTACATCAGGGTCTGGAACGAGTCTGGGGGCAGTAAGGCATGCATTATGTCATTTCATCTGTCAAGGACTGAAGGAACAGGGCTCAGACCTCGGGGCCTGTCTGAGGCACAACTGGGAAGTTTGTCTTTACTTCCCTTTTCTGAAAATTTGTTCCCACTCAGTGGTTTCTTCTGCCCACCTCAAGCCCCACGAGTCCGGATATCTTGCCTACTGCGCTGGCTGTCAAGAAAACGTCAGAAGAAATTGTTCCCATGTTCTGCCGGGGAGAGAAGAGTCCTGCTTCTCAAGGTGGAGTGTCTTTCTCAGTCCATGTGTAGTCATCGGATAATTAAGGCATATTTTCCAAGAGCATGGCTTTTACTCCTTGATAAATCACTTTAAATGTTGTTTTTATATTTTGAAACACTTGGACATATCAGGAAGTAAAGTGCAGAGCTCATCACAATTTTAAAGATAAAAAAGGAACCTCGAAGAGCTGTTCTCACTGGTTCAAAAGGAGGGGACGTACGTGCACCTATGAGTGGCTCATGTGATGTGCGGCAGAAACCAAACCATATCACGACCCTACCATCAATCAATTAAAAATAAGTGAACATTAAAAAAATACAAGCGTTTCAGTGATTTTTCCATCTGAAGAGGTTTAATTTCCGGTCCAGCCTCCCCAGTTCATTTGCTTGGGAACAATGGAGGGAACGCCTACCTCCTTCCCTCCTCCCACAGGGAACAGCCCCAGGGCCGGCCTGCCACTCGGTCTGTCACACTGACAGGCATCTGGCAAGAGTTGTTGGCCCTCAGTAAATATTCACTGAACAGCTCAAATAATTCCAAAGGGCAGGAGGACTGAGAGATCCTCTGAGTTTCCTGGGGGAACATTAAGTTGATGTATGACATTAACTTAAAGGGTGGGTTGTGACACTCCCCAAGAGTGGGAGAAGATGGGTTTTCTGAACCTGGAAAATAAGAAGGGCTGCTTTCTTGGGTAAAAGTGACCATAATCAACATTTCCCTTATTCTAAGCACCCTTTTCGGAGCAGAAAATCCACTGAAGTGTTCACAGAGGTAATCTCTGAGCTTTATTAATTCCAGAATAAGAATCACGAAACTTGTGCATCACTGAGCACTTTTTGCACATCGGCAAAGGTGAGTTCTGCCCGAATGGTGTGTTTGTCTGTGTCTCTTTAGTGTGAGCGAGGCTTCTATCTGCATCCCTCCCGGGGGCACAGGTGTGGCCCAAGGCATGCTGGCTGATTCTGAGGGGCCCAGGGGCTTTAAAGGCGTCCCCACCCCTCCAAGGTGTGGATAGAAAGAAGATCATCGTGACACACAGTGGAGCTGTGAGAGCCACCCCAGCACCCTCTCACTCCTCAGGCCAGCCCACCACACCCGCCCTTTCCTGTGGAGCCCACACGACTGTCCCCCTACTCAGGCCTGCGTCTGTGTGGCGGAGGGGGCGGAAGGCAGGAGGGCATTTTAGGAAGAGAGTTGTGTTTGCCTAGGGTCAGACCAGTCTAGCCCGTATGGGGTGCAGAATTGTTGGCTGCTCTGCAGAAGTGATTCAGATGAGTTGGGGGATCTTAGGAAAAGGACAGAAGGCAGAGAAGATCGACAGACTGAAGTTTGGGGCCAAAGGCAGGTCTCTGGGAAACTCCTGGACTGGGTTTACTGAAGGACTTTAAAAAATACGGCTGTCTGAAAAAAAAAAAAGACAGCAATAGGACTTTCTACTATTTCATTTTCCACCGTCTGTCTAACCTTCCCTGAAGACTTCTATGCTCATTCAGGACCCTGTGGGAGGCTTTAGGAGATGGGAGAGGAGCCGAGCGCCAGGCAGGATGGAGAGGCAGCCTGGGAGGGAAGGGGCGAGCGGGCACCAGGGAGCAGACTGTAGAGGGGATTGACTTCTGAATGCTTAACTCCCAGGGGACCCCTGGGTGGGAAAAGTGCTGATTTCCTCCATCCTTGAAGGGTTGGGTCAAATTTATGTTTAAATTTCAAAGGACAGTTGTGGCTCTAGCTGGTATTTGAGTTCCGTTTCCAGGTATTTTCCTCAGAATAAGAAGTTTAAGTTCTGTGGAAATTCTAGAACTTCCCTTTTAGATTTAAACAAGATTCCTCTGCTTCCATATTCTGACATCCTTGAGGCACTGGCTTAATTCAACTTAGAATTTCAGTTTACTTATTTCGTTCAGTGGTTCCAGAAACTACTTGTGTGAGCAGGTGTTTACGGGACACTCACCTCATGCTTCCCTGGTGGCTCAGAGGTTAAAGTGTTTGCCTCCAATGCGGAGACCCGGGTTTAATCCCTGGGTCGGGAAGATCCCCTGGAGAAGGAAATGGCAACCCACTCCAGTGTTGCTGCCTGGAGAACCCCATGGATGGAGGAGCCTGGTGGGCTACAGTCCACGGGGCCGCAAAGAGTCAGACGCGACTGAGCGGCTTCACTTCACCTTATGTTCACACCTATGGAAACATAAATATTGCTGTCCTTGAGGATCCTACAACCTACTTGAGGACACGGGATAAAACAGATGCATGATTTGGTAACATGTTGGTAAGTGTCGAGTGCAAGTTTGTGGTGGTAAGAAGATGTTAAGCAGGCCAGGATCTAAGGAAGGGAAGGTGCTGCTAGACTCGAGGGGCTGCGAAAGGTTAAGGGAGCAGTTGGGATTTAAGAAGCTTCAGGACTGACTGTTGCTGGAGAGATCCCTGCAGGCAGAACTCCTCAACCTTCTCAATCTACTGACACTGGGGCCAGAAGATTCTCTGCTGCGGGGCTGTCCTGGCGCTGCTCACAACATCCCTGTCCTCCCCCCATCTAGACGCCAGCAGCATCCACCCCCCCAGCTGCGACAACCAGAAATGTCTCCAGTCACTACCACAGGTGCCCTGGGGCACATTTGCCCAGCTAAGAACCACACATTGAGTACAGTGGGTTGCCGTTTCCTCATCCAGGGGATCTTCCCGACTCAGAGATCGAACTTGTGCCTCCTGTGTCTTCTGCATTGGCAGGCAGATTCGTTGCCACTTGAGCCATAGGGGAAGCTCCAACTGTTCCACGTGAGTACCCAAAGGCTAGGTCCTGGGCTGCAGGCAGATGGAGCTCAGGTTAGAGGCGTTTCATGATGTATAATATAGTGAATCCAGAGGGTCAGAGAACAAAGGAAAATCCTGGAGGTGAAATCTGAGCTCTGCCTTGCCTGTAGACGTTGGTGGTCAGAAATCACAGGAGGGAAAGGAGAGCCTGGACTTGCTGGTGGCCGAGGAGATGTGCGGTGAAAAGCAGGTCTAAGAGCTGCTGTGAAGGAGCCTCTCATCAGTACCACACTTCCTGACTGATCACAGCAGAGATGGGGGCTCAGGGGAGGTGAGTGACAGATTACCGAAGGTCCAGGACAGGAAGATGGAGCTTAGAGACAGCAGTGTCTGAGTTTTCAGGGGGAAGGCCGAGCTTTGTGTTTGACACTGAGTTTGAGGCAGTGAGAAGGTATTCAATTTCAGAAAATTCCCTGAAGGCAACTGAAGAAACAGGCGCCGGGAGGCGTCAGGGGAAGAGGTGCGCCGGGGGCTGCAGAGGAGCCGCCTGGTGGGCGCGCTTCCTCCGGGCGCCTCCTCTCGTGGGCTTTGCGGTTCACAGAGATGCCTCG
This sequence comes from Oreotragus oreotragus, assembly GCA_006410675.1. NCBI lineage: Eukaryota > Metazoa > Chordata > Mammalia > Artiodactyla > Bovidae > Oreotragus > Oreotragus oreotragus. The sequence goes on along the minus strand of SJYX01023449.1, from coordinate 34,440 downwards.
AGGGGGAAAGCGAGTCTCCCAGCATCGCATCGCGTCGCTGCCTCTAGGCTTGAATGGGTATTCGCGCCTCTTTCTGGGGGTGGTACTCCCTCCTGGTCTGTCTGCAACAACTTCGTGGACAAGACAAAAACTGTGCCACAGCCAGGCTGGTGGGGCGCCAGGGTGGTGGGGCCTTCCCGGGACTGCCCTCCCCTCACGAGGTTCGAGCTGGGCCGCTCCTGCAACTGCCCGGCGAGAGGCGGCACCGCGGGGCCCGAGCTCCGCTGTCCGCCACGTCAGAGGTGTTCCCGCGTGCCCAGCCGCTTGTAAGTGCTGTTCATCCGGCCATCCCCCGCCTGCCGTGGGTCAGTCCCCACCTGTCCTTCCGGGTCAAGCCGTGGCCTTCCGCACACAGTGGGTGGCAGGTGGTGCATCTGCTCTGGAAGATAAGCAGAGATGAGGCCAGCCTCAGGAAGCCAGCACTCGCAGGACCATCTGGGCAGAGGAGACCCCAAGGGGGCACTGGGTGGCTGGGCAGGGGGGCTTTCAGAGGGTGGGACCCGAAGCTTGAGCTGTTAGAGAGATCAAGGGGGTGGTAAAGAAGGCCAGTAAAGAGAGATGGGACACCAAGAGCCATGTCTGGAAAATAAGAGACAGCCTGGCACTGGAGGTGAAGGAAGAGGGAGGTGTGACGTGTACTGGGGGGACCCACACAGCAAACACCCATGTGACAAGGACTGGCAGCCAAGATGCTGCACCACTGGCAAGCAAGGGACCCAGCCATCAGAATGGTGGTCCAGTCAGAAGGAAAGGGGCCATGGACAAGGAGCAAAAGACTCCCAGATCTCACCTGGGGACATAGCCAGTGAGGTCCAGAAGACCGCATGGATGCTTCTCATCTCAAAGGTTTAAATGATGTATGAAGAGATGCTTTCTATTGTATTCAAGAAATGTATATTCAGTTACTGTGAAATGATGGAAACATGCATCTATGTTGGCTGCATTTTAGTTTTATGGATCATTTTGTCAGTAAGGAACCTACTTGGGAATGCAGGCAGAAACTGAGGGGACAGAGGTGGGTGGGTGGAGCCTTGGGGCAGCGACTCACCCTCTCTACACCTGGTTTCCTCATTTGTATGCCGTGCTCAGTCCCTCTCTTGTGTACGATTCTGTGACCCCGTGGGCTGCAGCCCATCAGGCTCCTCTCTCCATGGGGACTCTCCAGGCAAGAATACTGGAGTGGGTTGCCATGCCCTCCTCCAGGGGATCTTCCCAACCCAGGGATCGAGCTCAGATCTGCCACATTGAAGGTGGATTCTTTACCATCTGGGCCACCAGGGAAGCCCAGGAGGCCCAGAAGAAGTCCCGGGAAGTCCAGGGAATACTGGAGTGGGTAGCCTATCCTTTCTCCAGCGGACTTTCCTGACCCAGGAATCAAACGGGGGTCTCCTGCATTGCAGGTAGATTCTTTACCAGCTGAGCCACCAGGGAGGCCCTCCTCATTTGTAGAGAGGATAATGAAATACACCCTAAGGCGGTTTTGAGAATGAGACCCAATGTGTATAAAGCCTCGTCACAGAGAGGATGTCTCAGAAGAACAACGATAATAAAAACATTTATTTTGATTCTATTTGAATCATTCTGTTAGACCTTTCACATCAATTTCAATTCACTCAGGTTCATGTACCAAAACACACACACACACACACACACACACCCACCCACCCACACACACACAGTTTGAAGCAATGCCCACCTCCATATGCAGTTTGTGAGGTAGGTCAGACTTCAGGGTCTCCCACAGCCACAAGCTGTGCCAAGGGAGGATGGTGCTGAGGGAAAGGGCAGAGCGTGTGAGCCGCACCAGCTGCCAGGGTGCCTAGGCCTTCAGAAGGAACTGCGAGTCCAGCCTTGAATGTGAGGTTTTCCTGTTTCTTTAAATGGAGGCAACTCTTTCTCATTTTCTGGGGGGCAGGGTGAGTTCAGGTGAAGCCACTCCCTGAGGTTGCCTCATATGCACTGATGTCTGGAATCTCCTTGCAGACATATTAGAATGTAAATATGTGCCTGAGCTTATAGGTGGATTATTCACTGCATGGTTTCCAGCGCACGATATACTGTAGCCTAATTTATTTTACTGTTTGCTGTTGGGGGAAGACAAGTCGTTCTTAATTTTCACTAGTGCAGGGTTGCAGTGACCGTGTTTGCATGTGATTCCAAACCCTTATGAGTGTATCCGAGTAGATCCACACAGTAGACCCCTAACACTGGATTTCCATATTCATATGCATTTCCATATGCATATTCCACAGTTTGATAGACATTCCTAATTATCTTCTAGAGTGTAGTACAAATCTGCACTCACATGAGTAATTATGAGTGCCAGGAAAGCTCAGTACTTGGTGTCCATGAGGATTGCTGGGGAGCTTGTTAGGAAAAGCTCACTGGCTCAACTCCACCTGCCCAGATTTTGATTTTTAGGTCTGAGGTGGGCTACATATAAGCTTTCTGTTAGTTTCCTTTTGACTCTTGAGGAGGTGGTGAACTTTACACAGATAGTAGATCTATGTGATCACCACAGTCGGGGTACAGAAGAGTCCCATCACCCCAATGGGCTTACTCTGGCTGTGTTTACAGACTCCCCACTGCACCCCCTGGTGAGCACCAGTCTTCTCTGCCACCATCGCTTTTCCCTTCTTGAGTCTGGAATGGCACAGGATGTGACCTGTGAGACTGTCTTCTTCCCTTCAGAGCAGTGCCACTGAGCTTCACCCAAGTTGTCGCCTTATCAATAGCTTGTTCCTGCCATTGCTGAGTGTGCCCCTGGTGAGGACGTGCCACTGCTCATCAGCTCAACCCTGGCAGAACATCTGGGTTGTTTCCAAGTTTGGGTGACTGTCTTAAATAAACCCAGCAAAAAATTCTGATACAGATGCTCAGGAAAACAACGGCCTACATTCTCCACAAAAGTGGATACTGGCGATCTTTTAAAGGTTTGTTCACCTAATAAGTGGAAATGCTGCCTTGTTATCAGATTTGTATATCCCTGATCGTCAAGGGAATGAAAAGCTTTTAAAATCCATATTTGTTCATTTTTGTTCAGTTGCTAAGTCATGTGCAACTCTTTGTGACATGCCAGGCTTCCCTGTCCCTCCCTATCTCCTGGAGTTTGCTGAAATTCATGTCCATTGAGTCGGAGATGCTACGGAACCGTCTCATCCTTTGAGGTTCTCTTCTGGCCTTACTGAGGCAAGTGTTAGTCCTCCCTCCATCTTTTCATAGGAAACACTCACAGCCCATATTTCTACCCGTTTTGGACTCCAGTGATCTGTGTGGGAAATTAAGCAAAAGTATTGGTCCTAAGGGAGATTTATCCTCCACCAAATGGGCCTGGGCTCTGGACTGGATGATAGTCTGGGGAGAATAACAAGCGATGGGCTTATTTTATTAGTATTGCCATATGGCTTTCACATGTTGAAAACTCAAATGTGGCTCTAGAATTGTTTTCTGTTATCTTATTTGCGATTTATAAACATTACAGTAACATTATGGAGGTCACTGACTCTTAGGGGCTAATCTGAAAATGAAATCATCATTTATACCATTATATCTGAGAGAAGTGACTCAGCATTCCAAACATCCAGCTTACTGTTACATACAGAGCATCACATTAGAAAATTGGGTGATGTTTGAAACGTGTTGAACTGAGGAGCCTTGAAATTGTAAGACTGGTTGCTTGAACAGTAAATGCCTTATTCTGTCTTTTTTGAATTCTTGTGCCTAATAGTATAAAATAGTGTTATATAGTCCTTTACTTTAAGCTGTTTCTTTTCTTAAATTCAGAGATTACATCTCTGGCAACATTCTTTCTGTTTTAAATATCTTCTGTTAACTACTTTTGTCTAGTAAGCAGGAATGTTATACTTCTTTCAATTGGATGAAGGCGGTGCTCACTTCTGCAGGGTCCATAAACCTTGTTGCATCTGATTTTCTGTTTAGAGAGCTTTTATTATTAACCTTTAAATTTGCAACTAAATTTCAGATAGCTGAAACTGAAACCTAAATCTTTGAAGGCTTTTTTTAAAGTTCAGATTCATTTTACCAACCATTTCTGACTTATATTTGAATGGATGTAAGTTGTCTGTGTGACTACACTACGTGTCATATGTTTTTTAACTTTCCCTTTTTTAATAGAGAGATCAGCTTTAGGAGTTGCTTTATGACTCTCTGCCTGAAAACAGAGAAAGGCGCCCCTTCCCTTTTGGACAGGGGAGTGTGGAGCGCAGCTTCTGTGGGTATTTTGCCTTGTTCTGTAGTCACATCTACTCCCATTGTCTTTTATGCTTAACCAACTTGTAATCCCTGTGAGGCAAAAATTCATATTACCTGCCACACCCAGCCCTCAATAACCCTTCACTAAGGTGAACTAGAAACAAGTTGTTTTTGAATGTTGCTGGTTGAGTCTGATACTGTGGGTTCCCCTAGGGGCAGCCCTAAGGGATACGCTGAGATCGTGATGGGAGTCCAAGCCCGGTAGGTGGCTTACCTCATTACTGTGCCTGTCAGAAATGGCCCCAAAGTGTGTTTTCTTTGTTTTTTTCCTTAGGACCTCTTGTAAACTTTTCTCTTACCTAAGAAAAGAGGCAAACTGGCAGCTACAGAGGAGCACAGACCCACAGAGCACAGGGGAGGGTTTGCCTGCTTGGGCACCCAAGGATAGTGGACGCCAGCAGCCTCACGGTTGGGCTGAACCACATCATCAAAGGGCTGAAAGTGCTGGTTGACCGGGACACCTGACAGGAGGGACACATGTGTGGCTCCCGTGAGCAGCGGCAGATGGCCCGCAAGACACCCCTGCTCTGTGGAAGCCCCCGGAGGGGGAGGGCTGCAGGGGGAGGGCCGCAGCTCTATTGCAGTTGACGTGCTTAGTGAGCAACCTGAGGGGTTTTACAAGGAGTAGAGGGAAAGCGCAGGAGCGCTCACTACATTCTTCTTCTTATGACTAAGAGAAAACACTGCCTAAGCTGAAGCCTTATGTTTGGGGTGTGTGACACCCAGGTACATCACTTCAATAAAGCCCTCTAACTAAACTTCAGAACCAACAAATCAGTACCATCTCATCCTATCTATTAACCCACCCACCCATCCATCCACTTATCCATCATCCACTCATCTACTCATCCATCTATCCACCCATCCATCCATTCAATCACCAGTCCGTCCACTCATCCAACCATCCATTCATCCACTCACTTATCGATCTGACACAGTTTTAATTTCATACCCATCAGACGTCAAGCACTCTGCTTGATACTTGGAAGGCAGAGGTGAACAGGAGAAAGGTGGTCTAACCTCTGCTCCCATGAGGTGGATCTTACATTCAGGTGGAGAAACCGAGACAGTGGGTCGAGGTGCCTGAGGGCCTCATCGAGGAGTAGGGCTGGTCTGACTCGCCCCCAGCAGCTCATGGTTATGAGAGACTAAGCATATCTGTGTCCCTGGACTCGGGCCAAAGCACTCCCTCCCCCACAGGCCTCTCCTCCAGAAGGAAGCCACATGACCATTTCCTATAATGAATTCATCACTATAAACCAACCTACACCCAAGACATAATTTTATATGTGATAATAAGCCTGAAGGGTAGAATTCAAAATGTCTTCATTCATTACATTTTCTGTGGTTTGGGGTGTTCTTTAGACGGTAGCAGGCACAGACTCAGACACTGCAGGCACAGACTCAGACACTGCAGGCACAGACTCAGGCACTGCAGGGTGCTGTGGTCTGGAAAACACAAACAGGAAGACCAGAGGAAAAAAGGCCAAACACTCTCGGTGTCAAAGAGGCTCTTGCCCCACAGTCGCAGCAGGTGACTCAGGAAGCACAGCTCTCTCCAGGCATTTTCATTCCAGAATTTGCTGTGTGGTGCCTGACCCAGCACGCTTCTGATGTTGCCCTGGAAAATGTCTGTGCTCTTCATTCTGAGGCTGCCCTACTGGGTGGATGAGCTGGGTCACCAAGTGTGCTTCTGAATTCCGCTCAAGGACCCGAAGTTCTTAATGAACTGCCTGTGTCGTAGCTCTCCTCTATCCTAGAACCAGAGGCTGGCCTTCAATAAAGAGGCAGGAAGAGACTTTCAGTGAAGCTGAGAAATGCTCATTTATATAATGTTAAGTGACAAAAAGCTGGCTAGAAACATAGTGCATACAGTCTGATACACTTTCATGTGAGTAGAATACTACAAAGACACCTACAAAATGTTTAAAGCTGGTATATTTGCTTCTTGATGTTTTATAGCTGACGTTTTATGCCTAGGTCTGTGATGCATTCTGGGTTATCTTTGGCCCTGGGTATGAGCTATGGGTTTAGGCTCATCTTTTTGTATATGGTGCACACTGTCCCAACACTGTTTGCTGAAAAGACTCTATCTATCAACTGTTTATGTATCTTTGTCAACTGTCAACTGACTATATTTGTATAGTTCTGTTTCTGGATGGACTCTCTATTCTAAGGCATTGATCTATTTATCTATGTTTAGGTCAATGCCACATGATTTTAATATAGCTTTATAGTAATTCTTGAAGTCAGATAGAGACCTCTGTCTTTATTCTCCTCATCTATTTGGCTTAGTTTTGATATAATATTTCAGATTTAGGTATTTACAGATTTAGGTATTTACAGACAGATTTAGGTAAATTTTCTTATATTTTATTTTGTAATGACACCACAAGCTACTGTAATCCTTAACAACACTAATGCCTCTAGTTCTTGGTCCATCTTCATATTTTCTAGGAGTGATTATGAGGTTTTAGTCCTTTTCTTCCTTTCTCCCATAAAGATCCCCACCTCCCTTCTGGAAGGAAACAGCACCTGCCATTACCCATCACCCCTGCTCTTCTCACCTCTCATCACATAATAATACTGCATCCCAGAAAGCGTCAGGTAAGCATCAACCCCAGAGATACGGAAGAAGAATGTGATTTCTGATAAAATACCAATTCCACTGTAACAAAATAACTGGGCCTTCTTCTATTTGCTGACATTTTGTTCTTGCATCAAATTCAATGCATTAATTTGTTGGGAAAACCAATTTTATCTCTGAATTGCTCTGTAGTCCTAAATAAATTCTTTCAGCATCCAACTAACCCTTTATGAGAATTGTACTTCCCTTGAATCCTGGCTGCAGACTAATAGACCAGAAAAATGTGCCCCAAAGATGTCAAATGACAAGTACCCCTTAATGTGACTGTGGTTTCGGCAAGAGAAAAGCGACGCTATAATTAATCACAGTCCATTTCCAGCAACAGAGTAAGTCACATAGAACAAACACACAGAACTAGGTCCCTGAAAAGGTCACAAGAAACCACGCATCCAGAATAGAAGAGTACTCAGAAGTGTGCTGAATCGGGTTGCAGTTAGAAGGGGGCTGGGGAATTTCTCACTCTTGTTAACATGCTCAGAGGTTTAAATATGAAGAAAGGGGACAGGGAGGAGAGAGGAAGGAAAGCCAGCAGCTGCGCGTTCAGGAAGCCACTTTTCTGAAACGTGCAAGGTGCTGCTCTGAGAGGTAGTCGGTCTGGAAGACTGGTCACAACGTTCTAGGGAAATCATGCCCTGCTGTGTGTAGGAGGCAGTCGTCAGTGGGAATGCCCCAAGGTGCTCCACTTCTTTAAAATTCAGAAGCTAGAAAGTACAGACAAGACTGTGCAACCCTCCCTTCCCCAGAGCCATCTCAGGCAAGGCCTTGACCTGGGAATCACGTCCTGCAGTAACTGACTAAACGTGACTTGGCCCCAATAATAACGGGTGCCACTTGCAGAGTGTTTACTATGTCCCTGACACCTGAGCACAATACATGTATTAATTCATGTAATTTACACACTGAAAACCCTAAATGTGGCTACTATGGATTAGACGAATTCATATAGAGTCACTCTGTCCCTGAGAAACCAAAAAAATGTTTTCCAACCTAGTACCAGGTGATCTCAGGACAGCGGACAGTGGTTTGCAAGGGAGAACTCGCTGGAGGAGATCAATCAGAGGGCAGAGGTCACCAAATATGAAGGTGCAGACTGGGGTGGACATGGAGAGAAGCGTCAAATCTTGGCTGGAGACTGGGGTTAGCAAGCAGAGGAGGGGACCCTGAAAGCCAAGTCTGAGGTTCCTAGCTTGGGCACTGTTATGCTGTCCTGTGTTAAAGTCTTAGTGCCCAGAACCTCAGAATATAAACTTACTGGGGGACACAGTCTTTACAGATAAAATGAGGTCATGAGGGTGAGCCATTGTCCAACGTGACTGTAGTCCTCCTGAAGAGGGGAGATATGGAGACAGGGAGGGTCCACTGGAAGGTGAAGGCAGGGACCAGATGCGCCAAAGACTGTCAGCAAAACACAAGGGCCCTGAGCTGGAGCCAGCTCTCTGACACCTGATCTCAGACTTCTGGTGTGAGAGCTGTGGGAGAATGAGCTTCTGCCTTTTGTTCTTAAAAAAAAAAAAAAAGCAGAAAAAAGAGCTACATTCCAAAATAACAAGAATTCCCAGACAGGCCCTGAAGACTTTTTTTTCTTTCTTTAAAGAAACCTTCAGAGATATGGCCGATCCATGTGAGACTTAACATTCAAACGAGGAAGGAACAAGAAGGCCCTGCATTAAATTGCATAGAATATACAGAATTTTTACCTACACTTAGGTAGTATTAGAGACTCCAGTTTCATTTCTCACATCAAGTAAGAGAAGTTGCAAAGTTGCTCAGAAAGAGACAACCAGTTTATAGGATAACTGAAAATACACATGCAGTGATTACAATGATTTGGAGTTGGGGACAGCTCCGATTAAAACAAAAATGTTTTGCAAATGAGGAGTTGGACAAACACAACAGTATGTGCCTGCCAACCTACTGAACAGGAGAGGATCTTTACAAATGAGGGTTAGTATCCAAATTTTACAAACAATGAGTACAACTCGCTGTCAGAAAACAGTCCAGCTATAAAATGTGCAGGAGATCCGAACAGACATTTTCCTAAAAAAGGCAGACAGGGACTTCCCTGCTGTTCCAGCAGTTGGGGCTCTGTGCTTCCATTGCAGGGGAAGCAGTCTCGATCCCTCATTGGGCAACTAAGATCCCGCCTGCTACAAGGTGCAGCAAAAAACAAAAATCAAAAAACAACTGATAAAGAAGACAGGCAGCTAGCAAACAAGCACATGGAAGGATGCTCAGCATTACTAATCATCAGAGAGGTGAAGATCAAAGTTACAGTATCATCTCAATCTGTCAGAAAGGCTATTATCAAAACAGACAACAAATATTAATAATAAGTATTGACCAGTATGTGGAGAAAACATAACCCTTATGCACTGTTCACGGGACTGCAAATTGGCGCAGCCACTACGGAAAAAAAAAAAAAAGTAAGGTTTCCTCAAAATTAAAGACAGAGCTACCATATGATCCAGCAATTTCACTTTTGGGGATTTACCTGAAAAACAAAAACTCTAATCCAAAATGATGTGCACCCTGATGCTCACAGCTGCACTGTTTACAAGAGCCAAGATGTGGAAGTGACCAAGTGTCCATTAGCAAATCACTGGGTTAGATGGTGTGAGATGCTTGTCCATCTATCTGCTGCTGCTGCTGCTGCTGCTAAGGCACTTCAGTCGTGTCCGGCTCTGTGCAACCCCATAGATGGCAGCCCACCAGGCTCCACCGTCCCTAGGATTCTCCAGGCAAGAACACTGGAGTGGATTGCCATTTCCCTTTCCAATGCATGAAAGGAAAAGTGAAAGTGAAGTTGCTCAGTCGTGTTCGACTCTTCGCGACCCCGTGGACTGCAGCCTACCAGGCTCCTCCGTCCATGGGATTTTCCAGGCAAGAGTACTGGAGTGGGTTGCCATTGCCTTCTCTGATCTATCTATCTATGTGTATCTATATATTATATAGATGTAATGAGAATATAACTTAGCCATAGCTAAGAATAAAATCTTGGCATTAAGGTCGACATGGATGGACAGGCCTAGACAGTAAGTGGAATAAATCCGAGCAAGAAGAATACTGCGTGATCATGCTTGTACATGGTCTAAAAAAGCGTAAAACAGGCTCACAGAGCAGAATAAACTAGTGGGTGCCGGGGAGTCTGCTAAGTGGGTAAAGGGGACAAATAGGTGCAAACTTTCAGTTGTAACATAAGCAAGTCACATGGGTGTGGCACATGAAGAGCATGATCAATGACACTGTAATAACTTGGTAGGATATGATAGTGGTAACTAGGCTTATAGTGGTGATAGTTTCAGAATGCATAAAATATCGAATCATTATGTTGCATACCTGAAACTAATAAGACATGTTGTAAGTCAATCACACTTCAGTAAGAAAAAGTGATATAAAAATCTTTTTAAAAAAGGAGCCACAATGTTTCCTCCTTTCCCACAATCATCTGGCTCCCCCTAGAGGAAACTTTGCCACTCATACTAACACATATATATGGAATTTAGAAAGGACCCTGTATGCAAGACAGCAAAAGAGACACAGATGTGTAGAGCGGACTTTTGGATTCTGAGGGAGAGGGAGAGGGAGAGGGTGGGATGATTTGGGAGAATAGCATTGAAATATGTATACTAACATCTAAGAAACGAATCGCCAGTCTATGTTTGATGCAGGATGCAGGATGCTTGGGGCTGGTGTATGGGGATGATCCGGAGGGATGATGTGGGGTGGGAGGTGGGAGGGGGGTTCATGTTTGGGAGTTCATGTACACCCGTGACGGATTCATGTCAATGTATGCCAAAATCAATACAGTACTGTAAAGTAAAATAAAGTAAAAAAAAAAAAAAAGCAGGTGAGAAACTTGTTAAGGCTTTACCCACATTAGCTGCCCTACATTTGGGTCAAGTCCTGCCCAGAGCTGTGGGAAAAAGTAGTCACCAAATACAGTCTGTGGGCTCAAATTCAGACGAAATTTCCAGGACAAGTGAAGCTTTCACCTCCTTTGTGAAGCCCTCTTAGGTCTCTCCATGGGGCTTATCACTTGCTCATGCGTGTGATGCTTTGTGGCATGAAATGCATAGTAACATGCACATGTCTGTTTTCTCTCTGGACCACAGACAACTTGAGTATATCTTTCTGCCTTGTTCATTTTGTCTTCTTGGCACCTAGACACAGTGTCTGGCACATAGGAAATGAGTGTTCAATAAAGTAGTGTTTATTTACTTCATAAATGATGACAAGCTAGCTCATTCATTTAGTCTCCTGCCTACAACACGCAGAGTAAGGATTGGCACCTCCCAGATTAACAACCTGCACATCAGTGATCTGACCTGGAAGAATGAATATATTTGCAATAGAGATTATTTAAGAGAGCTGATGTTTCCTGGAAGAAATGAAATATTAACCAGAGAGCCAAAATGCTAACCTGTATGGTAAAATACAAGCATCCTTCGTCATAGATGAGGACAGATGTCAAACCTTCTTTGCTCTGTTGGAAGAAAGCTCAGGGCAGGGACGTTTTGACAGGCAACCTACCGACAAGGGCCCCAGGGCAGGGAGGGCAGCAGAAAGGAACCAGATGTGAGGAGGCCTCACTCAGTGGTCTGATGGGGACTGAGAATGCAGAGCCTCTAGAGGGAGCCGCAGGCATGCTGTGAGGAAGCGATGCAACAGGTGATATGTGAGAAGCAGAGTAAGGGGCTCCGCGCCTGCCCAGCCCAGGCCTGGCACAGACAAGGGTGCTGTGGCTCAGAGCCCCCCAGCGTCTCAGCCTTGACTCAGATCGAGAATACCAGGGTGACGGCTCTGAACTTGTTCATGCTGCAACAACCAAGCTTGTGGACACATCCGGGGTTTTGTCTTGTCTGGCTGAGGCCATGGGACAGGGTGACAACTTCATCAGCAGCCACCAGGCAGGAAGGGTTGGCAGGAGTTGGTAGAAGCCTGCAGTGGCTGGAATGTGAGGCCCTTCAGACCACTGGAGCAGGTCAAAGAGGCTGTTTGGGGTTGGTTATGATGTCGGGTTCTGGTTGGCTTTCCTTTAGAGTTGACGATGCACAGAGCAATACCTGAAAAATGCAGGGTATGATCATTTAAGTGTGATAACTGGAAAATCACCCAGAAGAGGGGCTGGCCTCTAGGTCCTCAGTAAACGGTAGTGTTTTTATATGTTACTGAACAATAGATACATATGATTGCAAACTGTCATCCCAAACTTCAAAGCCCATATTTCGGTTTGAATTCTGATTTGGAGCTTGCTTCTTATACATCTCGGCTCCTTCACTCCATCACCCGAGAGATGTTTGCTGAAGCTTGCATGTGCACATGCTAAGTTGCTTTAATCGTGTCTGACTCTGTGACGTTAAGGGACAGCAGCCCAACAGACCCCTCTGTCAATGGACTCTCCAGGGAAGAGTACTGGAATGGGCTGCCATGCCCTCCACCAGGGCATCCTTGTAACCCAGGGACTGAACTCACAGCTCTTCGTCCCCTGCATTGGCAGGAGGGTGATCACTAGCACCACTTGGGAAGCCCTTGTTGAAGCTTACCCTGTGCCAGATTAAACTTTAACACTAAAAAAACAGTGGTAAAAAGGACAGACCCAATTCTCATTTCTTAAAATCTATAGTCTGATGGGAAAGAGATATTTTAAATGGATAGCTATGAGTTGGTTTTGTGATAATGTTACAGACTTTTGATCTGAGATTGGATTTTACCCTCCAGTCCGCTACTACTGCTTAACGGACGTTGGCAGAAGACGTGAACTTCTGAGCCAGAGACAAAGGCTTTATCGCTCACAGCACAGCAGACAGCTGGCGTCAGTTCCCCTACACGTGACAAAATGGAGACGATGGATGCTGAGCACAGTGGTGCACATCGTCGCTGAGGAGCACAGAGGTTAAGAAATCGACTGCTTTTACAGCAAGTACTAAGCAAGCCTGCTCCTTGCCCAGGGAGCAGCGTTACGTCTCTCAAGGTTACCAGCTGCACAAACAACCTGAGAAATGGCCCAGCCAGAGGCACAGTCAAGGCCGTGAACTGTGGCATTCCCAGCAAGGTGTTTAAGGTCCACAGGAGACCACCCCTTCCAACAAAGACATTAAAGATGAAAAAACAGTACCCTAATCCCATCAGCTCAACATCCTATTTTTCTTTTTTTGGTTTTATTTTTGTACAATCTATGTTCATATACACTTTTCAGAGTTTTAACCATGGCATGCGTTAATGTTCTGCTTGATTCACTGAACTTTATATCATAAACAGTCCCATGTTTCTGCATAATTTTCATGCAGCCCTGCACACCTCATTGTGTTTCTGGATTATAAAAGTAAACATTTAGGTTGTTTACACTTTTGTCCTTAGCTTATCTTTCTGAAAAGCAAGGTCAAGCCCTAAGCCCAGCAGAGTGGCCTACATTTCCTTGCAGATCTGCCAAATGCCATCCTATCGTCTGGCGACTTCATCCCAGGTAGATCAGCACTCCTGGAGCTTTCAGCTACCTTCTGTTCATGCATCTCACCCAGCAGTAACTTCAGACTTTATCCTGCCTCTGTGTAGAGGGGGCTTCATTCCAAAAGAAAACATTGAGAGTAAGTGATAACACCAGAGAAGGCAATGGCACCCCACTCCAGTACTCTTGCCCGGAAAATCCCATGGACGGAGGAGCCTGGTAGGCTGCAGTCCATGAGGTTGCTAAGAGTCGGACATGACTGAGCGACTTCACTTTGACTTTTCACTTTCATGCATTGGAGAAGGAAATGGCAACCCACTCCAGTGTCCTTGTCTGGAGAATCCCAGGGACGGGGTAGGCTGGTAGGAGGCCATCTATGGGGTCGCACAGAGTCGGACATGACTGAAGCGACTCAGCAGCAGCAGCAAGTGATGACACAGCCAGAGAAGAGACTCCTTTTTTCATCTTTATTTTGTATTTATGGCTGAGTCGGCTCTCTGTCTGGGCACTCGGGCTCTCTAGTTGAAGCACGCGGGCTCAGTTGCTCCACGGCATGTGGGATTTTAGTTTCTTCACCAGGGATTGAGCCCACAGGCTTGATTCTCAAGCACCAGACCACCGGGAAGTCCAGAAGACACTCTTTACTCTTGCACTCAGAGTCCCAGTAGGGAGGCTTGACAGGCCCAGATGCATCCCTGGACTGTGAATGCCACAGCTGTGCATGGTGACCTGTGGGGTTGGTTGAGATCTTACTGCAAGATTCCTCATCAGTTTTTCCATCTCTAAAATCTGTAGTTCTTACCAACATGTTAATATATTTTTCTTTTAAACAGTTGTCTGTTTTATATAAGACTGATTTTTCTCAGGGTTCTAGCAGAAAACAAGATGATTAGGGTATTTTAAAATTACAATATATAACACGCTGCTGCTGTTAAGTTGCTTCAGTCACGTCTGACTCTGTGTGACCCCATGGACAGCAGCCCACCGGGCTCCTCTGTCCACGGGATTCTCTAGGCAAGAATACTGGAGTGGGTTGCCATTTCTTTCTCCAAATATATAACACAAGCTGGGCTTGCTGAAAGGGCCTGTTGATAAGTGTGGACAGGGAACAGGAAAGCCACAAAGGGAAGTGGAGCTTCTGCCCTTGTGACCAGGAGGCACTTGCCACTCTGAGCTCAGAGCCCGGGGGAGAGGTCAGCATGGCCAGCACGGCTGGCTGAAGGGATGTGGCTCCCCTCCTCGCTTCTTGCCTCCCCCAGGATTCCCACGGGCTGAGCCCAACAGGAAACTAGAGGGCAAGGCCATTGTGTGGCCCACTCTCTCTGTCTTCCACCAGTCAGGGTGGAAGGACAAAGGAAGACATCTGGGACAAAATTCTTAAGGGAACAGACCTTAAGCTTCTCAAAGGACAGATCATACTCTAAGTCCCTGCCTGCTAGGGTTAGACAGGAACACTGCAAAGTCACTTATTTGTAAGTGGCAGTGATGACAGAGCAACTGGAACGAGGCTGAGGTCACTCTAGGAAGACCAGCCCCCAAAGGAGAAGGGATCCTAGAAGAGGCCGATGTTGCCAAGTAGGAGGCAGGCGGTGTGGGAAACTTGGAGGTGCTTTCCCCTGCGGTGCTCCCCCAGCTCTCGTCACCTGGTGGCCTGGCCTCCAGCCCAGCAGCTGCTGCCAGGAGGAAGGCCCTGGCAGCTGCTCAAGTCACGTCCATCTCTCCATCTGCCCTCGCCCTGTTCCTCTTAGCCTGCAGTCCTGAAACACCTTTCTCTCCTCTGCTTTGCAACGGCCAATAAGGAGGCCCCACACCAGCCCAAACGGGGCCCAGAATCTGTTTGCCCTGTCTGCCTCCCAGCTGTGGGCCACCTGGAGGGGAACAAGAGCAGAACAGAGAGCACTCCCCCCACACCCGCCCCTGGAGCGGGGATCCCTGGCTTCCCACTCCTCTGTCACTGATTCTTTAGGCAAGAGTGGACAGGGGGTGGGCTGCAGGCAGCTTCTCCTGCAAGCAAGAGGTTGACCCCGAGAAGGAGTCCTGGTGGCTGGTGAGGAGTGACGGCTCCCCCTTTGCTGTGGGCTCTGCAGGTGGGCACCTGTGCCACCAGGATGGAGAGGGAAGGCAAGCTGGGAGGAGAGGCAGGAACCCAAGGCCAGTGCGCAGGTCTTAATCAACAGCGCCGTTGGCTTGTGCATGTTCTGTGACTGCGTGGCTTAGAGGCACACGTTGCAGTTTTCCCTAAATGCGCTTTCAGTGGCATCCAACTACAGAAGGTGTGTGGGGGTGAAGAGGAGCGGTGGGGGGGTTCCCAGGGCACTGGCCCCATGCCTTGTCTACGTCTTGTGGCTAGATGGCATGTAGGCCTGCTCTTGCTCACCTTCGAGGAAGGAGCCCTCATCACTAACCCTCCTTTCTAAACTGAGGTATGATTGACATACAAAAAGTGGTACGTGTTTCACGTAAACAACTTGATGAGTTTGGTATGAGCATACATCCATGACTGTCACTACCATCTACATCATTGCATACCTGTCATCCCTTAAAATGTCCCTTTGTCCTCCTGTCATCATTGCCACCGTTAGACAACGCTGCCTGATATTTGGCCAAGTAGTTGAAACACTGCCTGATGGGATGTTCATGTCTAAATAAACTTCTTTATATTATTAAAAAGATTAAGAAAATTACAAACTTCTGCTATCTTGAATTCAGCCTTGATTAAAATCAGGGTGAGTTTTGATGCCTCAAGCTTCAATTACAGGGAACTTAGAGGAAGCAATTGCTTTAAGGCTGTCAAGTGCTTGAGTAACCATTAGCCTCTGCTTAGAAAGTTAAGTCTAGAAAATGTTTGCATATCCTTTACAGTAAATTTAAGTCAGATTTAAGCTTAGTAATGTTTTATACATTCATTTAAAAATGGGTTTACTGGTCTGTTTAGTGGCAAACTCTTTAAGGTTGTCAAGTGCTTGAGTAACCATTAGCCTCTGCTTAGAAAGTTAAGTCTAGAAAATGTTTGCATATCTTTTACAGTAAATTTAAGTTAGATGTAAACTTAGTGATGGCTTATACGTTCATTTAAAAATGGGCTCGCCGGCCTGTTTACTCTTTCAGATAATGCTGAAGGGCTTGTGTTAGCTATCCTTCCTTGAGACGACGCATATTTATTACAGGAGATGGTATTTGTCAGAGGGTTTTGTTGTAGAAAACTATGATGTCCACTGCAGGTTGCAACCTGTTTGCCAGAGGTTTGGTCTAACCCCTAACTGGGCGTTGACCTTGCTGATTGATTCAGGGACCAAAGTGCTCAAGGACTGTATAGACCCTTATGGGATTATCAATGTACCTGAGGGCTTTCCTTCTAGAAACAGTATTTTATAAACATAATACAGTAACCATAGTACATCATCTTTATAATACAAAGTTGAATCTCAGTTTTCCTCAACAGACTAGCATGTATGTACATTTAAATATCAATATCATTTAAAATCAATCATTAGTAGAAAAACTCATTTCTTATATCACCTTTACATTTTCACTTTAGGTCTGTATCAACATGTAACATCCAGTGTACATGCCCATGGACTGTTAAATGTTGACCTTTTCCTCTTAAATATTCCACCTTTGTCTGGAATTTCATTCGCAATATGCTAGAACCACATGGTACTTCAGCAGACCCTAACATATTATCTCAAACCATAAATTGCTATTTTCGCAATAAAATTAAGTGCTAATAAATAATGTCTTTGGTATTGAATGACAATTAGCACCCTTCTCCCCGCAAAATCTGACATTTTGCTTTCTGATATCAAGAGCAAATTTTGCTGAGATTACTGTTTCACTCACCAAAAGTATCATAAGAATACTCGGGGGAGTGTTTTTTTCTTAATTGTGCTTTCATAAAGGAAATGAAAGAAATGTGGAGACTGAAACAGTTCAGTCAGGTGTCTCAGTATTGTGTATGAATTTGGTTGCATTCTAGGCAAGTTGATTACATTTTGTATCTTCTTTTATTTATGCTAAGAGATCTTATGCTTTTACAAGGTGGACTTTTTATACTGAACTGCAAAGTGAAAATAAATTACAGATCTACTCACCCTTAAAACAAGAGACTGTTTCCAGTGCATTAGTGCCCAAGGACCGTCTGGTACACCTTTCGTAATTCTTCTTACTGAAAAGTTGATTTTGCAGTAAACCTTTGCCCCCTCTCTCCTGCCCCTGCTTCTGCATGGCCGTCTCCCCACAGGGGTCTGCACTGATGTTGTAGCAGATGCAGCACTGTGCCCATCGCAGCCAGCTGCCTGTGGACGCGCTGGTGTCCTCAACATGTCCAGACGTTAGCACACCTCCTCCAGAAGTGCCTGCTACAGGCTCGTATTTGTCACATGTCCTTCTGGACACACCTTTCTCCCTTTTCCTGGATGCTCCCCGCCCCCCGCCCCCCATCCTCTGTTCCCTTGTGAGATGTCCCAGCAGAGGCTGACCGACATCCCAGAGGCTGTGGGGCAGGAGGGCAGGCTGGCCTTGGGTGCAGCCTTGCAGCCCCTGAGTTCTGAGAGCCTAGACTTCCCGATGGCCTGAGGTGATGCTCTCCTGCCATCAGTGTCAGACCTAAACAGACTGTGTCCTCCTGCTCAGCACCACATAGACGACCCCTTCTCGTGCTCGGCTTCCGCATGTGGGGAGCTACAGTGAAGTCATGTTTGAAATTGGAGACTGTAATTGCATTTGAAAACAGCACAGAGATATTGCTAGTGTTTGTGAATATTTCTGAAGCTTTCAGACACTTACTAATGAGGAGCTTCAGCAGCCGTTTTGCAGTTTTTCTTGCTCACTTCTTTTTAAAAGAGACATTGCTCGCTCTTGCGTAGGTTGCCCCCATCCTCTCTGTGCTCCTCTACAAAACCCTAAGAGGCCATCCATTACCTGCTCATCTTTCCATTTCTGAACTTCTAATACATTTATAGTACTGAACAACTTGATACTCTTTCAGAAATTTTCAGATATATTTGTTTTCTGGCCGCTTAAAGATGTGACAATATACTGAAAATCACAAATTCTCTCTTTTGTCCCACAGTGTGTCCACTCTCAGATCCAGGCAGGGATACAGTGGATTTTTGGATGGCCACAAAGAAGCAAAGACTGATTTTCCCTTCTAGTGGGAGTGTTCCTTAGTTTACTTATTTGTTGCTGTCAATTCATTTATTTATAAATTCACTTATTCACGCAATAAACATTTATTAAGAGCCTCCTGTATGTCCAAAACTGTCCACTTGAATTAGTCCCTGGGGCTCATATCTTTAATGAGTAAGAAATATAAACATCTTTTGTGTTGCAAAAAAAAAAAAAAAAAAANATTTATTTATAAATTCACTTATTCACGCAATAAACATTTATTAAGAGCCTCCTGTATGTCCAAAACTGTCCACTTGAATTAGTCCCTGGGGCTCATATCTTTAATGAGTAAGAAATATAAACACCTTTTGTGTTGCAAAAAAAAAAAAAAAAAAGCCTGTCTAGAGCACAGAAGAAACATAAAAAGGAAGTTGTTAATTCTACCCATGGGAAGAGGAATGGTTCTATGCGAGTATCATAGAAACTTTAGCTGACTCTTACAGGCATGCCTGTTTTCTCCAAATGTGGAGACTTTCCAGCATGCAGGGAATGTGGGCAGTCTCAGATCATGGAGCTGCTCCTCTGATCACCAGGAGTTAGGATTCAGCCTGTGAGGAAGTGGAGGTGGGGGGTGGGTGCATAATCAGACTGATTAAGAAGAAACAAAGATGATGCACAGGGGGATGAATGCTACTCTGGGAGGGATGAAGGATGAAAAGCAAGCAAGAGGGAACTGCAAAGTAAGTCTTGGATGAACCCAAAGTACATACAGGACCCAGATGTGGGCATGTTTAGAGCAGTGGCTTGAAGGCAGAGGCCAGCTCACGAGGACACACGCAAGAGAGGGTGAGACAGTGAAGAGGAGGCACAAAGAAGGAAAATGGGGAAAGAAAGAGAGAGAGAGAGAAAGAGGGGAAACGAGCGTAGAAAAGAAGGGAAAAAATAAGAGGAGAAATAGGACAGAAGCATTAAAGAAACCATTTAAGAAGTTTTATTTAATTTAACTATTTTTTTTACAAGGGACAATAAGAGGAAATACCAGAGAAAAAGGGGGAGGAAGGAATGTATGGCCAACTGTCAGTCAGAATGTCTGAGTGTTTTAACGCAGATGTCCTTGACTGCAGCTGCAGAAAGTTGGCCCATGCTAATCAGGATATAGGGGTCACAGGAGCGGAGAGGGAAGGGCGCTGTAAGGGTCTTGGTAATGAGGGGGACGAACAGCTCAGGAGTCTGGGTAAGACGGCACGGCAGCAGATGGAAGAGACGACACCCCAGCTGTTACCTGGGAATTAACGGCATTCAAAAGGGTTCCCCGATTTTACACTAGATTCTATTGAAATACTTCATATGGCAAGGTCATTTTGAGATGAAAATGAGATTAAAATGAATTATAATTTCAAGAATAAATTAGAATGAATTAGAATTTCAAGAATGAATTAGAATGAAATAGAATTCATTAGAATGAATTTTCATTGTTTCTCGGGGCTTCCCGAGTGGTAAAGAATCCACCTGCTGTGCAAGAGACTTAGGAGACCCGGGTTTGATCCCTGGGTCAGGAAGATCCCCTTGAGAAGGAAATGGCAACCCGCTCCAGTATACCTGCCTCGGTAACCCCATGGACAGAGAAGGCTGGGAGGCTACAGTCCAAGCGGGTGCAAAAGAGCTGGACACGGCTGAGGGGCCAAACAACAAGAACTGGTTCTGGAGAGCGCTGCTTTCTGTGGTCTTCCTACCACAGACCCCTGTCTCAGAACTCCTTCCAAAAGATGCCTTTACTGAACCAAGGACTCTGGCGGGATCTTTACAGCCCCTCCTAGCATCAACATCTGTGACTGTATGGACATGTACCATTTAGCATAGACACGGCCAGTGCTCCGGGGGCATGGGATTTTGTCATGGACAACCCATAGAACGTCATGTTTCACAATTCCTTGTTCCCTTAGCTTTGTTTTAAAGTCTATTCAGTTCTACACTTGCAGAAACAACGAACAATGATGGATGAAACATTTAAACTATAAAACTGTAAATTGATTGATGTGAAGATCTCTCTTGACCACGTCTAAATCCACTTCCCTGTTCAGACAAAAGGAGGCCCATGTTTTCAGTTCATTCTCTGCTTTCACATCAGTGCACATATAGGTATCTATAAAAACATTTCTGGCAGTTGAGGTTTTTAAAACAAACGTGTTCATGTCATATCTATCTTTCTGTATTTTTTTGCATATAATTATATAAAAGAGTTATTTCTATAATGGTTGACCATCAGCAGCTCTCACCCCAAGAGGACCCCAGGAAGATGCATGGACTTCCTAGGACCTCAGAATGGGACCTTGTGTTCTGTTGGGTTGAGATGAGGCCACTCAATGTGTCCTGACCAGTGTGTGTGTGTGTGTGTGTGTGTGTGTGTGTGTGTGTGTTGAGGTAGAGGGTGTCCTCATGAGGTGAAGTTAGAACACAGACACATGGGAGGAGAAGGTCTTGTGATGTCAGAAGCAGAAATGGGGTGATATAGTCATAAGACACCAGGGATGGAACCCAGGAAGCTAGGAAAAGCTGGAACTGACCATCCCCAGACCCTGCAGAAGGAGCAGCCTCCTATACCTCTATCTTGGGCTTCAGGCCTGAGAGTAAGCATCTCTTATCCCAACCCCTCACCTGGCATTTCGTGGTGTACAGCAGGAAATGCAAACCCAGCCTGGAGAGGGGTGGAGGTGAGGCCTGTGCTTGCTGAAGCCCAGGACCATTACTGGCCAGCCCCTCTCTGTGCACTGATCCCACTCTTCCCTGGGGAGGAAGCTGGGGCCCGGGACCATCTGCCCAGGTGGCCCGCCCTATCTTTGCAAACTGCCCCCTCACCCACTCCCAGGACCACCCAGGCCCCAGCCAGGGGCCACGGCCAGCATGCTGGCCACTGGGAGTGACTGCAGGCGTTCCGTCCCACCCCCTGGATTTGAGCATAGCCATCTGAGAACTGACCCCCAGTCCCCCACATGCACTGCGTTCCACAGGGCTGCTGTCGTCTGTAGCTGGGGCGACCCTAAGGAAGGTGACTGGAACTGAAAACCGCAGCCCAGGGGACACGTGGAGCCCAGGGGACTTTTTAAAGCACTTCTAGCCCAGAGGCCCTGCCATCTTTCCGGCGCATTAGGCTTGGTTTCCCTGCAGAAGGGCCCTCCTGTACCTGGAGATTGAGGGCTCGTGCAGAGGGGCAAGAGGCGCCCCAGGAACATCGTGGGGACACACTCCTGCCACGCCCTCCCAGCTCCCTCAGACCCTGACGCTCCAGGGGTGTGACTCCAGCCCAGGCTACCATGGCCCGAGGGGAACAGAGTCAACACTTTTTTCTCTTCCTTTGTTTTTGTTTTTATCCAACAATTTGAACTGGAGTGTATCCTGGGGGACAAAAGTCCATGGGGTCCCAGCGTTGGGCACGACTGGGCCGCTACAGGTGGGTGACAGCTCGTGTTGTTTTTTTCCCCTCCCTTTCAATCTACAGCAACTTGAGTCATTTATGTGTAGATGTGTTTGTATTTTTTTCAGGTTCTTTTCCCGGTTCTTTTCCCACATAGGTTATTGCAGTGTTGATGGAGGTTGCTTGTGTTACGCTGTGGGTCCTTGTGGCTTGTTTCACAAGTGGCAGTGTGATGAAACAGCTCATTTCTGCCCCTCCCCCAACACTTTTTGTTTTTGGTGATCCTAAGTTTCTCTTCGGAGCACGTGAAGTTGTTTCTGTTTGGTGATGAAGCTCATTTCTGTCTGTTTTTCGATTTAACTGGAAGTGATACCCTATGACCCTTGTCTCTCCCTGTCTCCCTCACTCCCTTTGGTGGGACCGTCTCTGCTTCTCCCTGGTGGCTCGGCGTGGCACGGTTCCCTCCCCCTTTATGGCTGAGCAGTGTTGACCCATCTTCGGTATCCATCCAGCAGTCACTCTACGCTTAGGTGGTTCTGTGTCTTGGCTGTGGTACTTAGCACAGCTGTGATCACAGGGCTACCCTTGATTTTAAAAATGTTGGCTGTGACCAGGTCTCTGCCCAGGATTGGGACTGCTGGGTTCTAAGGTACTTCTGTGTTTAGCTTTTGGAATAGCCTCCATACTCTTCTCCTTGGTGGAGGTACTGGTGTGCACTCTCAATAACGGTGCAGGAGGGCTCCCTTCTCTCCACACCCTCTCCAGTGTCTATTGTTGGAGATGTTTGGAGGTGGCCACTGTGACCCGTGTGAGGTGATGCCTCACTGAACTTTGATTTTTCTCCAATAATCAGTGACACAGAGCATCTTTCCATGTGCCTAATGGCAATCTGTATGGCTCCATCACAGAAATGTCCTTTTTTGATCTTAGGCACATATTTTTCTTGGGTTGTTTGTATTTTTGATATTGAGCTGCACAAACTGACTGTATTCTTTGTAGATGAATTCCTTATGGGTATCTTTGTTTACAACTATTTTTTTCCCATTCTGAGGGTTGTCTTTGTTTTTTTTGTTTAAGATTTCCTTTGCTGTTCAAATAGTTTTAAGGTTAATTAGGTTAGTTTTTATTATGTTTGGTTTATTTTTGTTATTCTAAAAGGCTGACCCAAGAAGAACTTGCAGTGATTTATATCAAAGCCTGTGCTGCCTATATTTTCCTCAGGAATTTCATAGTACCCATTCTGACATTTAGATCTTTATATTATTTGGAATTTGTGTATGGTGAGAAGGGGGGTGTTTCAATAACCTCCACACTGTCCTCCGCGGTGTTTTTTAGCAATTTATATTTCTAGCATCAGTGAAGGAGATGTGCCAGCTGTTACGGTTTGCAGAGTTCTTGACAATGGCAGTTTTGACTGGTGTGAGGTTATACTTTGCTGTTGTTTCAATTTGCATTTTTCTAATTTTTTGTGATATTGACATCTTGCCATGTGATTTTTTTTTAAGGGTTGTTTGATAAACCTTAAAAGCTTCCCTGCTGGCTCAGTGATAAAGAATCTGCCTGCAATGCAGGAGACCCAGGTTCAATCCCTGGAGGTCCTCCTGGTAAAGGGAATGGCAACTCACTCCAGTATTCTTGCCTGGAGAACCCCATGGACAGAGGAGCCTGGAGGGCTACAGTCCACGGGGTCACAAAGAGTTGGACACGACTGAACTAACGCTTCCACGCTTAGATAAACTCACTTCTAGAGATGGCTTCTTAAATGCCTGTCCTGTTTTGAATGTTGAATTCTCTTTGATGACCGCCCTAGGATATCTCTTGAGGATGTTCCTTGCAGGGCCACGGACCTTCTGAACATTAGCGTCCATCAGTTCAGCTTTCCAGGTTGTTATGGAAAGTGGCCACAAGGTGGCAGAAGGGACGAGACTCTGGGGGGCACATGCTAGTCACTGTCTTGTCTGGCTCCTGTAGCCCACCAGGCCTCCCTCTCCATGGAGCTCTCCAGGCTAGAATCCTGGACTGGGTTGCCGCTTCCTTCTCCAGTGGTGGTGGCAGGGGATAGTTACACTGCCTGCCGTATTCTGCCAGCTCCCTGAGCCTCACAACAATTGAGCCTGGGACCTAAGCCTGCTCAGCCTCCAGAAACTGTGACACCAGCCCAGGTCACCAGGGCATGAGGGGCATAGGGTTAGCTTTTGTTTTTCTTTTTTCTTTGTTGAGAGTGGGTTTAATTCTGTGATTTTCACTGGAGTATATAGGGGAATTACAATGTTGTGGGTGAGTGTTTTTCCTTTTTAACCGGTAGCAACTAGATTCGCTTAGATCTATATCTGTTCTTTTTTGGGTTTTCCCCATGGAGGTTAAAACAGAGTGTTAAGTAGGGGTCCTTGTGTTTCACAGTGGGTTCTTCGTGCTTATTTGATAAATAACGGAGTGCTTCTAACAGTCTGAATCAGCTCATTTCTCACCACTCCACTCTTTTATTTTCTGGGGACATAAGCTTTTTTCTATGTATGTGAAACTGTCTCTTTGGTCAAGAAGCTCATCTGTATCCATTTTTAGGTTTCACCTGAGGTGACATCATATGACATATGTGTCCCCCGTCTCCCTTACTTCACTTGTTATGATCTTCCCCACTCCCTTCCTTGTGACTGGACTTGGCATTATTTGCTCCATCTGTATGGGCGAATAATATTGTGTATGATGAACCCTATTCTTTGTCTATTCACGTGTTTTCACTCACTTAGTTTGCTTGCTAATATGGCACCCATGCCTGAGTTGTAGTGGTAGTGCCTGGTTGTGAACTATAATTGAATAGGTGAGAAGAAGCCGTTGAAAGCTCTTGTCTGTCCAACTCTTCCATTTCTCACAATAAAATATAGCTTCCCTTGGAGTAAAAGCAGCTTAGAAGAGTGTGTGTTTGTTGCAAAGTCTTTTTCAGTCACACTTATTTCTATATCTATTCATCTTTTTTCACGTGTAGGTTATTACAGTGTGCTTACTCCAACACCCTTTTTAAAGTTGGTCCATGCTGACCATTTCTTTCTTATGTATTTGTGGGTATGAGTTAATCCCTCCCTGTCAATTTACAACTTTCCCCTCACCATTCCTCTTTGATGACTGCAATTTGTTGCCTAAGACTGTGTGATTGTTTTAATGTCAATAAGGGGAACTGCAGTGAGAACCTCTTTCTCGTCTGTACATGATATCAAACAATGCTTCCCTGTCTCAATCTGACTTACTTTACCTTCTAAGATTACCTCTAGATTTATCCAGTCCTTCGAGTGGCACCATTTCACTTCTTTACGTCAGAGTCATATTCCGTCCAATGCCTGTGTCACTTTTGCTTTATCTGCTCACCTGCCCCTGTGTGCTGTGCCAACTTCCAGGTCATGGCTATTGCAAGTACTGCTGCAGTGCCAGCTTCGGTGATGTGTTTTCAAAACCTGATTTTATCCGTGTACACTCTCAGGAGCTGGACTGTCAGATTATATAGGCAGTCCATTTCTTTTTTAGAAAACACACATCTTTGGAAATAGTCATGACAACCGTTAACGATGAAAATTTACCAGCACCACATTAGGGTCTGTTTTCTTCCCCTCATTCTAGCATTTCTTCTGTGTAGATTTTTTTTTTGAGACTGGTCTGTTTCACTTCTCTAAGGTGATTCATCATCGTCAGACTGATTTTCCTGCATCTATTCACCTGACTGAGCGACTTTTTGTGTCCTTTTATTTTAAAACCTTGTAGATTTTATTTACCTCTTGATATTTTCTTCTGTTAACTTGCACTGATTTGCATATTTTTATTGTTTTGTTCAAGAGGTTTCTTGAACTCGTGTCATTTAGAACACAGCCTGTTTTTGTGAATGTTCAGTCAGTTCAGTTCAGTTCAGTCGCTCAGTTGTGTCCGACTCTTTGTGATCCCGTGAATCGCAGCACGCCTGCGATTGGTGGCCTCCCTGTCCATCACCAACTCCAGGAGTTCACTCAGACTCACGTCCATCGAGTCGATGATGCCATCTAGCCATCCCATCCTCTGTCGTCCCCTTCTCCTCCTGCCCCCAGTCCCTCCCAGCATCAGGGTCTTTTCCAATGAGTCAACTCTTCACATGAGGTGGCCAAAGTACTGGAGTTTCAGCTTCAGCATCATTCCTTCCAAAGAACACCCAGAACTGATCTCCTTCAGAATGGACTGGTTGGATTCCCTTGCAGTCCAAGGGACTCTCAAGAGTCTTCTCCAACACCACAGTTCAAAAGCATCAATTCTTCGGTGCTCAGCTTTCTTCACAGTCCAACTCTCACATCCACACATGACCACTGGAAAAACCATAGCCTTGACTAGACGGACCTTTGTT
>SJYX01023447.1:513559-572461 GCA_006410675.1 Oreotragus oreotragus | reverse complement strand
ACACACACACACACACACCCAGCGTCACCCGGGAGCAAGGACCTCGGTCCCCTAGAGAGAAGGATTGTCGGTGGCTCCTCATCCCCCAAAGACGCGTCGCTCGCGGCTGGGGCTGACTCACTGACCTAGAGAGAGACCAGGATCGGGGTGTCGGGGTGCAGGGTTTGCGGGGAGGTGGTTACACTGCATTCTGGGCAGACTCGGGTTGTCGCACCCCGCTCCGCTTTCCGGAGAGAGCGTGGACACAGACACACATAACTCGAACATAGCGAAGGCTCACAGACTCAGCGATTGAAGAGGACACACCAAGGAATGCATTTGCAGGTTTTAGGGGGGAAAAAAAGTGAGAGAGAGAGTGGAAGGCACTGCGAAGGGACGCAGCAAGCGGAGTGCCTGGGGACGCCGTTTATGGCCATGCAGTACCGTGTGTGGGTGAGGGAGGCAGAGTGGACGCATCGCGAAGAGGAAGGCAGAGATCATCTGAGAAACTGCTTAACAGTCTCTCGAAGAGAGACATCTGTGGAGCAGAGAACCCGCAGGGCATCCCGACAAAGAGCCGAGCCCGTGCCACGGAAACACGCACCGATTAACTGATCTCATAAAGCAGACGCAGAGGCCAGGAGGACACCCGGACACACACAGTTAGTTGTTCAGATAAAAGTGGAGAAAGGAATTAACATCTGTTGAGCTCCCACTAGTGCCAGGCACTTTAAATGCTTCGAAGGAAGGCCCAGAGCAGCAGGTAAAAATGGCAGGAGAGATGTGAACCTAGGAGCCTTAACCAAAGAAGACAACCTTCAGAGACGCCCCCATACCTAAGGATGCACACGGGGGAGGCGTGCGGCTGTGCACAAATTGAGAAGTGCCTGAACTCACCTTCCATGTAAGCAGCAGCAGAGACTCAGGGATATGCCTGCAGATGGCACTCACAGAGTGGCTGCATGGATGTACATTCCAGGGCATATGTGTTACCCACCAGAGACTGAACAGGTGAAAAACCCTCAGATCCAGGAATGGAGGGAGGAAGGCATGCACAAGAAGCCTTGCACACACCTGTGAAATCTCAGAGGGGAAAAAGGCCTCAAGTATGACTGGGAAGTCAGTGTACACTCAGCAGTAGGAAGGCGAGGAAATAAAGACAGAAAAACTGCTTGTGTCAGTAGCTACTCCCAGACAGGTGCATCTGCAGGGGAGAGAGCAGCACCAGCATGGAGTGCGAGGCCCTGTGTGCGGGAAGCCAGATAGGCAGGCAGAGGAACAGGGGCAGACAGTGGAGAGAAACTCAGCCCTGCAAGATGGAGAGATAAGCCTGTCTCTGTTCCTAGGGGAGGGCGTGGAAGCAATGACAGAGGGAAGAAGGTAGGTCAGGGTATGTAAAGAGAAAAAAAACGCTCCGAAACCAGAGAGGAAGGAGTCAGCCAGAGGAGGCCAACCTGCAGTCAGAAACAGACCTAGGGAGCAGATAAAGGCTGACAGGGGTGGGGAGAGGCATCTCTGGGGGCAGTAGTTCAGCCAGCCATCTTGGGGGACAACTGGCAAACTGTATAGCTGATTACAGTAAGATTGACAGGCGCTGGATCAGAGGGAAGAAAGAGGTGGGTGAGGAGGCCCGTACAGGGAAGGGGTCCCCCCCAACACCAGGAGAGTGAGGTGACAGAGGAGCCCCCAGTGCTCCCTGACCTACATGGCTGCTGGGGCCCAAGAATAGTGCTATTTGTTTTCCTCCCTTGGTTTCTGCCTTAGCGCTTCGTGCTTGGGATTAAAGTTTGGAATGCTTTGAGTCTAAAAGCCCCCACATTTATATGCCATTGTCTTAAGAAAGAGATAAAAAATTCTTCCATCCCACTGCTTAGTTCTTGATTATTTTCACTTTATAGGCAAAGGTACCAAAGTCACTGGCTTTCCTTACTCCTGACTACTTCTGTTGCCTATTAATATCATTACTGTCTGTTTCCATCTCTGTGTATGCAAATTAAGAGGCCTGGTCAGTCTGTGCAGAGGCAGAGAAGGGAACTGCAGAAGACTTTTCCAAGCCCCTCTCCCTTTCTGAGTGTAGTCCTTGGGTGCCTTTTCTTCTGCCTTTTCTTCTGAAAGGGTGATATAGTATGCAGGGAGAGGAGGAAGAAATAAGCTGATTTGATGGTTGCAATTGGTTCCAGCTTTGTTTCTGACTCAGGCCTCAGGCCTGACTGTCACTTTGGCCACAGAAACACTTTAAGGGACTTGGAAAAAGCAGGAATCAGGGTGAAACTGGAAACTTCTGACAGCTGAAAAATGGTGTGTTCAGCCAAACCTCCCACAGAGGCATCCTCAGGGCCTCTCCTGACTCAGGCAGGACCAGGGCTCCCCCATCACCATGAAGTTGCCAGCAGTGGGCAGATGGCCCAGCTCTTATCCTCCAGGAGAACGATACATACTTGGGCTGTTACACTTTCCACCCTTATCAAAGTAGGGCTCCTAACTTTAAATTGTAGCTGCATTTGGAATTCTGTTCTCTCCTGGGGAGGAGAGGCAGGATAGCTTTAACCTCTCATGTGAAACTGTACCATTCCTGTACCGGATAGGAAGGTGCTTGATGCTTGACAGGTGGCCTCCCAGCTGTTGGCCTATGCAAGGTTGTGACTGTTACTTCTCCTCTTGTGATGACTTTCTAAGACCCAGAAGCTTCACGAGGTTAATTTCCTAAATTAAGCATCGGAGTTATTTTTATCCAGATTATTTTGTATTGGATTTTCCTAAATTAACCTACTTGACCTAAGACTTCAGGGAGGTACATTTAGGAATTTTAGGAAACTATGACTTAGGCTAAATACAGAAGTTCTCTAGATGTAATTGGGCAAGTATCTGAAATTATTAGAGTCCATGGAAACAGAATCTTTAATTGGAAACAATTCCTCACTGTTTCAAGACAAACAAACCTAATTGACTTTCATTACTTAAGTTTTCTATTTTTAGAGAAGAAATGAAGAATGCTATTTGGGAACCTTTTAAACAGAGATTAGGGTGGGGGATAGAGACATTGTGAGTTCAGGAATGGGAGTTATAGCTGGAGTAAATATCTCCTAAAAGTTGTTTTTTACTCAGTTTGAATACAGAAACAGTTTCCACTTGATTATATACAAAAATGTATTAATTAGAAAGTTATTTTCATGGTTTGCAGAATGAACTCAGAATACTGATATAGATATTTAGTATCTATTTCAAAGCTACTTTTTTCCCCCATAGTTTATTTTGAATGAAGTTAAAGTTACTAAATAAAATCACATATTACAACTTCATAGTCATTCTAAATTCATGTCTGAATTTATGGTCTATATAGCCCTATACATTTTAAATGATTTAATTTTACTTTAAATCCCTATACCTCTAAATACATTTTATATGTTACTATAATTACATATTTCTCCCAGATATATCCTGAAAGTGTTTTAAATCAAACCTCAGAATTCTAAAACTTATCTTAGCCAATTCCTTCAGTAATGTGTAGCTGGCTTTATTTTGACATTTGAGTAAGTCATTTTGCAGTAACAAAAACCTTATCAAAATATTGTTTTCAGAATCTGCCATTGCTGAGCCTGTTAATTTTTTTTTTAATGTTAAGTTTCAAAGGTGGTGGCTCAAATAATACTATCATGTTTGTCCAATTATGTAAACATCTCGCAAAGATGCATCTCAAGGCAGGAGACATTCATTCTCTATGCCTGAGCATGAGAAAGGAGATGCTTTAAGGGTTCTGTTAACGCATTCTTTTGTCAATTCCAGTTATTGGCTTTAAATAAAATTTCCTGCTTGTATGAGTGTCTTCTAGGAAAATGATAGTGTTTTGAAAATGTGTGTAAATACACTTACATTTAATTTTGTATGAGGAATTCAGTCTTGCTCAGTATTACCAGATTCTGTTATTTCCAGTCAAAGCATAAAGTCTTATTTAAACCTCTGAGTTTACTGTCCTTCATCATAGCTCCCTTTAATGTGTTCCATGATCTTATGAAATCACTCATCCCACAGGTCATGGGGTAGGAGATGTCCTCTCCTCTCCTTTCTTTTTACCAAGTAAAGATATCAGCGTTTGATTCATCGTGGTTTAAGGAACAAAAAGACACACGCCTTACTTTTTCCTGTCTCTTCCTTTTTTGTGCCTGCCCTCAAACAATTTTGAATGTATACGCATGTGTTCAATAATCTGCTGTTATAAATACAGAAGGACCTGTTCTTAAGGGCACCACTCAAGCTTCCAGACCTGCCAGCACAGCTGCCACTGCTGCTGACACGCTTACTAAGTGAAACAGTGAGGTTTGCCTTAGCAGATTCCTTCTGTTGCAGTTTTTTCACATAGCCAGTTTTAATTTAAATAGGTTAATCTTACTGACTTTAACTTAAAGCCATTTTGAGGCTGAACTTGATCTGAAAAAGCTTTGTATCAAGTAAAGTCAAATCTGTGCCCCATTTTGCAATAAGTGAAAAGTTTATTCAGATGATCAGGTGTTCAGTGCAAAGAAGGGTGCTCCTCCTAGTGAAAAGCAGTGGCCAGATTGCCTGAAGGGATAGACAGGGAACCTTGGCACCAGAATTGAGAGGAGGAAGAAAGAACATATGTGAAGGATTGGACCGTGTTCAAGAAGAGAATTTAAAAGGAAAGGGGTGTAAAATCTTTGGAATGATTTACAGGAAAGCTTATCAAGGACAATCACCAGATTGAACCTTTCTATTTGCACTTGTTTTTTTTTTGTTTTGTTTTTAAAAAAAAAAACTATGGAAGCTGTGCTGGGTCATTTTTAACAATTTGCAGTGACTACAGAGAGGATCAGGAGCCTAGCATCAGTGTTCAGCCTAAGTGTTTGCCAGTTTGGGTCAAATGTATTTGGAGTATTTAAGAAGATGTCCCTAAAATGTGATGAAATGGGCATTTCTTTGTGTAAGATGAGTAGAGTTTTAGAATAGAGAAGACAGCATGTGTATGACTGCAGCACATTTGACTTGCCTGCATACCTCAGCTCCATAGGACATTTCCCATGACTTAATACAGAAATCTCGAAAAGCAGGCCTGGAGCAGAATACAGTAAATTAATGACTGTCTCTACAGCCACGTCTAAGCTGGAAAAACATGGCATGAATCAGGTCAGATTTACCATGAAAATCGCTTTATTTTCTTTACCTTTTTCCCTTCCCCTCCTTTCAGTTTATCTACCTATCTACAATTTTGGTTGTCGCATTATGGCTCTTGATAGCCATGTTAAATCTTTAGGAAGAACTGGTTTAAGGGCCTCCACTAATACTTTGCCTGCAGAGGCCGAACCTGGAATTTCACAGCTAGCAGTTTAATATAGGATATAAGAAGAGGGAATCTTATTAATTAGACTGTGTGCACCGTAAGGGCTTCCCAGGTGGTGCTAGTGGTAAAGAACCCGACTGCCAATGCAGGAGACAATAGATGCGCGTTCGATCCCTGGATCAGGAAGATCCCCTGGAGGAGGGCATGGCAATCCACTCCAGTATTGTTGCCTGGAGAATCCCATGGACAGAGGAGCCTGGTGGGCTACAATCCATAGGGTAGCACAGAGTTGGACACGACTGAAGCAACTTGGCACACACGCATATGCTCCTTAAAGATTCATGAATCAAATTAGCACCTTGAATAGAACTCAGCAGTCAGAGCATTTGGCTACTAGTTTAATAAATAGGTTGTTAGACAGATAACATAAGTTTCTTTAATTGGGGTTCCTATATGTTATTGGTCTAAACAACAGCTTTGGATCTTAAAGGGTTTTAACAGGCAGAGACTAGATGGGGGAATGACCTCTTCAGGAGAAAGAGTGGCATAGGCAAGGAACGGGCAAAAGCAGAAAAGCTAAATCAGGCTTTGAGAATTGCAAGGAAGACCCTGTTCCTCTCACCTTTCAGTGCAGGAGAAAGTATAATGGGGTTAAAGAGAGAAAAGGGAAACTGGAGCAGATTAGAGTTTATTCTGTCAAAACTGGGGAGACACTGATTAGAAAGTTGAGGTGATTGAGCTAATGCTTTAGGATTATTCTGGACTCTGTGCACATGATGAATGTAAGATGCATCTGGAAGGAAGTAGACAAGTTAGGAAGAAGTACATGGTCAAGATCAGAGACGAGTAGAATGTGAACTAGGAATACAGTGGGAGACAAGATACTATAGATGAGTAGAATCTATGGAATGTAACACCAGGTTTTATAAGAACAGGGTTGAATTGAAATTTCTAGCCATCAGCACTAGGAAGATACCCTTAGTAGACAGAGAAATTGGAACCAGTTGGGAGGGTAGAATAGGATCGGGGGGAGAAAGTACCATATTCTTCACTCAGTCCTTTTTTTGGTGATGAGGAGACTTAGGTTTGATTAGCTGTTCTGTATCTGAGAAGTATATTTGGGTCTAGGTCTAGACTAGAACAATGCCATACTATTTACATGTTTCAAACTTTTCCATTTGGGTGGAAATTTGGGGGCTTGGTGATGTTTTGGGGGAAGTTGAAATTACTAGGTAGAAATTTTGGTTTTGAATAGGTATTTTAAAACTTTGTTTGTATTTTTGTAGGCTCCCTTTATTCAATAACCTTCTCTATAAATTTCACTTAAGACTGTCATAGAGTAAAGATAATATGAAAATTGAATTTGATTTTTACATGAAGATCAGGCCTTCCGTGCTTTCTGTTGCAAGTAATTATTGAAACATTAAGTAACTCTCTATAATGTTCCTGGATTTACATTTCAAGCATCATTTTAAAATGATTCCTAAAGGCCTTGAAAGGGTCAGTGTTTTCACTTCCAGATTACTTTCATTTCTATTTGTGTTTTGATTCTCTTTGTTTGACAGTTTGTGAAAAACAAACTAAAAAATAATCATGTGTACATATACGTTGTCTCTATAGACTAGTTATGATCACTTGGTTTGTGGTCCATAGAGATAACCTTGGCTAGAAGACTTTTCTCATGAACAGTGAGCTGGTACAAGGAAGGAACTAAGCTTGAACTTTCTAATAAGACTCTCTGAGATACTTTAGGATCTAAATATGCTTACCTGTAATTAAAAAGTCATTTACTTAGTATCATGGCTTTTGGTTTTCATTGTTGAAACTGTGATGCCTCAGATAACCAGAAAACACATCCATGTGGTTAAAACACAGTTGAAACATGTGTTTTTTTAAAATAAAAGACTAAAGTAGGAGTAGGAATTATTTCTAGAGCTATCAAATATTCATTTAGCCAATGTTTATCTTCTGACATGTGCAGGCATAGAACTAGAACTGGATAAGTCAGTGATGGTCCCTCCCTTAAGAAAGTACTCATGTCTTAGTAGTCACAAGCAGACATTAAAATTAAATAAGTACAATAAAGTCTGTGTGCAGGTGGACACCTAAAGAGAGAAGGATTAGCTGTGAATGCATCTGAGAAGTAGTGTTGGCTTTTTAATCTGTCCCCTGCCCAGCCCATTCCAGTTGGGTTGTGTCCATCACATCCCTGAGATTGCACATGACTAGGTCCTTTGTTGTCAAATCTCTCCGTTCCTGTCTTGCCTCAGTATGGCGCCGTCCAGTTGATTACTCTTTCCTGTTAGAAACACTTTCCTGGTTTTCCTCCCACTGCCCTGCCCATTCTCAGTCTTCTCTGCTGCTGATCCTCTGCTTGACTGGCCTGTGGAAGTTGGAGATCCCAGTTCCTCTCTCTCTATTCACTTCCCTAGGGGAGCTCATCTAGTCCTGAGGATTTAAATGTCATCTGTATGTTAATGACCTCCAAATGTTTATCTCCAGCTCCAACCTTCCTCTGTTTCCACGCACCAATTTTCAACATCTCATCTCTTTATCAAAGTGTAAGAGGTTATCTCAAATGGAACAGTCCCAAGCACAGTTCTTGATTTCACTCCTCAGACCTACATCTTTGTGAGTGTTCCCCATTTCAGTACGTGGCAGCACTTGTTCCCAGTTGCCTAATAATTGACTGGTTTACCTTGATTTATCTCCTCTTTTTTTGACTTAATTGATGCTTACAGTAAGTTCTGTCATTCTTCGGATGTCTGAAATCTGACCTCATCCATCACCACCACTCCACACCCAGCCAGCCTCATCTCTCTTGAGGACCCATGCCATGGACGTCCAGCTAGCCTCCAAGCTTCCACTGTTCCTCCAGGAGTCCATTCACCGTGCAGCACCCAGAGTGACCTTTTTAAAACACTTAAGTGTGATCATGTCGTCTCCAAGTTTCAAGGTTTCTAATAGCTTCCTTTGTTCTAGATGCTTCATTTATAAATTTCTAGTATTTTAAAAATAATACCCATCTTCCAATCCAAGTTTATTTTACTGCTTCTCCTTATACCTTACTAGAGATCAGGATCACAAGGAACAAATCTTCATTTGTATTTATAGTCAGATTCGATGTGTAAGTTTATTTACACAGTTATAAAGTCTATATTAAGTTCTCTCTTTGAAAAAAAGATGGGATATTATGCTTCAAATATTGTTATAAAGTGTGGTTCACAGTAACTATTTCAAGCCATTGTTCAGTTTGGATTTTTGCCTTCCATGTTCCTTTAAATAATTGTATGAAATACTAACATTTTAGACATTTTTTTTTCACTTTGGCCTACATCAGATAGCTACAGTTTTCCAGAAACTCTCTAAAAACAAGGATTGTGTTAAATAGATCAGATTTTTTTTTATTTCTCACTGCCCTTTTGATTCTCTCCTTTATATTTCCTCTTCTCTATGCTGTAATGGCTAGAAAAACATTATTCTTTATTCCATACACGCTTTTATATGGTTCTTCTAAAACTGCAGAGAACGAGTTTCTCCTATGTGTAAAGTTGGATCGACTGATGAAGCAAAATACCAGATTTTGTGAAACTTTGAATCTCTCTTTTTGTTTGGGTGTAGGGTGGGGGGCGGGGGGGAGGCATTTAGTAAAAGATCACTTTGGATTACCCGGAAATTTCACATTCATAGTATCATTCTAAACATATTACCCCCTTTGACAAGAGCTGAGTATATTTGATTTCAGGATTAACTGCTCTCCTGTGCTATATTCTGCTTTTGTTTAGTCACAAAGTTGTGTCTGACGCTTTGCAACCCCATGTACTGCAGCCTACCAGCCTCCTCTGTCCATAGGACTTTTCCAGGCAAGAAGACTGGAGTGGGTTGCCATTTTCTTCTCCAGGGATTTTCTGCTTTAGCTCCATCTTTTTTTTTTTCTTCCTCTTCTTTCCCTGCTTAGATTTTTTTCTTTTACATTACCACGGTTAAAAATATAATTATTGGATAATCTTTGGTTATTCTATCAGGTGACGTTTTGAAGAGCAGAATTAAATGACTTTTTAAAGGACTATAACCGCAAGTTCTTAAAATAGTATAGTTCCTCTTTAGGAAAGAAAGAAAGATGTATCTTAAATCATATCCCAGGATAAGTCACAGATACTTTTTAGTATTTACTTGAGTTAAGTGAAAACAAATTCAGGTGCCACGTGATATTTTCCTTAAGGTGTAGTGCAAAACCAAAACAGTGATCCCCCCCAAATCTATTTATTCCTATCAGTTCTTAATTCTCTAACTTTCAGATATTTCATATTTTATATAACTGTTGTTAAGGAGGAATAGGAGAACCTAACTTATCTAGAGTGGTCGGCAAGAGCACAGTTCTTAAAGTGACCCAGGCCAGAGTTTGAGCTCCAAGTCACTTTTTAAAGCTGTGCAACCTTATGTGATTTCACAGGATTTTCTTGAGACGTGCAAATAATAGTATCTACCTAACAAGGGTATTCTGACAACTCCCAGAGGTGATAGTAAAAATGATTACACTGGCCTGACACATTTTAAGCACTCAATAAATAGTAACTAGGTAGCTATAATCATTCCTAAAACAATCTCACTTAAAGCAGTCACCTGGTGCGTGACCATTTATAGAAAGTTTTCTGGTTTTGACAAAGTTCCAAAATTATATTTGACTTGGGAATTTTTTCTTTTTGCACTGTCTCTATCATGACTTATAATGCGGCTTAGGTACTCAGATAAAAAGCGAATTAGTTAATAAATACCTATTGGTTAATTTTAAATAATTCAAGAAGTAACTTGAGTCACAGCTCTATGATGGATGCAAAAGGGAAACTGAAGGTATTTCAAGTATATCTCTAACCTTAGAGAATAAAGTTAGACCTCTGTAATGTGTTTCTTAGAGAAATCACTCTTTTCTAGGCCAGAAGTCTATTTCTTATGGTTGTATGTTGACAAAACCAGTAGTGGTTGATAAAGTAAGAGTAACTATAGATGTAATTTTTCCTGAGGGATGAGCGATATGTAAATAATCAAGAGATGTTTATACTGATTCTTATAGGATGACTCTCTGCTGTGGTGGTTTAGTCACTAAGTTGGTCTTGACTCTTGTGACCCCGTGGACTGTGGCCCACCAGGCTCCTCTGTCCCTGGGACTTGCCAGCCAAAAATACTGGAATAGGGTGCCATTTTCTTCTCCAGGGGATCTTCCGGACCCAGGGATCAAACCCATGTCTCCTGCATCTCAGGTGGATTCTTTACCGCTGAGCCACCAGGGATTCCCTACTCTGTTCTTATTTAATCCCCAAAGAAACCAGAGCCTTGCCCCTTCTCTCCTCTCCTAAAAGAATCCTATCAGAAACTTAAATTACTGGGACTGCCCTGGTGGTCCAGTGATTAAGATCCACCTGCCAATACAGGAGACCTGGGTTCAATCCCTGGTCTGGGAAGATCCTACAGGCCCAGAGGAACTAGGGCCTCGCACTGCAACTAGAGAAGAGCTCCCCCTCACCACAACCCGCATGTGACAGCGAAGACCCAGCACAGCCAAGCATAAAATTTTAAAGAAGAAATTAAAATTCAGTTCAGTTCAGTCGCTCAGTCGTGTCTGACTCTTTGCGACCCCATGAATCACAGCACGCCAGGCCTCCCTGTCCATCACCAACTCCCAGAGTTTACTCAAACTCACATCCATCGAGTCAGTGATGCCATCCAGCCATCTCATCCTCTGTC
Source organism: Oreotragus oreotragus (assembly GCA_006410675.1). Taxonomy (NCBI): domain Eukaryota; kingdom Metazoa; phylum Chordata; class Mammalia; order Artiodactyla; family Bovidae; genus Oreotragus; species Oreotragus oreotragus. The sequence continues at coordinate 561,447 of SJYX01023447.1, read as the reverse complement.
GTCCCCTTCTCCTCCTGCCCCCAATCCCTCCCAGCATCAGGGTCTTTTCCAATGAGTCAACTCTTCGCATGAGGTGGCCAAAGTACTGGAGTTTCAGCTTTAGCATCATTCCTTCCAAAGAACACCCGGGGCTGATCTCCTTCAGAATGGACTGGTTAGATCTCCTTGCAGTCCAAGGGACTCTCAAGAGTCTTCTCCAACACCACAGTTCAAAAGCATCAATTCTTCGGCGCTCAGTTTACTTCACAGTCCAACTCTCACATCCATACATGACCACAGGAAAAACCATAGCCTTGACTAGACAGGCCTTTGTTGGCAAGTAATATCCCTGCTTTTGAATATGCTATCTAGGTTGGTCATATCTTTTCTTCCAAGGAATAAGCATCTTTTAATTTCATGGCTGTAATCACAATTAAGATTGCATAGTAAAATTACTTAGTAAATTATGTATTACTTTTACAGTCCTGATATATTGCAAGGAATAGTCCCTGGGAGTAAGTGGACATAGATTTCTTTGGTCATAGAGTAGTTTTTGTTGCAGTAGTTGGCTTATTATAATGGCAGTTTTCAAGAACATAACTGAACTTTTGAGCATTTTAGTATTGTCTACACTTTTATTCTAAGCTTAAGAATGCCCTACATTCCCTGAGAAATAAATAAGAGGGGGCTAATTCAAGGAACTCTAAAAGCAATGAACCAAATAAGAGTTGAACAGAATCTTTTGACTGTAAAGTGAAAGTGAAAGACGCTCAGTTGTGTCCGACTCTGCGAGCCCATGGACTATGGATTTCTCCAGGCCAGAATACTGGAGTGGGTAGCCTTTTCCTTCTCCAGGGGATCTTCCCAACCCAGGGATCAAACCCAGGACTCCCGTGTTGCAGGCGGATTCTTTACCAGCTGAGCCACAAGGGAAGCCCTTTGACTTTAAAGCATCACCTTTATCAGGTTGTTGAAGCATTTATCAAAAAGGGTTACCCTAGTCAGTACCAGTCTGCATTGTGTTTCTTGGCTGGACGAAGAGACCAGATCACTATCTTATTTATAACTCAACTACTATTCAGTTAAACCCTAGAGTTACTTGATTTTCGAAAGAACTACCTGCTGCAAATATTTAATTAAAGCTAAAAATCAAAAGTTGAAGTCCTGCTGAAATTCCATTCGTAATGGAAATGTACTTAGTAAGTTAAACATTACTGTAAAACATGCCATATCATATTTGGTCACCTATAATTACTTTATCTTTTAAAACTGGATTGCATTTTAAAATATACAATGAGTTGAGGTTTGTTTGTGCAGTTAAAATTAGGCTAAAAAGATGTAGATGAAAAAGGAACTTGAGACGTATAATGATATTGACTTTTAGAACTTATTCCTGGTCCCTTTCCTATTAACACGGTAGTCAGATGCATAAAAAGTGGTATAGCATTCTAGGTGTCTCTTGTTGCTTTAAAAAAAAGAAAAAATTCAAGAACTATAGTACCTAACATCTTCTTGTCTAAAATTGGGATTAAAATTGATACTGGATTTAAGGGTCTCATATATTTTTCTCTTCTAGCTTGTTAGGTATCTTAAAGGAGTTTTTCAGTAACAGTAATCTCAGTTTATTGTGTTTAGAGAAACACCCACAACTACTCCATGGATGAGGGTTTTATTTTTTTAATAAAAAATATTAACATAATATTTATATATGTTCCTTTACTATACATGGTCCTTACAGGGGGAAAAAAAAGAAAAACTTTTTTTTTAAGTTTTTATTTAGTCAGAAACAACCTTGAAAATTGCAATGATTTTATGAAATTCATTTTCCTTGGAAACAAAGCGCCAGAAGAATTGAATGAGCATTTAAGTGCTTTTACATAACCTATTACAAAGGCAAGAGAAGGAAAGGGCTCTGTATTTGAGATTCAGAAACCAGGATTGGAGGTCCAGCTCTGCTAACCATTAGCTGGGTGATCTCAACCAATGAACTCTGCCTATCGGAGACTCATTATCTCCCTCTGAAATAGGAGGTGATGATGCCTTCCTCCCACCCACAGCTGGTTTTAGAAGACCTCCCTTGAGGCTATGGGTATAAAAATGCTCTGTACATTACAAAACTCTAAATAAGAACAAATTATCATTTTTATTGAGGACTCAAGTAATACAGCTAGAACTCTAAGCGTATCGGGAGGTAAGGTTCTAAATGCAAGTCATGAGGCAAAAGGTTGGATAATGTCAAAATTACTCTGGAACATTCCAAAGTTGATGTACAGCATAGTGGTACTGTTTTTTCTATACAACTCCAAATAGTAAAGTGTATAATGTGTATAGTTGGATACTGCATATATAAAGAGACCATAGCCAACATGATTTTATAATACATTTTTTTAGCATAATGTATATAACTACTTGTAAGCTAAATTTTTATTAGTCTCTTCTGTAACATAACAACCAGGAGTAAGACAACTTATGCAAAAATACACCCTAATGTAGTGGTACCATAGACACAAGCATCTGGAAAAACAATAGCTGATGGTAGTTAAAGTGGGCACAGTTCAGCATGAGCAAAATAGTGGCATTCGTATCGTTTGGTGAGGAAATGTGTAATGTTTTAAAATGTGAGTCCTTTCTCAGTTGGGCATTCATCCCCCAAGTACTCGCCACTCCTTGTTGCTTTATATCCAGTCTCTTACCTGAGTCTTTGATTCCTGATTCATCCAAAGGAAGGCCTAGCTGAGGAAATTAATCTTAAACTTGAATGTTAAGTGATTAGTGTGGATTGGCAAAATAGTGTTAGGGAAGTTATGCCAGGTTGAAGGAACAGGTAGGAAGTAGAAATAGAGAGGAAAGTGTTTACAGAACAGACTGAAAAAGGTTAACAGTGCTGAGCCACAGTTGGGAAGTAAAAAAGATGAGACTGGTTGGTCCTATAGTTGGAACTTCTGCTTTCTATGTGAGGAGTTTGTTCTGCTTTGATAGAACCACTGCAAAGTGGTATCCGAGAGAGCTTCTGCTAGCTATTTGAATGAGGAGCATTTGGAAGGAATGGAAGGAAGGGAAGAATTGATGCTTTTGAACTATGGTGTTGGAGAAGACTCTTGAGAGTCCCCTTGGACTGCAAGGAGATTCTGCTTTTGTTTAGTCACAAAGTTGTGTCTGACGCTTTGCAACCCCATGTACTGCAGCCTACCAGCCTCCTCTGTCCATAGGACTTTTCCAGGCAAGAAGACTGGAGTGGGTTGCCATTTTCTTCTCCAGGGATTTTCTGCTTTAGCTCCATCTTTTTTTTTTTCTTCCTCTTCTTTCCCTGCTTAGATTTTTTTCTTTTACATTACCACGGTTAAAAATATAATTATTGGATAATCTTTGGTTATTCTATCAGGTGACGTTTTGAAGAGCAGAATTAAATGACTTTTTAAAGGACTATAACCGCAAGTTCTTAAAATAGTATAGTTCCTCTTTAGGAAAGAAAGAAAGATGTATCTTAAATCATATCCCAGGATAAGTCACAGATACTTTTTAGTATTTACTTGAGTTAAGTGAAAACAAATTCAGGTGCCACGTGATATTTTCCTTAAGGTGTAGTGCAAAACCAAAACAGTGATCCCCCCCAAATCTATTTATTCCTATCAGTTCTTAATTCTCTAACTTTCAGATATTTCATATTTTATATAACTGTTGTTAAGGAGGAATAGGAGAACCTAACTTATCTAGAGTGGTCGGCAAGAGCACAGTTCTTAAAGTGACCCAGGCCAGAGTTTGAGCTCCAAGTCACTTTTTAAAGCTGTGCAACCTTATGTGATTTCACAGGATTTTCTTGAGACGTGCAAATAATAGTATCTACCTAACAAGGGTATTCTGACAACTCCCAGAGGTGATAGTAAAAATGATTACACTGGCCTGACACATTTTAAGCACTCAATAAATAGTAACTAGGTAGCTATAATCATTCCTAAAACAATCTCACTTAAAGCAGTCACCTGGTGCGTGACCATTTATAGAAAGTTTTCTGGTTTTGACAAAGTTCCAAAATTATATTTGACTTGGGAATTTTTTCTTTTTGCACTGTCTCTATCATGACTTATAATGCGGCTTAGGTACTCAGATAAAAAGCGAATTAGTTAATAAATACCTATTGGTTAATTTTAAATAATTCAAGAAGTAACTTGAGTCACAGCTCTATGATGGATGCAAAAGGGAAACTGAAGGTATTTCAAGTATATCTCTAACCTTAGAGAATAAAGTTAGACCTCTGTAATGTGTTTCTTAGAGAAATCACTCTTTTCTAGGCCAGAAGTCTATTTCTTATGGTTGTATGTTGACAAAACCAGTAGTGGTTGATAAAGTAAGAGTAACTATAGATGTAATTTTTCCTGAGGGATGAGCGATATGTAAATAATCAAGAGATGTTTATACTGATTCTTATAGGATGACTCTCTGCTGTGGTGGTTTAGTCACTAAGTTGGTCTTGACTCTTGTGACCCCGTGGACTGTGGCCCACCAGGCTCCTCTGTCCCTGGGACTTGCCAGCCAAAAATACTGGAATAGGGTGCCATTTTCTTCTCCAGGGGATCTTCCGGACCCAGGGATCAAACCCATGTCTCCTGCATCTCAGGTGGATTCTTTACCGCTGAGCCACCAGGGATTCCCTACTCTGTTCTTATTTAATCCCCAAAGAAACCAGAGCCTTGCCCCTTCTCTCCTCTCCTAAAAGAATCCTATCAGAAACTTAAATTACTGGGACTGCCCTGGTGGTCCAGTGATTAAGATCCACCTGCCAATACAGGAGACCTGGGTTCAATCCCTGGTCTGGGAAGATCCTACAGGCCCAGAGGAACTAGGGCCTCGCACTGCAACTAGAGAAGAGCTCCCCCTCACCACAACCCGCATGTGACAGCGAAGACCCAGCACAGCCAAGCATAAAATTTTAAAGAAGAAATTAAAATTCAGTTCAGTTCAGTCGCTCAGTCGTGTCTGACTCTTTGCGACCCCATGAATCACAGCACGCCAGGCCTCCCTGTCCATCACCAACTCCCAGAGTTTACTCAAACTCACATCCATCGAGTCAGTGATGCCATCCAGCCATCTCATCCTCTGTCGTCCCCTTCTCCTCCTGCCCCCAATCCCTCCCAGCATCAGGGTCTTTTCCAATGAGTTAACTCTTCGCATGAGGTGGCCAAAGTACTGGAGTTTCAGCTTTAGCATCATTCCTTCCAAAGAACACCCGGGGCTGATCTCCTTCAGAATGGACTGGTTAGATCTCCTTGCAGTCCAAGGGACTCTCAAGAGTCTTCTCCAACACCACAGTTCAAAAGCATCAATTCTTCGGCGCTCAGTTTACTTCACAGTCCAACTCTCACATCCATACATGACCACAGGAAAAACCATAGCCTTGACTAGACAGGCCTTTGTTGGCAAGTAATATCCCTGCTTTTGAATATGCTATCTAGGTTGGTCATATCTTTTCTTCCAAGGAATAAGCATCTTTTAATTTCATGGCTGTAATCACAATTAAGATTGCATAGTAAAATTACTTAGTAAATTATGTATTACTTTTACAGTCCTGATATATTGCAAGGAATAGTCCCTGGGAGTAAGTGGACATAGATTTCTTTGGTCATAGAGTAGTTTTTGTTGCAGTAGTTGGCTTATTATAATGGCAGTTTTCAAGAACATAACTGAACTTTTGAGCATTTTAGTATTGTCTACACTTTTATTCTAAGCTTAAGAATGCCCTACATTCCCTGAGAAATAAATAAGAGGGGGCTAATTCAAGGAACTCTAAAAGCAATGAACCAAATAAGAGTTGAACAGAATCTTTTGACTGTAAAGTGAAAGTGAAAGACGCTCAGTTGTGTCCGACTCTGCGAGCCCATGGACTATGGATTTCTCCAGGCCAGAATACTGGAGTGGGTAGCCTTTTCCTTCTCCAGGGGATCTTCCCAACCCAGGGATCAAACCCAGGACTCCCGTGTTGCAGGCGGATTCTTTACCAGCTGAGCCACAAGGGAAGCCCTTTGACTTTAAAGCATCACCTTTATCAGGTTGTTGAAGCATTTATCAAAAAGGGTTACCCTAGTCAGTACCAGTCTGCATTGTGTTTCTTGGCTGGACGAAGAGACCAGATCACTATCTTATTTATAACTCAACTACTATTCAGTTAAACCCTAGAGTTACTTGATTTTCGAAAGAACTACCTGCTGCAAATATTTAATTAAAGCTAAAAATCAAAAGTTGAAGTCCTGCTGAAATTCCATTCGTAATGGAAATGTACTTAGTAAGTTAAACATTACTGTAAAACATGCCATATCATATTTGGTCACCTATAATTACTTTATCTTTTAAAACTGGATTGCATTTTAAAATATACAATGAGTTGAGGTTTGTTTGTGCAGTTAAAATTAGGCTAAAAAGATGTAGATGAAAAAGGAACTTGAGACGTATAATGATATTGACTTTTAGAACTTATTCCTGGTCCCTTTCCTATTAACACGGTAGTCAGATGCATAAAAAGTGGTATAGCATTCTAGGTGTCTCTTGTTGCTTTAAAAAAAAGAAAAAATTCAAGAACTATAGTACCTAACATCTTCTTGTCTAAAATTGGGATTAAAATTGATACTGGATTTAAGGGTCTCATATATTTTTCTCTTCTAGCTTGTTAGGTATCTTAAAGGAGTTTTTCAGTAACAGTAATCCCAGTTTATTGTGTTTAGAGAAACACCCACAACTACTCCATGGATGAGGGTTTTATTTTTTTAATAAAAAATATTAACATAATATTTATATATGTTCCTTTACTATACATGGTCCTTACAGGGGGAAAAAAAAGAAAAACTTTTTTTTTAAGTTTTTATTTAGTCAGAAACAACCTTGAAAATTGCAATGATTTTATGAAATTCATTTTCCTTGGAAACAAAGCGCCAGAAGAATTGAATGAGCATTTAAGTGCTTTTACATAACCTATTACAAAGGCAAGAGAAGGAAAGGGCTCTGTATTTGAGATTCAGAAACCAGGATTGGAGGTCCAGCTCTGCTAACCATTAGCTGGATGATCTCAACCAATGAACTCTGCCTATCGGAGACTCATTATCTCCCTCTGAAATAGGAGGTGATGATGCCTTCCTCCCACCCACAGCTGGTTTTAGAAGACCTCCCTTGAGGCTATGGGTATAAAAATGCTCTGTACATTACAAAACTCTCTAAATAAGAACAAATTATCATTTTTATTGAGGACTCAAGTAATACAGCTAGAACTCTAAGCGTATCGGGAGGTAAGGTTCTAAATGCAAGTCATGAGGCAAAAGGTTGGATAATGTCAAAATTACTCTGGAACATTCCAAAGTTGATGTACAGCATAGTGGTACTGTTTTTTCTATACAACTCCAAATAGTAAAGTGTATAATGTGTATAGTTGGATACTGCATATATAAAGAGACCATAGCCAACATGATTTTATAATACATTTTTTTAGCATAATGTATATAACTACTTGTAAGCTAAATTTTTATTAGTCTCTTCTGTAACATAACAACCAGGAGTAAGACAACTTATGCAAAAATACACCCTAATGTAGTGGTACCATAGACACAAGCATCTGGAAAAACAATAGCTGATGGTAGTTAAAGTGGGCACAGTTCAGCATGAGCAAAATAGTGGCATTCGTATCGTTTGGTGAGGAAATGTGTAATGTTTTAAAATGTGAGTCCTTTCTCTGTTGGGCATTCATCCCCCAAGTACTCGCCACTCCTTGTTGCTTTATATCCAGTCTCTTACCTGAGTCTTTGATTCCTGATTCATCCAAAGGAAGGCCTAGCTGAGGAAATTAATCTTAAACTTGAATGTTAAGTGATTAGTGTGGATTGGCAAAATAGTGTTAGGGAAGTTATGCCAGGTTGAAGGAACAGGTAGGAAGTAGAAATAGAGAGGAAAGTGTTTACAGAACAGACTGAAAAAGGTTAACAGTGCTGAGCCACAGTTGGGAAGTAAAAAAGATGAGACTGGTTGGTCCTATAGTTGGAACTTCTGCTTTCTATGTGAGGAGTTTGTTCTGCTTTGATAGAACCACTGCAAAGTGGTATCCGAGAGAGCTTCTGCTAGCTATTTGAATGAGGAGCATTTGGAAGGAATGGAAGGAAGGGAAGAATTGATGCTTTTGAACTATGGTGTTGGAGAAGACTCTTGAGAGTCCCCTTGGACTGCAAGGAGATCCAACCAGTCCATCCTAAAGGAGATCAGTCCTGAGTGTTCATTGGAAGGACTGATGCTGAAGCTCCGGTACTTTGGCCACCTGATGTGAAGAACTGAATCATTTAAAAAAACCCTGATGCTAGGAAAGATTGAAGGCAGGAGGAGAAGGGGAGGACAGAGATTGAGATGTTTGGATGGCATCACCAACTCAATGGACATGAGTTTGAGTAAACTCCAGGAGTTGGTGAAGGACAGGGAGGCCTGGCGTGCTTCAGTCCATGGGGTCGAAAAGAGTCAGACACAACTGAGCAACTGAACTGACTGACTGACTGAAGGAAGGGAGGAAGGCCTTTGGGTGTTTGGTAATAGGGACCTGGAAGCAGGCTAGAAACTTTCAAAGTAGGAACTGAGCTTAATTTGAGGGTGTCTGGGGCATGCATGTGTATGCATGCTCAGTCATTCAGTCATGTCTGACTCTTTGCCACCCCGTGGACTGCTGCCTTCCAGGCTCCTCTGTCCGTGGGATTCTTCAGGAAGAATACTGGAGTGGGTTGTCATTTTCCTCCTTCAGAGTCTGAGGCATGTTGGCCCCAAATGATGACTGACAGCCCTGAGCCACCTTTGCTTCTTGTGTGTGTGTGTGTGATATTCAGACCTTCAGCACATTTTATTCTTTCTTGGGAATATCTGCTCATTCCACCATCTCCTGTTTGCTCCAAATGAAGTCATACTAATTGAAGCCTTTATCACCAGAGTGTTCCTAAATAAAACATCCCCTGGAGCCGATATCTAATCCTTTTCCCTAGCCCAGATTCATGCTGTCTATCTTTCTTACATGTAACTGAAAGAGCTGCTTTCCCTGAAGCAATTTCTTTTAGGAACTCACTTTCTTATTCCAAAAGTCAGAAGAGCCTCCAGTAGTTTATCCTGTCAAAGGCAAGACTTAAAGGCCTAAAGGTGTAAGGGAGGGGGTTAAGGTAGGACTGCTTCACAGGGTGGTAAGCCTATGACATTCTGAGGTCGGAAATTTAAATTACTGTCCTATTTATGCAGTAGTGGATAGAAGTTAAAACTGAAGACACATTTTGTGGTCAAGAAGAGATTAGCCAGGGATCACCAGGTCCAACTCTTGTCCTTTATGTCCTGTTTCACATGTGAAAGGAAGCTGCACACATCCAGAGATGTGCTCTCCATCCCCACGCTACCCATTCCTGTGTCCTTGCTTTTTTGCTTCTGTTCAGTTCAGTTACTCAGTCGTGTCCTACTCTTTGTGACCCCATGAATTGCAGCACGCCAGGCCTCCCTGTCCATCACCAACTCCCAGAGTTCACTCAGACTCACGTCCATCGAGTCAGTGATGCCATCCAGCCATCTCATCCTCTGTCATCCCCTTCTCCTCCTGCCCCCAATCCCTCCCAGCATCAGGGTCTTTTCCAATGAGTCAACTCTTCGCATGAGGTGGCCAAAGTACTGGAGTTTCAGCTTTAGCATCATTCCTTCCAAAGAAATCCTAGGGCTGATCTCCTTCAGAATGGACTGGTTGGATCTCCTTGCAGTCCAAGGGACTCTCAAGAGTCTTCTCCAACACCACAGTTCAAAAGCATCAATTCTTCGGCGCTCAGCCTTCTTCACAGTCCAACTGTCACATCCATACATGACCACAGGAAAACCCATAGCCTAGACTAGATCAACCTTACTCGGCAAAGTAATGTCTCTGCTTTTGAATATACTATCTAAGTTGGTCATAACTTTCCTTCTAAGGAGTAAGCGTCTTTTAATTTCATGGCTACAGTCACCATCTGAAGTGATTCTGGAGCCCAAAATAAAGTCTGACACTGTTTCCACTGTATCCCCGTCTATTTCCCATGAAGTGATGGGACCAGATGCCATGATCTTCGTTTTCTGAATGTTGAGCTTTAAGCCAACTTTTTCGCTCTCCTCCTTCACTTTCATCAAGAGGCTTTTTAGCTCCCCCTCACTTTCTGCCATAAGGGTGGTGTCATCAGCATATCTGAGGTTATTGATATTTCTCCCGGCAATCTTGATTCCAGCTTGTGTTTCTTCCAGTCCAGTGTTTCTCATGATGTACTCTGCATATAAGTTAAATAAGCAGGGAGACAATATACAGCCTTGACGTACTCCTTTTCCTATTTGGAACCAGTTTGTTGTTCCACGTGCAGTTCTAACTGTTGCTTTCACAGGAAAAACCATAGCCTTGACTAGACGGACCTTAGTTGGCAAAGTAATGTCTCTGCTTTTGAATATACTATCTAGGTTGGTCATAACTTTTCTTCCAAGGAGTAAGCGTCTTTTAATTTCGTGGCTGCAGTCACCATCTGCAGTTATTTTGGAGCCCCCAAAAGTAAAGTTTGACACTGTTTCTACTGTTTCCCCATCTGTTTCCCATGAAGTGATGGGACCGGATGCCATGATCTTTGTTTTCTGAATGTTGAGCTTTAAGCCAACTTTTTCACTCTCCACTTTCACTTTCATCAAGAGGCTTTTTAGCTCCTCTTCACTTTCTGCCATAAGGGTGGTGTCATCTGCATATCTGAGGTTATTGATATTGTTTTAGTAACATTTAAAAATTCAAGTTGGATCTTTGATGTTTTACCTTGGTGATTGTTTACTTTTCAACCAAAGAAACAGTAATTTGTTCTACTGCTAGAGGACTGGCTTATTAAGATATATAACTGCATCTTTTTCTTGAATTTTAGACCCTTAGAACTAACCGTTTGATTTTCCACAGGCATCTTGATCGCAGTATGTCTGAAACAAGTTGCTAATGATCATCTCTTCCACTGCTCCTCTCATTTTCCCCTTAGTATTGTTACTGATTCCCAGCCAGTTATCTGAGCCAGAAACCCATGTATCATTCCTGTTTTCTCCCTCTTAGGCCTCCTATCAGTGTCATTCAGTTCTAGTATTCATTTTCCTAACTCATTCAATTTCCGTACTTACTGGAACTGTAGTTACTTTCATCCTACCTCATAACTGGTCTACTTGTCTTTGGTCTTAATTTGTTCTCTGTGTTGCCTGTAGGATAAAGTCCAAACTTCTCAATATGTCAGAAAGCCCTTCATCTTCCCTGCCTGCATCTTCTTTTCATTCTTTGACATTCATTTTCTTCTCAGTTCCATTCTGGCCCAGTCTCCAGCCATATGCAAACTATATTTTGGCTGTCGTGAACTACTTGCTATCCCTGACTGCTGGCACTTGTATGTTCTCGCTCCTGTGTAATTAAGATTCTGTCTGCCTAGACTGTTTCTTCTGGTTTCCCCTCTGACCTTCCTGTTTCTTACCCCACCTCAGCACTCTTTCCATATTTAAATACTATTTATCCTTCAAGTGGCACATTACCATCACTTTCTCTAAGGAGCATTATTTGAATTAACAAGCTTAGGTTAAATACCAGTTCTGTGTGGTCTTAGAGTGCCTTATTCTTATGTCTTACCTCTTTCTGGTACTAGTGATTGCCTATTTCTTTGTCTGTGTTTCCCATTAGTCATAAGTTCTTTGAGAGTTGGAACTGTTTTCTTCACCTTTTGCCTTTCATAGCATAACACAATACTTAACTACAGTAACATCTGTGGGCTCATATGATTATACAACAGTATAGAATATTTAAAATATTTCATAGCAGCATCTACTTAAGCAAGATAGCATTTTAGATTTTTGTTTTCCTTATGAAATAAATATTTGGGTTTTAAATGTGTCATGGACAATGATGTTATAGATTACTGGAAAATGACTTTTTTCCTTGTTAGGTTGTGTCCTGCTTCTTTCTTATATTGAATAATAGTGTTGCATTTTGGAGACTTTATATTTTTTTAAAATTCTTTAAAAAAAATTGTTGATTTACAGTCTTTCAGATGTACAGCAAAGTGAATCAGTTACATATATATATACACCTATTTTTTTTTTCAGATTCTTTTTTATTATAGGCTATTGCAAGATAATTAGTATAGTTTCCTGTCCTCTATAGTAGGTCCTTGTTGTTTATTTTATGTATAGTAGTGCATATCTGTTGATCCCAAATTCCTAATTTATTCCTCCTTCCTTTTCCCCTTTGGTGACCATAAGTTTATTTTCTCTGTTTATTTCTATTTTGTAAATAAGTTCATTTGTGTCATTTTTTTTTAAGATTCTATATATAAGTGATGTCATGTGATATTTGTCTTTCTTTGTCTGACTTAATGTGATAATATCTAGGTCCATCATGTTGTATTATTTCTTTCTTTTTATGACTGAGTAATATTCCCTTATATATATTCTGTAATAAATTGATAGTAATATTTCATATTTTTTATCCATTCATCTGTTTGTGGACATTTAGATTGATTCCATTTTTGCTGTTGTAAACAATGCTGCTGTGAACGTTGGAGTGCATGTATCCTTTTGAATTAGAGTTTTCTTCAGATACATGCCCAGAAATGGGATTGCTGGATCCTATAGTAACTCTGTTTTCAGCTTTTTAAGGAACCTCCATACTGTTCTCTGGTTTAGGAGGGTTCTCTTTTCTCCACACCCTCTCCAGTGTATATTATTTGTAGACTTTTTTTTTTCTTTTGCCATTTTATTTTTTTAACTGAAGGATAATTGCTTTACAGAATTTTGTGGTTTTTTGTCATACATCAACAAGAATCAGCCATAGGTACACCCATGTCCCATCCCTCCCAAAACTCCCTCCCATGTCCCTCCCCATCCTACCCTTCTAGATTGTCACAGGGCCCCTGTTTGAGCTCCCTCAGTCATATAGCAAATTCCCATTGGCTGTCTATTTTCCATATGGTATTGTAAATTTCCATGTTACTCTCACCATACATCTCACCCTCTTCCTCCTTCCCTCCTCTTGTGTCCATAGGTCTGTTCTCTGTGTTTCTCATTGATACCCTGAAAATAAATTCATCTTTTTAGTCCATATATATGCATCAGTATATGATATTTATATTTCTTTCTGACTTACTTCACTCTGTATAATAAGCTCTAGGTTCGTCCACCTCATTAGAACTGACTCAAATGCATTCCTCTTTATGACTGAGTAGTATTCCATTGTATGTATGTAACAGCTTCTTGCTGTTAACGTATATTCTTGCTATTGTAAATAGTGCTGCAATGAACATTGGGTATGTGTGTCTTTCAGTTTTTGTTTGCTCAGGGTATAAGCCAAGTAGTGGGATTGCTGGGTCATATGGTGGCTTTAGTCCTAGTTTTTAAGGAATCTCCTTACCATCTTCCATAGTGATTGTATCAGTTTACATTTCCACCAGCAATGCACGAGGGTTCCCTTTTCTCCACACCCTCTCCAGCATTTATTGTTTGTAGATTTTTTAATGATGGCTATTCTCACTGGTGTGAGGTGATATCTCATTGTAGTTTTGATTTGCATTTCTCTAATAATAAGCAGTGTTGAACATCTTTTCATGTGCCTATTGGCCATCTGTATGTCTTCTTTGGAGAAATATTTAGGTCTTCTGTCCATTTTTTGGATTGCTTTTTGTTTTTGATATTAAGGTATATGAGCTGTTTGTAAATTTTGGAATTAGTCCCTTGTTGATGCATTGTTTGCAGATATTTTCTCACATTCTATAGGTTGTCTTTTCATTTTGTTTATGGTTTCCTTGCTGTAAGCATTTAATTAGGTTTCATTTGTTTATTTTTGCTTTTGTTTCCATTACTCTAGGAGACCAATCCAAAAAAATATTGCTGTGGTTTATGTCAAAGAGTGTTCTGCCTCTATTTTCCCTTGTGAGTTTTATAATCTCCAGTCTTACGTGTAGGTCTTTAACCCATTTTGAATTTTGTTTTTGTATTTGCTGTTAGAGAATGCTCTTATTCTTTTACAAATAGCTGTCTGGTTTTCCCAGTACCACTTATTGAAGAGACTGTCTTTCCTCCATTGTGTATTCTTGCCTCCTCTGTTGTGGATTAATTGATCATAAGTGCATGGGTATATCTCTGGGCTTTCTATCTTATTCCATTAATCTATGTTTCTGTTTTTGTGCTGGTACCATACTGTTTTGATTACTGTAGGTTTGCATTGACAATAGAGTCTGATGTCAGGGAGTGTGATTCCTTCAGCTCCATTCTTTCTCAAGATTGTTTTGGCTATTTGGGGTCTTTTGTATTTCCATACATATGCCATTGATAATTTGATAGGGTTTGCACTGAATCTGTAGATTGCCTTGGGTAGAATGGTCATTTTAATGATACTGAGTCTTCCAGTCAAAGAATGCAGGTGAATCTTTCCATCTGTCTGTCATTTTCAATTTCTTTCATCAGCATCTTACAGTTTTTGGAATACAAATCATTTGTCTCCTTAGGAAGGTGTATTGCTAGGTATTTTATTCTTTTTGATGCGATCGTAAATGAGATTGTTTCCTTAATTTCTCTTTCCGATATTTTGTTGTTAGTGTATAGAAATGCAGCAGACTTATGCATTTAAATTTTGTGTTTAGCAACTTTTCACTGATGGGCTCTAGTAGTTTTCTGGTGGCATCTTTAGGATTTTCTCTGTATAGTATTTTTAGTCATCTGCAGCAAACAGTGACAGTTTTACTTCTTCCTTTCCAATTAAGATTCCTTTTGTTTTTCTTCTCTGATTGCTGCTAGGATCCAAAACTATGTTGAATAAAAGTGGCAAGATTAGGTATCCTTGTCTTGTTCCTGATTTTAGAGGAAATGCTTTCAGCTTTTCATCATTGGATGTGATGTTAGCTGTAGACTTGTCCTATGTGCCCTTTATTATACTGAGGTATGTTCCCCTCTATGCCCATATTTCTAGAGAGTGTTTATCATAATAGATGTTGAATTTTATTAGAAACTTTTCCTGCATCTGTTGAGATGATCATAGGTTTTTTTATTCTTCAGTGGTGTTAATGTGGTGTATCACAACTGATTGATTTGCAGATATTGAAAAATCCTGTATCTATGGGATGATTCCCACTTGATCAAGGTATATGAGCCTTTTAATGTATTGTTGAATTCAGTTTGCTAGAAGGCAATGGCAACCCACTCCAGTGTTCTTGCCTGGAGAATCCCAGGGACGGGGGAGCCTGGTGGGCTGCTGTCTATGGGGTTACACAGAGTCAGACACGACTGAAGCAACTTAGCAGCAGCAGCAACAGCAGCAACAGCAGTGTTTTGCTGATGATTTTTGCACCTGTATTCATTGGTGATACTGACCGGTAATTTTCTTTTGTGTGTGTGTGCGTGTGGTATCCATGTTGTAAGCTTTATCTATGGCAGTATTTACTAAAATGAATAGGTATAATTCTGTCAGCCAGCTTTTTTTGGTGACTTGATTCTTCACTATGACTCCAAAGTTTTCCATCAAAGATAGAATGGATAAGATGGAAATGTATTGCAAATGTAAATAACTGCCATTTTTTCTATAATAAATAGCTCTGTAGCTATTATACTATAGATTTTATAACTACAGAGTGCTCAATACACAGAATAAATCCTGATTTGAGATTGAGAATTACTTTCTGCTGTTACAGTCTGCATTAAGTAAACCATATGATTTTACTTAGTTCTATTCATTCAGTTTTGTTTATTTTAGAAGTCAAAGCAAGTAACAATGGAATCTATTAGTTTTTAAAGGATTTTGGAGTGTTGTAGATATTGTTAAATGTTACCATTTCATTCAGTTTACTGGGAGGAGGTAAAATGAGAAGCATTGGAGGAAAAATAAGCATTTTTTGGAAAATAAAGAATTCATGATCTTTCAACCACAGTTTAAAACTCCTGGCTTTGTGGGATTATACGTAATTTAAAAATAAATTATGAACTTATTTGTCAAGATTGTACAACACACAGTAGGCACTAGATGTGTGAATAAATTAAAGTAACATGCTAAACCTTTTGTAGTTCTTCTCAATCCTATAGCGTTGGCGTTGGGTGCTCAATAAAAGCAAATGTATCTAGACAGCATGGGCAACATTAAGTTTTTCCTGACAGTCCTGCCATATCCCACCCACTACATATTCTACTCCACAGTGTATGGTTTTTCCTTCTATAGCAAGAAAAGCATCTTGATATAGCTTTATTATAGAAATTACCACTAGCATTCAGAACAGTGACGTTGAAATTACTGTTTATATGTTTGCTTTTCTTCCAATAAAACCTTTAAAGCCAGTTACTGGATCTAGTATTGTGCATAAGACATAGCAGCTGTTTCGGTATATGTTTGAATTGAGAATAAGAGTTAGAATTTTGGTATGCTTTCCGAAGTATATATGGTCAATAGAGTTCAACTGAACACAGATACACTATTTTGTAGTTGACAAGTATTAACTCTTCAGGTGCTGTTTAAACTTCTCTTCAAAGTATTTTATTGTCTGGATATTGGGCAGCACAATCAAAAATATTTAAAGTTAAAACCTCTTTGGGAATTCCCTGGCAGTCCAGTGGTTAGGACTCTGCACTTTCATTGCTAGGGACCCAGGTTCAGTCCCAGGTCAGGGAACTAAGATCCTGCAAGCCTTGGGCCATAGCAGTGTGACTATAGTCTATGAGTATAGTTGATACTGTATTGCATATTTGAAAGCTAAGAGAGTAAAACTTAAAAAGTTACTATAAGAGAAAGAATTTGTAACTATGCCGATGGCATTGACTTATTTCTGCTGATCATTTTGTAATATATACAAATAGTGAATCATGTACATCTGAGACTAATACACGGCTCACTTCAATTAAAAAAAATTTAGGTGAATGTTTTTAAAAGATGTGATTGTTGTTCAGTTGCTGAAATATGTGGAAGTGAAATCTATGTCAACATTAACACCAAAGACTAAAGTGACAGATGGAAGAAGCACTGTCTCAAGAATCTTTTGTAAAATGATATATATATTATTATTTGTTGTTGTTTTTCAGTCGCTGAGTCACGTCTGACTCTTGGCGACCCCGTGGGCTGCATGCACCACACTAGGAGCCCCTCTTCTTCACTGTCTCCCACAGTTTGCTCAAATTCACATTCACTTAATTGGTGATGTTATCCTATGATCTCATCCTCTGGTGCTCCCTTCTCCTTTTGCCTTCAATCTTTCCTAGCATCAGGGTCTTTTCCATTGAATTGACTCTTTGCATCAGGTGGCCAAAGTATTGGAGCCTCCTCTTCAGTTCTTCCGATGATTATTCAGGATTGGTTTCCTTTAGGATGGACTGGTTTGATCTCCTTGCTGTCCAACGGGTTCTCAAGAATCTTCTCCAACATCACAGTTCAAAAGCATCAGTTCTTCAGTGCTCAGCCTTCATTATGGTTCAACCCTCATATCCATACATGACTCCTGGAAAAACCATAGCCTTGACTAGACAGACCTTTGTCAGCAGAGTGATGTCTCTGTCTTTTAATATGCTGTCTAGGTTTGTCATAGCTTTCCTTCCAGAGAGCCAGTGTCTTTTAATTTCATGGCTGCAGTCACCATCTGTGGTGATTTTGGAGTGCAAGAAGATAAAATCTGTCATTGTTTCCAATTTTTTACTCATCTGTTTGCCATGAAGTGATGGGACCGGATGGCATGATGTTCGTTTTTGAATGTTGTTTTAAGCCAGCCTTTTCACCATCCTGTTTCACTCTCATCAAGAGGCTCTTTTAGTTCCTCTTCACTTTCTGCAGTTACAGTGATATTATCTACCTATCTGAGGTTGTTGATATTTCCCCCTGCAGTCTTGATTCCAGCTTGTGCTTCATCCAGCCCAGCATTTCACATGATGTACTCTGCATAGACATTAAATAAGCAGGGTGACAACAAATAGCCTTGTCATACTCCTTTCCCAGTTTTGAACCAACCAGTTGTTCCATTTAAGGTTTTAACTGTTGCTTCTTGACCTGCATTCAAGTTTCTCAGGAGGCAGGAAAGATGATATGGTATTCCCATCCCTTGGCTTCCCTGGTGGCTCAGATAGTAGAGAATTCACCTGCAATGTGAGAGACCTGGGTTCGATTCCTGGCTTGGGAAGATCCCCTGGAGGAGGGCATGGTAACCCACTCCAGTATTCTTGCCTTGAGAATCCCCATGGACAGAGCCTGGCAGGCTAGTCTATGGGGTCACAAAGAGTCAGACACAACTGAGTGACTAAGCACAAAATTTTCCATAATTTGTTGTGATCCATACAATCAAAGGCTTTAGCATAGTCAGTGAAGCAGAAATAGATGTTTTTCTGAAATTCCCTTGCTTTCTCTATTTAAAAGATAGACTGTTATTATGAAAATTCAGTGGAAAAGTTCATGCCTCATTTTCTTACTGATTATTATAGTTTTTTTGATTGAAATCAAATTGAAATCGAAATTTGAAAATACTTATTTAAAAGTCATAGACTTACGTATCTAGTTAAGTAATTTACTTAGGGAAGTCATTAAGAGTTCTAATTATTATATTCAGGTCTGCTGCTAAGTCGCTTCAGTCGTGTCCTTTGTGCTTCATCCAGCCCAGCATTTCACATGATGTACTCTGCATAGACATTAAATAAGCAGGGTGACAACAAATAGCCTTGTCATACTCCTTTCCCAGTTTTGAACCAACCAGTTGTTCCATTTAAGGTTTTAACTGTTGCTTCTTGACCTGCATTCAAGTTTCTCAGGAGGCAGGAAAGATGATATGGTATTCCCATCCCTTGGCTTCCCTGGTGGCTCAGATAGTAGAGAATTCACCTGCAATGTGAGAGACCTGGGTTCGATTCCTGGCTTGGGAAGATCCCCTGGAGGAGGGCATGGTAACCCACTCCAGTATTCTTGCCTTGAGAATCCCCATGGACAGAGCCTGGCAGGCTAGTCTATGGGGTCACAAAGAGTCAGACACAACTGAGTGACTAAGCACAAAATTTTCCATAATTTGTTGTGATCCATACAATCAAAGGCTTTAGCATAGTCAGTGAAGCAGAAATAGATGTTTTTCTGAAATTCCCTTGCTTTCTCTATTTAAAAGATAGACTGTTATTATGAAAATTCAGTGGAAAAGTTCATGCCTCATTTTCTTACTGATTATTATAGTTTTTTTGATTGAAATCAAATTGAAATCGAAATTTGAAAATACTTATTTAAAAGTCATAGACTTACGTATCTAGTTAAGTAATTTACTTAGGGAAGTCATTAAGAGTTCTAATTATTATATTCAGGTCTGCTGCTAAGTCGCTTCAGTCGTGTCCGACTCTGTGCATCACCACAGACGGCAGCCCATTGGGCTCCGCCATCCCTGGGATTCTCCAGGCAAGAACACTGAAGTGGGTTGCCATTTCCTTCTCCAATGCATAAAAGTGAAAAGTGAAAGTGAAATCGCTCAGTCGTGTCTGACTCAACGACCCCATGGACTGCAGCCTACCAGGCTCCTCTGTCCACGGAAGTCTCCAGGCAAGAGTACTGGAGTGGGATGCCATTGCCTTCTCCGATATTCAGGTCTAGTCAACAGTTTTACTGGATTTGGATAAATTAAATTTTTTTTCTTTTTTTTATTGAAGTATAATTGACTTAAAATATTATATTTCAGATGTATAGCATAATGACACAATATTTTTATACATTACAAAATGGTTAGTACAGTAAATCTAGTTATCTGTCACCATACAAAGTTATTACAGTATTACTGACTATACTCCCTAAACTGAACATTACGTTCCTATGACTTATTTTATAACTGATCATTTATGGCTCTTAAATCTCCCTTACCTGATTAACTCATCCTCCCTATCCTTTCCCCTTTGGAAACCACTCTTTTGTCTATTAATAATCTCTTTCTGTTATGTTTGTTCATTTGCTTTGTTTTTTAGATTCCACATACAAGTAAAATCATACAATATTTGTCTTTCTCTGTCTTAGCATAGTACCCTCCAGATTCATCTGTACTGTCACAATGGCCAGATTTGATTCTTATTTATGGTTGAGTAATATTCCATATACCACATCTCTTATACACACACACACACACATACACACACACACACACTCTCTTATTCATTCATCTATGAATGGATACTTAGTTTGGTTCCATATCTCAGCTGTTGTAAATATTGCTGTGGTGAACATAGGAGTTTGTATATCCTTTTTGAATTAGTGCTTCTGTTTTCTTCAGAAAATTATCCAGAAGTGGAATTCCTGGATCATATGGTAGTTCTGTTTTTAAATTTGTGGGGGAACCTGCGTACTATTCTCCACAGTGACTAGCAGTTTACGTTCCTCCTAACAGTGCACAGGCATTTCCGTTTCTCAGCATCCTCCTGAACACTTGTTATTTGTTATCTTTTTGATAATAGCTGTTCTGAAATTTGTGAGGTAATTTCTCATTATGGTTTTGATATGCATTTCCCTAGTGATTAGTGATATTGGAGCATATTTTCATGTGTCATTTGACAATCTGTGTATATTTAGAAAAACGCCTATTTGGGTCGTTTGCTTGATGTTGAGTTGTGTGAGTTCTTTGTATATAGTTGGATATTAACCCCTTATCAGATATGTTGTAGGAAATATCTTCTCCCATTTAGTAGGCTGCCTCCTCAGTTTGTTGACAGTGTCCTTTTCTGTGCAGAAGCTTTTTTATTTAATTCCATTTGTTTATTTTTGCTTTTGTTTTCCTTGCCTGAGGGGAGATACCCCCCAAAATATTGCTAAGACCAGTGTTAAACAACATACTGCTTATATTTTCTTTGAGGATTTTTATGGTGTCTGGTTTTACATTTAAGCCTTTAATTTATTTTGAGTTTATTTTTGTATATGGTGTGAGAAAGTAGTCCAGTTTGATTATTTTGCATGTGGCTGTCCAGTTTTCCCAACATCATTTTTTGAAGAGGCTGTCTTTCCTCCATTGTATATTCTTGCCTCTTTTTTTGTAGAATCCAGTCCAATTGTTGTGCTCAGTAATGTCTGACTCTTTGCAGCCCCATGGACTGTAGGCTGCCAGGCTCCACTGTCCATGGGATTTTCGAGGCAATAATACTGGAGTGGGTTTCCATTTCCTACTCCAGGAGATTTTTCTAATCCATGGATCAAACCCATGTCTCCTGTGTAGGCAGGCAGATGCTTTACTAATGTGCTTCCTGGCCATAAAAATGTCATTTTCTTTCTGGGCCCTCTATTCTGTTTCATTGATCTGTTTTTATGCCAATACCATACTGTTTTGATTACTATAGCTTTGTAATATGGTTGGTTAAAAATCTAACTTTGTTCTTCTTTTTCAAGATTGTTTTGGACTTTGGAGGTCTTTTATGTTTCCATATGAATTTTAGAATTATTTGTTCTAGTTCTGTGAAAAATGTCATTAGTATTTTGATAGAGATTGCATTGAATCTGTACTGTTTTTTAAATATCTCTTTCCGATTGCTTTTAGGTTATAGAAACAGCAGATTACTATATATTAATTTTGTATCCTGCAATCTTATTAATTTATTTACTAGTTCTAATAGTGTTTGGTATTATCTTCAGGATTGTCTATTTACAGTATCACGTCATTTTCAAAAAGTGTCAGTTCTATACTTCCTTTCTGACTTGGATTCCTTTGATTCTTTTTGTTGCCTGATTGGTGTAGCTAGGACTTCCAGAATTCTGTTGAATTATAGTGGCAAGAGTTGGCATCTTTTTCATGTTTCTGATTTTAGAGGAAATGCTTTCAGGTTTTCACTGTTGAGTATGTTATGGGCAAAAGATTTGTCATACATGGCTTTTATTATGTTGAGGAATGTTTCCTCTACACCCAATTTGTTGAGAATTCTTATCATAAACGGATGTTGATTTTGTCAAATGCTTTTTTCTCCAATGTTTCTTCTTCAGTTTGTTAATACGGTATATCGTGCTGATTGACTTTCAGATACTGAACGATTTTTGCATCCCTGGGATAAGTCTCATTTGATAATGGTAAATGATACTTCTAATGTATCATTGAATTCTGTTTGCTGATATTTTGCTGAGGATTTTTTCATCTATTTTATCAACGAGTTGGGCCCGTAGTTTTCCTTTTTTGTGATATTTCTGTTGGTTTTGATAGTAGGGTGATTTTGCTTAATGAATGAGTTTGGCTGTATTCCCTTTTCAGTTTTTAAAGTAGTTTGAGAAGTTCAGGTGTTAACTTTGCTTTAAATGTCTGGTAGGATTCATTTGTGAAGCTGTCTGGTCATGCACTTTGTTGAGAATGTGTTTTACTCATTGAGTTCCATTATTGTTATTTGATTTGTCCATATTTTCTTTCTCATTCAGTCTTGGAAGACTGTATGTTTGCAGGAATTTATTCATTTGTTCCAGGTTATTCATTTTATTGGAGTGCAGTTGTTTGTAGTAATCTTTTATGATTCTTTTTTAGTTTTTGTGGTGTGAGTTGTAGGTTCTCTTTCATTTGATTTTCTTTATTTGTGCCTAGTCTTTTTTTTTTTTTTTTGATGAGTCTAACTATAGGTTTATCAAATTTACTTATCTTTTCAAAGAAGCAGATCTTAGTTTCAGTGATCTTTTCTATTTATTTCCTTTATTTCTGCCCTGATTTTTATTGTTTCTTTCTTTCTACTAACTTTGGATTTTGTTTGGTTTATTTTTTCTAGCTCATTTATGTGTAAAGTTAGATTGTTTATTTGAAGTTTTTTCTTCCTGTGGTAGGTTTGTGTTGCTGTAAATTTCCCTCTTAGTATTGCTTTTGCTGCATTCCATACACTTTGGATCACTGTGTTTCATTTTTCATATCTTCCTTGATTTCCTCTTTGATTCTTTCATGAACCTTTTGTTGTTTAGTGACATGATTATTTGTCATCCATGTATTTCTATTTTTTTGCAGGTTTTTTTTTTTTTTTTTTGCTGTAGTTGATTTCTAATCTCATAGCATTGTGGTCTGAAATGATGCTTAATGATTTATGTCTTTTAAAATTTATTGAGGTGGCAAGAATACAAGAATACAAAGGTCCAACAAAGGTCCGTCTAGTGAGAGCTAGACTATAAAGAAAGCTGAGCACCAAAGAATTGATGCTTTTGAACTGTGGTGTTAGAGAAGACTCTTGAGAGTCCCTTGGACTGCAAGGAGAGCTAACCAGTCATTCCTGAAGGAAATCAGTCCTGAATAGTCATTGGAAGGACTGATGCTGAAGCTGAAACTCCAATATGTTGGCCATCTGATGCAGATAACTGACTCATTTGAAAAGACCCTGATGCTGGGAAAGATTGAAGGCAGGAGAGGGGAACAACAGAAGATGAGATGGTTGGATGGCATCACCAACTCAATGCACATGAGTTTGAGCAAGTTTCAGGAGTTGGTGGTGGACAGAGAAGCCCGGTGTGCTGTAGTCCATGGGGTCCCAAAGAGTCGGACACGACTGAACGCCTGAATAAAACTGAACTGAAATTTATTGAGACTTGTTTTGTGGCCTAGTATGTAAAAGTTCCATGTGTACTTGAAAAGAATGTGTATTCTGCCTCTTGAATGGAGTGTGTTAAGTGCATCTATCTGGAGTTGTTTAAGACCAGTGTTTCTTTATTGATTTTTCTGTCTGGATTTTCTCTCCATTGATGTAAGTGAGGTGTTAAAGTCACCTACTACTGTTGCGTTATTGTCAGTTTCTTTATATTTGTTAACATTTTCTTTATATGTTTGTGTGTACCTGTCTTAGATGTATATATTTATTTACAATTGTTTTATCTTCTTGCTGCATTGATTCCTTGATCATTATACACAAATGACCTTTTTTGTCTCTTGTAATGGTTTTTCTTTTTAAAGTCTGTTTTGTCTGATGCAAGTATTGCTACCCTAGCTTTCTTTTCATTTTTATTCACGTGGAATATTTTCCATCCACCTTTCCATCCTTTAACACTTATTGAAGTCAGTTTGTTGGTGCTGAAACCTTTAGCTTTTCTTCGTCTGTAAAACTTTTTGTCTCTCTTGCATAACAGAATAATAGCCTTGTCGTGTATTCTTGGTTGTAGATTTTTTTCTTTCATCAGTTTGAATGTATCATGCTGTTCTTTCTAGCCTATAGTTTGTGCTGAAAAGTTAGCTCATAGTCTTATGGGAATTCTATTGTACCTACCTACTTTTCTCTTGCTGCTTTTAAGATTGCTTACTTTTAGTTTTTGCTATTCAATTATAAGGTGTTTTGATGTGCATTTTGGGGGGTTTATCTTGTTTGGGGCGTTTTGTGCTTCCTGGACCTGCACGTCTATTTCCTTTTCCAGCTTAGGAAATGTTTCTTTTATTTCTTCAAATAAACTCACAGCCTATTACTCTCTCTTCTTGCTCTGGGACCCCTATAATGTGAGGGTGCTTGCTTTGTCCCTGAGGTCTCAAACTATCTCTCTTTTAAAATTCTGTTTTCCTGGTCAGCTTGGATTAATTTTAATTCTCTTTCAGTTCCATGCTATGTTCTTCTGTATCATCTGTTGATTCCTTCTAGTGATTTTTAATTTCAGGTACTGTATTCTTCAGCTCTGTTTGGTTGTTCTTTATATTATCTCTTTGTTAAGCTTCTCACTATTTTCTTTCATTCTTTTCATACATTTGTTGAACAGCTTTATGATCAGTACCTTGAACTTGAGATAGATTGCTGATCTCTGCTTCATTTAGTTCTTCTGGGGTTTTGTTGTTTGAAATGCATCCATCTTCCTCCTCATTTTGTCTAGAGATCTCTGTGTTTATTTCTCTGTGTTAGATAGGTTGAGTACATTTCCTGAGCTTTGAGAACTAAGCCTGTAGAACACATCCTATGGGGCCCAGCAGCACACCCGCTCTGGTCATGAGCCCTAGAGCTGCCTCTGTGTGGGTGGCGTGGGCACTTCTGTTGTGGTAGGACCAATTATTATGCATGCACTGGTAGGTAGGGCTTGCCCCCAGCCTAGATGGCTGCCAGGTCCTGGGTTTTGTGGTGGCTACTGGCCTGCTGATGGGCTGGACTGTGCTGGATTCCAGTATAGTTGGCTGTATGA
The DNA here is from genome assembly GCA_006410675.1 of Oreotragus oreotragus. Classification (NCBI taxonomy): domain Eukaryota; kingdom Metazoa; phylum Chordata; class Mammalia; order Artiodactyla; family Bovidae; genus Oreotragus; species Oreotragus oreotragus. The sequence continues at coordinate 536,396 of SJYX01023447.1, read as the reverse complement.
ATGACTGGGGGCTTCCAGAGCTGATGCTAGCAGCTCCCAGGACTAAATGGCTAGAGGGACGACTCCAAAATTTTACCTGAAGACATCAGTGTCCTCACGGTAGAATGAGCTTCTCAAAATGACTGCTGCCAGCCTCTCTATTCTCCAGGGGGCGAATCTCAGTTGCTTCCTTCCTCTCTAGAAGGATCTCCAAAATTAGTAAACATGTCTGACCCACACTCCTTTCAAATTATTGCCTCTATGCTTGAACTTGAAATGTGTGGGATTTTCTCTGTGCCACTTAAAAAAAAAAAAAGGAATCTGTTTCTTAGAGCCCTCTGTCTCCTTTATGGAAGCCCTTGTGGCCTTCACAGTCTGCTCTTCTGGGAGCTCCTATTCCTGGTATAAAACCTCTGGGCTGGGGAGTGCCACATGAGACTTCGACCCCTTGCTCCTTGGGGGAACCTCTGCAGTTGTGACTGTCCTCCGATTTGTAGGTTGCCTATCTGTGAGTGTAGGTCTTGACTATTCAGCATCTCTACCCTTCTTACCCATCTCATTGTGTTTTTAGCTGTGGAAAATCTTTTCTGCTAGTCTTCAATCATCAATAGATGGTTGCTGTGACCATGGGATGAAGTGGTTCAACATCATCCTACTTTGCCATCTTGACCACACCAAAATTTATACCAGGTCTTTTGGATAAATATTTTAGTGAATGCTGAATTTTTCTTAAATGGTATGGAGACCTGTAAAACTATTAATTGAGTACTAAACAAAGCCTTTAACTGTATGGATCACAATAAACTGTGGAAAATTCTGAAAGAGATGGGAATACCGGACCACCTGACCTGCCTCTTGAGAAACCTATATGCAGATCAGGAAGCAACAGTTAGAACTGGACATGGAACAACAGACTGGTTCCAAATAGAAAAAGGAGTACATCAAGGCTGTATATTTGTCACCCTGCTTGTTTAACTTCTATGCAGAGTACATCATGAGAAACGCTGGGCTGGAAGAAGCACAAGCTGGAATCAAGATTGCCTGGAGAAATATCAATAATCTCAGATATGCAGATGACACCACCCTTATGGTAGAAAGTGAAGAGGAACTAAAAAGCCTCTCGATGAGAGTGAAAGAAGAGAGTGAAAAAGTTGGCTTAAAGCTCAACATTCAGAAAACGAAGATCATGGCATCTGGTCCCATCACGTCACGGGTAATAGATGGGGAAACAGTGTCAGACTTTATTTTTTTGGGCTCCAAAATCACTGCAGATGGTGACTGCAGCCATGAAATTAAAAGACGCTTACTCCTTGGAAGGAAAGTTATGACCAATCTAGATAGTATATTCAAAAGCAGAGATATTACTTTGCCAACAAAGGTCCATCTAGTCAAGGCTATGGTTTTTCCAGTGATTATATACGGATGTGAGAGTTGTACTGTGAAGAAAGCTGAGCACTGAAGAATTGATGCTTTTGAACTGTGGTGTTGGAGAAGACTCTTGAGAGTCCCTTGGACTGCAAGGAGATCGAACCAGTCCATTCTGAAGGAGATCAGCCCTGGGATTTCTTTGGAAGGAATGATGCTAAAGCTGAAACTCCAATACTTATAGTAGGAATGGTTTGCAGTCCAGTCAGGTTATGTAGTAGGATCATCCATCAAGAGGTAATCCACAGCCCTTATGATGAGAATCTTGGTTTACTAAAGATAAGCAATAGCAGAAGTCTGATGGCAAGACTCGTCAGGGGCAGCAGTGGGAGATCCTAGACCCAAATGGAGCTCTAAACCTTGAGTGGTGTTGTAAAATTCTAGACTACCAAGCTTGCTAAATTGCTATTCTCATTCAGTGGTATACATGCAGTTTTTCTAGACAGTCATATATTTCAATTACCACTCATTTCATCAAGGAAAAATAAATTCAATCTTGATTTATGCCCACTAAAAATTCCTTTGTTATGAATTTTGATAATCATTTTTGAAATTCATGTCTATAAGAAGATACTTCTGGAGAGTGTAACTAACCAAGCTTAGGGTGTATATTATGAGCAAAATGCACACACACAGATATTTTTATTACCTAAACTATTTGAAAGTAAATTATAAATATCATAGTACTCCATCTCGAAATACTTCCATTTTTTCACTCCTTTACTTAAAATCTGTCATTCACTGGTAGTTAAAACTCTTACCAGTAGTAAACTGGTAATAGTAAACTACCAGTGAATGACAGATTTTAAGTAAAAGAGTGAAATGATAGGATGTAATTGACTGATGGGGAAGATGTATTTAAGGAAGAAAAGACTAGTTATTTAAAATGTTACTTAATTCTGACGGTCATCCTGTGAGGTATTATTATCCTTATTTTTGCAGATGAGAAAATTGAAGTGCAGAGTTGTGAAGTAATTTGTTCAAGATTGTATTGCTCTTAAGTGGCAGATATGAAATTTTAATATGGCTCTGGTCAACTCTGAAGTCACTATATGACCATTTTCCAAATTGTTTCATGAAGTTAAAAAATTGAAGCAAATGTGAATGTTAGTGATTCTTTCCTTCTCATTGTATTGGTAATTATTCTTAATCATGTAATCATCAACCTTTAAGAAATAGTATTTCCAAGAATGCCAGATTTCCTGATGGACATATGCTTCATCTTTGAAAAATCGAACAGTAAGCTATACCTACAAACTAGCTTTCTCTCTCTCTCTTTTTTTTTTTTTTTCAATTTATGTATTTGGCAATGCCAGGTTAGTTGCAGCATGCCAGATCTTTACTCGGGGCATGTGGGATCTAGTTTCTTCACCAGAAAGTGAACCTGGGCCCCCTGCATTGGGAGCATGGTGTCAGCCACTGGACTAGCAGGGAAGTACCCCAACTAGCTTTTTTTGTTGTCAGATTACTGGATAATGAATGCTGTGTTGTTTAGTTGTTATGTCTTATAATTTCAGCATAATTTATCTGATTGAATTTATTTTATTTTAAATATGTTCTCTATCAAATACAGTCCTGATGGTTTTATGGCAGTTAAAAGTTTTAAAGTAAATGATTCTTAAATTGAAGCAAATAAGCAACAGGCTGCAGTAGTTAAAAGTGAAGATAAATGAAGATTAAATACATTGTTCTTCAGTTGCTCAGTTTTGTCCAGCTCTTTGTGATCCCATGGACTGCAGCACCCCAGGCTTCCCTGTCCTTCACCATCTTCCAAAATTTGCTTAAATTCATGTCCATTGAGTCGATGATGCCATCCAACCATCTCATCCTCTATCATCCCCTTTTTCTCCTGCCTTCATCTCCTGCCTTCAATCTTTCCCAGTATCAGGGTCTTTTCTAATGAGTTAGTTCTTAACATCAGGTGGCCAAAGTGTTGGAGCTTCAGCATCAGTCCTTCCAATGAGTATTCAGGGTTGATCTTTAGGATTGACTGGTTTGATCTCCTTGCAGTCCAAGGGACTCTCAAGAGTCTTCTCCAGCACCACAGTTCAAAAGCTTCACTACTTCGGTGCTCAGGCTTCTCTATGGTCCAGCTCTCACATCCTACATGGTTACTGGAAAAATTGTAGCTTTGACTAGACAGACCTTTGTCAGCAAAGTAATGTCTCTGCTTTTTAATACATGGTCTAGGTTTGTCATAGTTTTTCTTCCAAGGAAGCAAGTGTCTTTTAATTTCATGGCTGCAGTCACCATCTGCAGTGATTTTGGAGCCCAAGAAAATAGTCTGTCAGTTTCCATTGTTTCCCCATCTATTTGTCATGAAGTGATGGAACTGGATGCCATGATCTTTGTTTTTTGCATGTTGAGCTTTAAGCCATCTTTCTCACTCTTCTTTCACCCTCATCAAGAGGTTTTTTAGTTTCCTCTTCACTTTCTGCCATAAGGGTGGTATTATCTGCATATCTGAGGTTATTGATATATCTCCCAGCAATCTTGATTCCAGCTAGAGCTTTATCCAGCCTGGCATTTCTCATGATGTACTCTGCATATAAGTTAAATAAGTAGGGTGACAGTATACAGCCTTGACGCACTCCTTTTCCAATTTTGAACCAATTGTTCCATGTCTGGTTCGAACTGTTGCTTCTTGACCTGCATTCAGGTTTCTCAGGAGGCAGGTAAGGTAGTCTGGTATTCCCATCTCTAAGAATTTTTGATAGTTTCTTGTGATCCACACAGTTAAGGACTGGATGCTGTGATCTTCGTTTTTTAAATGTTGAGTTTTAAGCCAGCTTTTTAATTCTCCTCTTTTACCTTTATCAAGAGACTCTTTAGTTCCTCTTTACTTTTTGCCATTAGGGTGATGTCATCTGCATACCTGAGGTTATTGATAAAATACATAGCCTTTTTTAAAATAAGGTGAACTGTTCATGATTAAACAGCATTAAAGGTGGTGTGAAGCAAATCATATAATGATTTTTTTGGGCCCCTTCTGAGCTTTGGAGGCACGAGAAGATAAATCATGCTTCCCTGAAAGACCAAAAATGTAATTTTTAAAGTGACATTTTGATTCAGTTGAACATAGTAAACTCTCCTTCTATAACACTTCTAACCTCAAACAGGCAATGTAAAAAGACACCCTATAACTTAAGTTCTCATATGGCATTCCTTAGGAAATTCCTTGATTAGAGAATTTCTTATCAAGCTGTCAGTATCCTAAACCCCAACATTTCTGTGGCTTATAATGATAAAGATTGGTTTCTTATTCATGGTGCATGTCCCTAGTGGGACAACTGGGAATTCTGTACCTCCATTTGTCCTCACTTGGAGGACAGATTCCTCACTGGAGATCCAGACTCACCATCATTTTGACAGAAAAGAGATAGGTAATAACACACCAATTTTTAAAGCTTCTGCTGGATATTGTTCCTTTCAGTCTGATGGCTAAAGTAAATCACATGCTCACACCAAGTTCAGAGACGGCTGTGAAGTGTACTCTCACCGTATGTTTGGATGGAGGACTGGCATATTGGTGCACTGCCGTGATAGCTAACACAGTCTTTAAAGGAACATAGAGAATTATGCATGGTTGATTCTTACAAGGCATTTTTTTTCCCCCCTCAAAGCATACTAAGTACATTTGAAGTAATATTGCTGTGATTGAGGATCTCGATTCTAAAAGACGAACGAGGTAAATAACTAAAAATGTTCAGTAGTTTACTTACTTTGGTGGAGGAGTCAGGGAGTTCATATGGGCTTGCTTTTCCTTGTCTTTTGTCCATTACATTTTCATAAATATATTTTAAAACATTTGCTGCTATCTGCTTATTTGTAACATAAATCTATTAATGAAATAATTCTGAAGTACCAACTATTTTAGTGGAAAACATGTTGAATAGTGGTGCCAGTGCAATGGTCTGAAAAATCACAAAGATGGTTATTGAAATTAAGTATGGCACCAGAATATTACATAGTTTGTATTCTATAGACACAAGCTGTTGCTGCTGCTGCCGCCAAGTCGCTTCAGTCATGTCTGACTCTGTGCGACCCCATAGACGGCAGCCCACCAGGCTCCGCCGTCCCTGGGATTCTCCAGGCAAGAACACTAGAGTGGGTTGCCATTTCCTTCTCCAGTGCATGAAAGTGAAAAGTGCAAGTGAAGTCGCTCCGTGGTGTCCAACCCTCAGCGACCCCATGGACTGCAGCCCACCAGGCTCCTCCGTCCATGGGATTTTCCAGGCAAGAGTACTGGAGTGGTGTGCCATTGCCTTAATTTTGGAAAATACATTATGTGAGGCAGTATCAATATTGACACTGAAGTTCAGCAGCTTCAATTTGGTATTCTAAGCATTTGTGAAGACATGAGTAATTGTTATAGACAGATTACTTTGGCATACATACAATACACGGAGTGACTTTCTTTCTCTAGGCAAAGTTATAAATCTTTGGTGTTGACACACTTTTTGTGTGTTTCTCTCTATTGGTAGCATAAACCAGGGTTCAGCAATTTCTTCACAAATATAAATAGTTTTTTAATTATTAAAATACACAAAATTTACCATTTGAACCATTTTACAGTGTAGTTTGGTGACTTTACCTGGAGAGGGCATGGCAACCCACTCCAGTATTCTCCCCTGGAAAATTCCATGGACAGAGGAGCCTGGTGGGCTACAGTCCACCGGGTCACAAAGAGTCAGACATGACTGAAGCAACTTAGCAGCCGCAGTGACATTAAGTACATTCATATTGTTGTGAAACCATCACTATCATAAAGCTCTAGAACTTTTTTTCATCTTACAAAACTGAAACTTTGTACCCATTGAATAGTAACTCTCCATTATTCCTCCCACTAGCCCCTGGCACTCACCATTCTATTTCTGTCTGTGCATTTGACTACTTGGATAATTTGTATGAATGGAACCATGCACCATTTGTCCTTCTCTGACTTATTTCACTTAGCATTTCTTCAGGTTTCATAATCCTGTTGTAGCATATGTCAGAACTTTCTTGCTTTTCAAGGCTGAATAAAATTTTTTTTGTACATACATACCACATCACTTTTAATCCACCTATCCACCAGTGGACAGCTGATTTTTTTTTCTTTTTCTTTTTCTTGTTGGCTACTGTCAGTAATGCTTCTATTAGCATTTGGTGAACAAATACCAAGTTGTGTACCTACTTCCAGTTATTTTGGATAAATATCCAAAGTAGAATTGTTGGATGATCTGGGAATTCTGTTTTGAATTTATTGAGGAATTGTCATACTGTTTTCCATAACACCTGCACCATTTTAGATTCTAACCAGTGGTTCCAGTTTCTCTGTATGCTTGCATACCATTGCTCCTTCCCTTTCTCTGCTTTGTCATCCTAATGAGTATGATGTAGTATCTTTTCATTTTAATTTGCATTTCCCTAATAATTAGTGATGTTGAAGATCTTTTCATGTGCTTATTGGCCATGTGTATACCTCCTTTGGAGAAATGTCTGTTTAAGTTTTCTGTTCATTTTTGGATTGAGTTGGTGGTGGTTTTGTTGTTAAGTAGTTTTCTTTATGTTCTGCATAAAGGTTGTCAAATAAGTGATTTGTAAATGTTTTCTCCAAGCCATTTCTTTTCTTTTTTTACCACTAAACTATGTTTCATTGTGTGGCTCCACCACAGTTTACCAGTTTACCTATTGAAGGACATTTGGTTGCTTCCAATTTTGGGCAATTATGAATAAAGCTGTGATAAACATTATTGTGCAGGTTTGTGTGGACCTGCAAAACATACAGTATCATTTACATTATCACCAAAAAATAAATAATATTTAGGAGTAAGTCTAAGAAAGCATCTATGAAGAATACTAGAAAACTCTGATGAAGGAAATCACAAACATCTAATAAAATGAAGGGGTATCAATTGTGTGTTACTGATCTATTTGTGTCTTCTTTTGTCAGTGCTACATATTCTTAATTACTGATATGTAGTGAGTCTGACGGGGAAGGCAATGGCACCCCACCCCAGTACTCTTGCCTGGAAAATCCAATGGACGGAGTAGCCTGGTGAGCTGCAGTCCATGGGGTCGCTAACAGTCGGACAGACTGAGTGACTTCACTTTCATTTTTCTCTTTCATGCATTGAAGGAAATGGCAACCCACTCCAGTATTCTTGCCTGGAGAATCCCAGGGATGGGGGAGTCTGGTGGGCTGCCGTCTATGGGGTCACACAGAGTCGGACACGTATGAAGTGACTTAGCAAGCAAGCGAGTCTGAAGTCAGTGTTAGTCCTCTGATTTTGTTATTCTTTCATAGTATCATGCTATTTTGGATCTTTTGTCCTTCTATTTGAATTTGGAATCAGTTTGCTGATATCCACGAACTAACTTTTTGGAATCTGGATTTGGATGTGATGGTCTGTAGAGTCACTTGGGGAGGGCTGGCACCTTAACAATATTAAGTCAGGAAGAGCATGGGTGATCATGGAATAGCCCCTTCATTTTATTAGATGTTTGTGATTTCCTTCATCAGAGTTTTCTAGTATTCTTCATATAGATGCTTTCTTAGACTTACTCCTAAATATTATTTATTTTTGGTGATAATGTAAATGATACTGTATATTTTGCTGGTTATATGGTGGGTGTATCAATCTACATTCCCACCAACAGTGTTCCCTTTTCTCCACACCCTCTGCAGAACTCATTGCTTGTAGATTTTTTTGATGATGGTCATTTTTATTGGTGTAAGTGTTTCTCTGATTATTATTGATGTTGAGCATCTTTTCGTGTGTGTGTTGTCCATCTACATGTATTCTTTAGAGAAATGTCTATTTAGGTCTTCTGCCTATTTAGGTCTTGTGCCATTTGTTGATTGGGTTGTTTTTTTGATATTGAGGTACTTGAGCTTTTGTATGTTTTGGAGATTAATCCTTATGCTAGTTGCTTTATTTGCAAATACTTTTCTTTCACATTCTCAGGGTTGTCTTTTCACTTAGTTTATGGTTTCCTTCCCTGGTGGCTCAGGTTAAAGCGTCTGCCTCCAGTGCGGGACACCTGGGTTCAATCCCTGGGTCGGGAAGATCCCCTGGAGAAGGAGATGGCAACCCACTCCAGTACTCTTGCCTGGAGATATTCTGAAGGAGATCAGCCCTGGGATTTCTTTGGAAGGAATGATGCTAAAGCTGAAACTCCAATACTTATAGTAGGAATGGTTTGCAGTCCAGTCAGGTTATGTAGTAGGATCATCCATCAAGAGGTAATCCACAGCCCTTATGATGAGAATCTTGGTTTACTAAAGATAAGCAATAGCAGAAGTCTGATGGCAAGACTCGTCAGGGGCAGCAGTGGGAGATCCTAGACCCAAATGGAGCTCTAAACCTTGAGTGGTGTTGTAAAATTCTAGACTACCAAGCTTGCTAAATTGCTATTCTCATTCAGTGGTATACATGCAGTTTTTCTAGACAGTCATATATTTCAATTACCACTCATTTCATCAAGGAAAAATAAATTCAATCTTGATTTATGCCCACTAAAAATTCCTTTGTTATGAATTTTGATAATCATTTTTGAAATTCATGTCTATAAGAAGATACTTCTGGAGAGTGTAACTAACCAAGCTTAGGGTGTATATTATGAGCAAAATGCACACACACAGATATTTTTATTACCTAAACTATTTGAAAGTAAATTATAAATATCATAGTACTCCATCTCGAAATACTTCCATTTTTTCACTCCTTTACTTAAAATCTGTCATTCACTGGTAGTTAAAACTCTTACCAGTAGTAAACTGGTAATAGTAAACTACCANCTAAACTATTTGAAAGTAAATTATAAATATCATAGTACTCCATCTCGAAATACTTCCATTTTTTCACTCCTTTACTTAAAATCTGTCATTCACTGGTAGTTAAAACTCTTACCAGTAGTAAACTGGTAATAGTAAACTACCAGTGAATGACAGATTTTAAGTAAAAGAGTGAAATGATAGGATGTAATTGACTGATGGGGAAGATGTATTTAAGGAAGAAAAGACTAGTTATTTAAAATGTTACTTAATTCTGACGGTCATCCTGTGAGGTATTATTATCCTTATTTTTGCAGATGAGAAAATTGAAGTGCAGAGTTGTGAAGTAATTTGTTCAAGATTGTATTGCTCTTAAGTGGCAGATATGAAATTTTAATATGGCTCTGGTCAACTCTGAAGTCACTATATGACCATTTTCCAAATTGTTTCATGAAGTTAAAAAATTGAAGCAAATGTGAATGTTAGTGATTCTTTCCTTCTCATTGTATTGGTAATTATTCTTAATCATGTAATCATCAACCTTTAAGAAATAGTATTTCCAAGAATGCCAGATTTCCTGATGGACATATGCTTCATCTTTGAAAAATCGAACAGTAAGCTATACCTACAAACTAGCTTTCTCTCTCTCTCTTTTTTTTTTTTTTTCAATTTATGTATTTGGCAATGCCAGGTTAGTTGCAGCATGCCAGATCTTTACTCGGGGCATGTGGGATCTAGTTTCTTCACCAGAAAGTGAACCTGGGCCCCCTGCATTGGGAGCATGGTGTCAGCCACTGGACTAGCAGGGAAGTACCCCAACTAGCTTTTTTTGTTGTCAGATTACTGGATAATGAATGCTGTGTTGTTTAGTTGTTATGTCTTATAATTTCAGCATAATTTCTCTGATTGAATTTATTTTATTTTAAATATGTTCTCTATCAAATACAGTCCTGATGGTTTTATGGCAGTTAAAAGTTTTAAAGTAAATGATTCTTAAATTGAAGCAAATAAGCAACAGGCTGCAGTAGTTAAAAGTGAAGATAAATGAAGATTAAATACATTGTTCTTCAGTTGCTCAGTTGTGTCCAGCTCTTTGTGATCCCATGGACTGCAGCACCCCAGGCTTCCCTGTCCTTCACCATCTTCCAAAATTTGCTTAAATTCATGTCCATTGAGTCGATGATGCCATCCAACCATCTCATCCTCTATCATCCCCTTTTTCTCCTGCCTTCATCTCCTGCCTTCAATCTTTCCCAGTATCAGGGTCTTTTCTAATGAGTTAGTTCTTAACATCAGGTGGCCAAAGTGTTGGAGCTTCAGCATCAGTCCTTCCAATGAGTATTCAGGGTTGATCTTTAGGATTGACTGGTTTGATCTCCTTGCAGTCCAAGGGACTCTCAAGAGTCTTCTCCAGCACCACAGTTCAAAAGCATCACTACTTCGGTGCTCAGGCTTCTCTATGGTCCAGCTCTCACATCCTACATGGTTACTGGAAAAATTGTAGCTTTGACTAGACAGACCTTTGTCAGCAAAGTAATGTCTCTGCTTTTTAATACATGGTCTAGGTTTGTCATAGTTTTTCTTCCAAGGAAGCAAGTGTCTTTTAATTTCATGGCTGCAGTCACCATCTGCAGTGATTTTGGAGCCCAAGAAAATAGTCTGTCAGTTTCCATTGTTTCCCCATCTATTTGTCATGAAGTGATGGAACTGGATGCCATGATCTTTGTTTTTTGCATGTTGAGCTTTAAGCCATCTTTCTCACTCTTCTTTCACCCTCATCAAGAGGTTTTTTAGTTTCCTCTTCACTTTCTGCCATAAGGGTGGTATTATCTGCATATCTGAGGTTATTGATATATCTCCCAGCAATCTTGATTCCAGCTAGAGCTTTATCCAGCCTGGCATTTCTCATGATGTACTCTGCATATAAGTTAAATAAGTAGGGTGACAGTATACAGCCTTGACGCACTCCTTTTCCAATTTTGAACCAATTGTTCCATGTCTGGTTCGAACTGTTGCTTCTTGACCTGCATTCAGGTTTCTCAGGAGGCAGGTAAGGTAGTCTGGTATTCCCATCTCTAAGAATTTTTGATAGTTTCTTGTGATCCACACAGTTAAGGACTGGATGCTGTGATCTTCGTTTTTTAAATGTTGAGTTTTAAGCCAGCTTTTTAATTCTCCTCTTTTACCTTTATCAAGAGACTCTTTAGTTCCTCTTTACTTTTTGCCATTAGGGTGATGTCATCTGCATACCTGAGGTTATTGATAAAATACATAGCCTTTTTTAAAATAAGGTGAACTGTTCATGATTAAACAGCATTAAAGGTGGTGTGAAGCAAATCATATAATGATTTTTTTGGGCCCCTTCTGAGCTTTGGAGGCACGAGAAGATAAATCATGCTTCCCTGAAAGACCAAAAATGTAATTTTTAAAGTGACATTTTGATTCAGTTGAACATAGTAAACTCTCCTTCTATAACACTTCTAACCTCAAACAGGCAATGTAAAAAGACACCCTATAACTTAAGTTCTCATATGGCATTCCTTAGGAAATTCCTTGATTAGAGAATTTCTTATCAAGCTGTCAGTATCCTAAACCCCAACATTTCTGTGGCTTATAATGATAAAGATTGGTTTCTTATTCATGGTGCATGTCCCTAGTGGGACAACTGGGAATTCTGTACCTCCATTTGTCCTCACTTGGAGGACAGACTCCTCACTGGAGATCCAGACTCACCATCATTTTGACAGAAAAGAGATAGGTAATAACACACCAATTTTTAAAGCTTCTGCTGGATATTGTTCCTTTCAGTCTGATGGCTAAAGTAAATCACATGCTCACACCAAGTTCAGAGACGGCTGTGAAGTGTACTCTCACCGTATGTTTGGATGGAGGACTGGCATATTGGTGCACTGCCGTGATAGCTAACACAGTCTTTAAAGGAACATAGAGAATTATGCATGGTTGATTCTTACAAGGCATTTTTTTTCCCCCCTCAAAGCATACTAAGTACATTTGAAGTAATATTGCTGTGATTGAGGATCTCGATTCTAAAAGACGAACGAGGTAAATAACTAAAAATGTTCAGTAGTTTACTTACTTTGGTGGAGGAGTCAGGGAGTTCATATGGGCTTGCTTTTCCTTGTCTTTTGTCCATTACATTTTCATAAATATATTTTAAAACATTTGCTGCTATCTGCTTATTTGTAACATAAATCTATTAATGAAATAATTCTGAAGTACCAACTATTTTAGTGGAAAACATGTTGAATAGTGGTGCCAGTGCAATGGTCTGAAAAATCACAAAGATGGTTATTGAAATTAAGTATGGCACCAGAATATTACATAGTTTGTATTCTATAGACACAAGCTGTTGCTGCTGCTGCCGCCAAGTCGCTTCAGTCATGTCTGACTCTGTGCGACCCCATAGACGGCAGCCCACCAGGCTCCGCCGTCCCTGGGATTCTCCAGGCAAGAACACTAGAGTGGGTTGCCATTTCCTTCTCCAGTGCATGAAAGTGAAAAGTGCAAGTGAAGTCGCTCCGTGGTGTCCAACCCTCAGCGACCCCATGGACTGCAGCCCACCAGGCTCCTCCGTCCATGGGATTTTCCAGGCAAGAGTACTGGAGTGGTGTGCCATTGCCTTAATTTTGGAAAATACATTATGTGAGGCAGTATCAATATTGACACTGAAGTTCAGCAGCTTCAATTTGGTATTCTAAGCATTTGTGAAGACATGAGTAATTGTTATAGACAGATTACTTTGGCATACATACAATACACAGAGTGACTTTCTTTCTCTAGGCAAAGTTATAAATCTTTGGTGTTGACACACTTTTTGTGTGTTTCTCTCTATTGGTAGCATAAACCAGGGTTCAGCAATTTCTTCACAAATATAAATAGTTTTTTAATTATTAAAATACACAAAATTTACCATTTGAACCATTTTACAGTGTAGTTTGGTGACTTTACCTGGAGAGGGCATGGCAACCCACTCCAGTATTCTCCCCTGGAAAATTCCATGGACAGAGGAGCCTGGTGGGCTACAGTCCACCGGGTCACAAAGAGTCAGACATGACTGAAGCAACTTAGCAGCCGCAGTGACATTAAGTACATTCATATTGTTGTGAAACCATCACTATCGTAAAGCTCTAGAACTTTTTTTCATCTTACAAAACTGAAACTTTGTACCCATTGAATAGTAACTCTCCATTATTCCTCCCACTAGCCCCTGGCACTCACCATTCTATTTCTGTCTGTGCATTTGACTACTTGGATAATTTGTATGAATGGAACCATGCACCATTTGTCCTTCTCTGACTTATTTCACTTAGCATTTCTTCAGGTTTCATAATCCTGTTGTAGCATATGTCAGAACTTTCTTGCTTTTCAAGGCTGAATAAAATTTTTTTTGTACATACATACCACATCACTTTTAATCCACCTATCCACCAGTGGACAGCTGATTTTTTTTTCTTTTTCTTTTTCTTGTTGGCTACTGTCAGTAATGCTTCTATTAGCATTTGGTGAACAAATACCAAGTTGTGTACCTACTTCCAGTTATTTTGGATAAATATCCAAAGTAGAATTGTTGGATGATCTGGGAATTCTGTTTTGAATTTATTGAGGAATTGTCATACTGTTTTCCATAACACCTGCACCATTTTAGATTCTAACCAGTGGTTCCAGTTTCTCTGTATGCTTGCATACCATTGCTCCTTCCCTTTCTCTGCTTTGTCATCCTAATGAGTATGATGTAGTATCTTTTCATTTTAATTTGCATTTCCCTAATAATTAGTGATGTTGAAGATCTTTTCATGTGCTTATTGGCCATGTGTATACCTCCTTTGGAGAAATGTCTGTTTAAGTTTTCTGTTCATTTTTGGATTGAGTTGGTGGTGGTTTTGTTGTTAAGTAGTTTTCTTTATGTTCTGCATAAAGGTTGTCAAATAAGTGATTTGTAAATGTTTTCTCCAAGCCATTTCTTTTCTTTTTTTACCACTAAACTATGTTTCATTGTGTGGCTCCACCACAGTTTACCAGTTTACCTATTGAAGGACATTTGGTTGCTTCCAATTTTGGGCAATTATGAATAAAGCTGTGATAAACATTATTGTGCAGGTTTGTGTGGACCTGCAAAACATACAGTATCATTTACATTATCACCAAAAAATAAATAATATTTAGGAGTAAGTCTAAGAAAGCATCTATGAAGAATACTAGAAAACTCTGATGAAGGAAATCACAAACATCTAATAAAATGAAGGGGTATCAATTGTGTGTTACTGATCTATTTGTGTCTTCTTTTGTCAGTGCTACATATTCTTAATTACTGATATGTAGTGAGTCTGACGGGGAAGGCAATGGCACCCCACCCCAGTACTCTTGCCTGGAAAATCCAATGGACGGAGTAGCCTGGTGAGCTGCAGTCCATGGGGTCGCTAACAGTCGGACAGACTGAGTGACTTCACTTTCATTTTTCTCTTTCATGCATTGAAGGAAATGGCAACCCACTCTAGTATTCTTGCCTGGAGAATCCCAGGGATGGGGGAGTCTGGTGGGCTGCCGTCTATGGGGTCACACAGAGTCGGACACGTATGAAGTGACTTAGCAAGCAAGCGAGTCTGAAGTCAGTGTTAGTCCTCTGATTTTGTTATTCTTTCATAGTATCATGCTATTTTGGATCTTTTGTCCTTCTATTTGAATTTGGAATCAGTTTGCTGATATCCACGAACTAACTTTTTGGAATCTGGATTTGGATGTGATGGTCTGTAGAGTCACTTGGGGAGGGCTGGCACCTTAACAATATTAAGTCAGGAAGAGCATGGGTGATCATGGAATAGCCCCTTCATTTTATTAGATGTTTGTGATTTCCTTCATCAGAGTTTTCTAGTATTCTTCATATAGATGCTTTCTTAGACTTACTCCTAAATATTATTTATTTTTGGTGATAATGTAAATGATACTGTATATTTTGCTGGTTATATGGTGGGTGTATCAATCTACATTCCCACCAACAGTGTTCCCTTTTCTCCACACCCTCTGCAGAACTCATTGCTTGTAGATTTTTTTGATGATGGTCATTTTTATTGGTGTAAGTGTTTCTCTGATTATTATTGATGTTGAGCATCTTTTCGTGTGTGTGTTGTCCATCTACATGTATTCTTTAGAGAAATGTCTATTTAGGTCTTCTGCCTATTTAGGTCTTGTGCCATTTGTTGATTGGGTTGTTTTTTTGATATTGAGGTACTTGAGCTTTTGTATGTTTTGGAGATTAATCCTTATGCTAGTTGCTTTATTTGCAAATACTTTTCTTTCACATTCTCAGGGTTGTCTTTTCACTTAGTTTATGGTTTCCTTCCCTGGTGGCTCAGGTTAAAGCGTCTGCCTCCAGTGCGGGACACCTGGGTTCAATCCCTGGGTCGGGAAGATCCCCTGGAGAAGGAGATGGCAACCCACTCCAGTACTCTTGCCTGGAGAATCCCATGGACGGAGGAGCCGGGTAGGCTACAGTCCATGGGGTCGCAAAGAGTCGGACACGACTGAGCGACTTCACCTCACCTCACCTCACCATAATGTGCAAAAGCTTTTGAGTGTAAATAGGTTTCATTGGATAAATTTTGGTTTTATTTTCATTACTCTAGGAGGTGAGTCAAAAAAGATATTGCTGAGATTTATGTCAAAGAGTGTTCTGCCTGTTTTCATCTGAGTGTTTTATAAAGTCTAGCCTTACATTCGGGGAAGGCAATGGCACCCCACCCCAGTACTCTTGCCTGGAAAATCCAATGGATGTAGTAGCCTGGTGGGCTGCAGTCCATGGGGTCGCTAACAGTCGGACAGACTGAGCGACTTCACTTTCACTTTTCTCTTTCATGCACTGGAGAAGGAAATGGCAACCCACTCTAGTATTCTTGCCTGGAGAATCCCAGGGATGGGGGAGCCTGGTGGGCTGCCGTCTATGGGGTCACACAGAGTCGGACACGACTGAAGTGACTTAGCAGCAGCAGCAGCAGTAGCAGCAGCCTTACATTTAGGTATTTAATGCATTTTGAGGTTTTGGGGTTTTTTTGTATATGGCATTAGGGGGTGTTGTAGTTTCACCCTTAAAGAGATTTTCTAGCACCACATATTGGGGAAAAATGTCTGCACTCTATATTCTTGCCTCCTTTGTCATAGATTAGGAGTTCATAGGTGCATGGATGTATCACTGGGCTTTCAATTCTGAGTCATTGATCTCTATTTGTTTTTTTTGTTCCAGTACCATAGTGTTTTGATGATTGTAGGTTTTTAGTATAGTCTGAAGTCAGGGACCCTGATTCTTCCTGCTCCATTTTTCTTTTTTAAGATTGCTTTGGCTGTTTGAGCCACCAAGGAATCCCTTTTTAACGTATTGTTGGATTCAGTTTGCTGGTATTTTGTTGATGACTTTCTGTGTCTGTGTTCATTGGTGATATTGTCCTGTAATTTTCTTTTTTTGTGATACTTTGGTTTTGGTATCAGAGTAATGGTGGCTTCATAGAATGAGCTTAGGAGTATTCCTCCCTCTAATTTTTTAGATGAGTTTGAAAAGTTTAGCTCTTACTTAAATAAATGTTGGATAGAATTCACCTGTGAAGCCATCTGGTCCTGGACTTTTGTTTTTTGGAATACTTATTAAAACCAGAGTTTCAGTTTCATTACTGGTCATTGCTCTGTTCATATTTTGTATTTCTCCATGGTTCAGTCTTAGAAGGTTATATATTTTTAAAAATGTGTCTGTTTTTGCCAGATTGTCCAATTCATTGGCATGTAGTTGCTTGTGGTAGTCTGTTATGATCCTTTGTATTTCTGCATTGTCCATTGTAACTTCTCCTCTTCCATTTCTAATTTTATTGACTTGAATCCTCTACCTTTTTTCCTTGATGGAAGCTACACGTTTATCTGGTGGCTCAGATGGTAAAAAAAATCCTCCTGCAACGTAGGATACCTGGGTTTGATTCCAGGGTTCCAAAGATTCCCCTGAAGATGGGAGCAGCTGCCCACTCCACTATTCTGGCCTGGAGGATTCCATGGACAAAGAAACCCGGTGTGCTTCAGTCCATGGGTCACAGAGAGTTGGAGGAGCCTGAGCAACTGTCACTTCACTTTGTTTATCTGGTTTATCTTCTCAAACAATGCGTTTTTAGTTTCACTGATCTTTGCTATTGTTTTCTTCATTTCTATTTCATTTATTTCTCCTCTAATCTATATGATTTCTTTCCTTTAACTAACTTTGGTTTTATTTGTTCTTCTTTCTCTAGTTGCTTTAGGTGAAAAGTTAGTTTAGTTGAGATTTTTCTTGTTTCTTGAGGAGGAATTTTATTGCTATAAGTTTCCCTCTGAGATTTGCTTTTGCTGTGTCTCATAGGTTTTGGGTTGTTGTGTTTTTATTGTCATTTGTTTCTAAGTATTTTTAAAATTTCTTTTTAGATTTTTTCACTGTAATGTCTTTGTTATATAGCAACGTATTGTTTAGCTTCCATGTTTGTGTTTTTTACAGTTTTTTTTTCCTGTAATTGATTTCTAACCTCATAGCATTGTGGTTGCAAAAGATGCTTGATAAAATTTCAGTTTTTGTAAATTTACCAAGGCTTGGTTTATGACCCAAAATGTGATCTATCATAGAGAATGTTCCATGTACACTTGAGAAAAAGTGTATTTTGCTTTTCTTGGCTAGAATGTCCTATAAATGTTCAGTCTGTCTAGTTTAATGTGTCATTTCAGGGCTGTGTTTCCGTATCAGTTTTCTGTCTGGATAATCTATCTCTCGGTACGAGAGTAGTGTTCGAGTGCCCTACTGTTATTGTGTTGTTGCTGACTCTTCCTCTCATGGCTGTTAGCATTTGCCTTATACACTGAAGTGCTCCTGTGTTGGGCACACAAATATTTATGATTAATATCTTCTTGAAATGGTCCTTAGATCATTATGTAGTATCCTTCATTGTCTCTTGAAATAGTCTTTATTTTAACAGCTATTTTGTCCGATATGAGTATTTCTACTCCAGCTTTCTTTTAATTTCTGTTTGCATAGAACATATTTTTCATCCCCTTACTTTCAATCTATATGTCTTCTTAGATCTGAAGTGGGTCTCCTGTAGAGAGCAACTATACAAGCCTCATGTTTGTATCCATTCAGCCAGTCAGTGTCGTTTGGTTGGAACACTTAATGCATTTCCATTTAAGGTAATTATCGATAATGTGTGTTACCATTACCATTTTCTTAATTTTGTTCTGAGTTTCTTTTTGTATGTTTTTTTCTTTTGTGTGTCTTTCTTCTTGTGTTTCTCACCTAGAGAAGTTCTTGTAGCGTTTGTTGTAAAGCTGGTTTGGTAGTGCTGAATTCTCTTAGCTTTTGCTTGTCTGTAAAACTTCTGATTTCTCAGTTGAATTTGATTGAGATCCTTGCTGGGTAGAATTATCTTGGATGTTGGTTTTTCCTTATCATCACTTTAAATATATCCTACCACTGCCTCTGGCCTGCAGAGGTTCTGCTGAAAAATCAGCTAATATATTTATGGGAATTCCCTTGTATGTTATTTGTTGCTTTTCTCTTTCTGCTTTTAATATTTTTTCTTTGAATTTAATTTTTGTTACTTGGACAAATATGTGTTGTGTGTTTCTCCTTGGGTTTATCCTGTATGGAGCTCTCTGTGCTTCTTGGACTTGGGTGAGCTATTTCCTTTCCTATGCTCTTGTTATTCAGTAACTAAGTCATGTCTGACTCTTTCCAGCTTCATGAACTATAGCACGCCAGGCCTCCTTGTCCTTCACCATCTCCCTGAGTTTGCTCAGACTCATGTCCATCGAGTCAGTGATGCCATCCAACCATCTCATCCTCTGTCGTCCCCTTCTCCTCCTGCCCTCAATCTTTCCCAGCATCAGGGTCTTTTCCAGTGAGTCAGCTCTTCACATCTTGTGGCCTAAGTATTGGAGCTTCAGCTTCAGCATCAGTTGTTCCAGTGAATGCTCAGGGTTGTTTTTCTTTAAGATTGACAGGCTTGATCTCCTTGCATTCCAAGGGACTCTCAAGAGTCTTCTCCAGCACCACAGTTTGAAAACATCAGTTCTTCTGCACTCAGCCTTCTTTATTGTCCAACTGTCACATTCGTACATGACTGCTGGTAACATGTTAGGGAAGTTTTCAACTATAATGTCTTCAAATATTTTCTCAAACCCTTTCTTTTCTTCTCGTGGGACCTGTGCAGTTTGACTGTTGGTACATTTCAGTCAGTTCAGTTCAGTTGCTCAGTCATGTCCAACTCTTTGAGACCCCATGGACTGCAGCATGCCAGGCTTCCTTGTCCATCACCAACTCCTGAAGCTTGCTCAAACTCATGTCCATCGAGTCAGTGATGCCATCCAACCATCTTATCCTCTGTCGTCCCCTTCTCCTCCTACCTTCAGTCTTTGCCATCATCAGGGTCTTTTCAGAAGAGTCAGTTCTTCGCATCAGGTGGCCAAAGTATTGGAGTTTCAGCTTCAGCATCAGTCCTTCCACTGAATATTCAGGACTGATTTCCTTTAGGATGAACTGGTTGGATCTCCTTACAGTCCAAGGGACTCTCAACAGTCTTCTCTAAAACCAGTTCAAAAGCATCAATTCTTTGACGCTCAGCTTTCTTTATAGTCCAACTTTCACATCCATACATGACTACTGGAAAAACCATAGCTTTGACTAGATGGACCTTTGTTGCAAAGTAATGTCTCTGCTTTTTAATATGTTATCTAGGTTTGTCAGAGCTTTTCTTCCAAGGAGCAAGCATCTTTTAATTTCATGGCTGCAGTCACTGTCTGCAGTGATTTAGGAGCCCAAGAAAATAAAGTCCGTCACTGTTTCCATTGGTACATTTAATGTTGTCCTAAAAGTTTCTGAGACTGTCCTCATTTCTTTTTGTTCTTTATTCTGCTCCACAGCAGTTATTTTCACCATTTTATCTTCTAATTCGCTTATCTGTTCTTCTTCCTCAGTTATTCTGATACTGGTTCCATCTAGTGTGTTTTCCACTTCAGTTGTGTTTATCACGGATTATTTTTTAATTCTGTTAGGTCTTTGTTAAACATTTCTTATATCTTCTCGGTCTGTGCCTCCATTCTGAGTCTTTGAGTCATCTTTACTGTCATTACTGTGAATTATTTTCACGTAGATTGCCCATTTTCTTTTCGTTTATTTGATCTTGTGGGTTTTTACCTTGCTCCTTCATCTGCAGCATATTTCTCTTTTGTATCATTTTGTTTAACTTACTTTGTTTATGATCTCCTTTCTATCCACTGCAGGCTCCTTTCCACTTGCTTCTGTTGTTTGCCCTTTGCTTGGTGAGTTTGGTCCAGGGGATTGTGTCAGCTTCCTGGTGGGAGGGACAGTAATCTGCACTCTGGTGGGTGACGCTGAGTGCTTACCTTCTTTCGGGAAGGACTGTGTCAGGTGGTACGGTTTGAGGTGTCTGTGAGCTTAGTATGGCTGTAGGCATCCTCTCTTTTGGTGAGAGTGGCCGTGTTACTCTCTTGCTGGTTGTTTGGTATGAGGTGTCCAGCACTCAGGCCTGCAGGCAGTTGGGTGTACCCAGGTCTTAATGTTGAGATGGTTACCTGCCCTGGTGATATAAGAGGAGAAGCCTACTGCAGGGACTGTTTCAAGGTGTTTCACGTCCACAAGTTCAGAGCTACGATTGGGAGGAACAGCCAATCATTCGGGTGAGAAGGTTCTTCAGACATGATCTGGGGGCTTTGGTCCAGTCCACACCATAACAGGTCTNGTACCCAGGTCTTAATGTTGAGATGGTTACCTGCCCTGGAGATATAAGAGGAGAAGCCTACTGCAGGGACTATTTCAAGGTGTTTCACGTCCACAAGTTCAGAGCTACGATTGGGAGGAACAGCCAGTCATTCGGGTGAGAAGGTTCTTCAGACATGATCTGGGGGCTTTGGTCCAGTCCACACCATAACAGGTCTTTGAGGGCCCGAGTGGAGAATCTGACAGAAATGTGTGCTTTGTGATAGAGGCTGTTGTTTAAGTTCATGTTGCTGTGGGAACAGCCTGTGGCCCAAACCCAGAGTATAGAACAAAGCCCCAGTGGAACTGCCTGAGGTTTATATTCATTGCTCTCTTCTATAGTTTCTTGTAGTGGAAACTTAGGTGATTGAATTTTTCATTTTTTCTAATACATACAATGTTACAAATTTCTAAACACTGCATTTGGTGTATCCCACAAAATTTTGAAATGTATTTTCATTTTGTTCAAAATACTTTAAAATTTCTCTTGAGAATTCCTCTTTTGACCCATAAGTTATTTAGAAGTATGTTGTTTAGTCTCCAAATACAATTACCTCTTGAGTATCATGGGGGTTAGGGTTGCTTCCCTGTGAATTTGAAAATTCATGTATAATTTTGACTCCCTCCAAACTTGATATCTTACAAAATAGCATACTGTTGGCCAAAAGCCTTGATAACATGAATATTTGATTAAGTTATTTTGTGTGTTGGTATATTATATACTATATTCTTACAATAAAGTAATCTAGAGAAAAGAAAATGTTGAGGAAGTCATAAGGAAGAGAAAATGCATTTATAGTACATGTATGTACTTAAAAAAAAATCTATGTGTAAGTGGATCTGTGCAGCTCAGATTTTTCTGTTACTAATTTCTAGTTTAATTTCATTGTTGACTGTATACATGGTGTGTTTTTAATTTTTTTAAATTTGTTAATGTGTATTATGGCCAAGAAGGTGGTCTGTCTTGTGACTGTTCCATGTATATTCCATGTATATATATTAATGTATATTCTTCTGTTGTTGGATGAAGCATTCCATAAATGTCCATTAAATTCAGTTGATCGAATGGGCTTTTCAGTTCAACTATATCCTTACTGATATTCTGCCTAGTGGCTCTGTCAAATTAATATTAAAAGAGTATTGACGTCTCCAGCTATACTAATGGATTTCTTTGTTTCTCCTCACAGTTCTTTTAGTTTTTTCCTCACATATTTTGACATGCTCTAAAGGTGGCATATACACCTTTAGAACTGTTAATGTTTTCTTGGAGAATTGACTCCTTTATCATGATGTAATGCCCTTCTTTATTTGTGATAATGTTCTTTTTGCTGAAATTTGCTTAGAGATTAATATAGCTACAGAAGTAAGCTCTGATTTCTGTAAGCATGGTGTGTCTTTCTCCATCTCTGTTCTTTTTTGTTGTTGTTCATTTCTTTACTTTTAATATCTGTGTCTATATTTAAAATGGGGTTCTTTCAGGAAACATCACTGGGTCCTGGGTTTCTGTTTTCATTACTTGACACATTTTCTCTTCCCATTGGTGTAGTCTGTTCTCATTTAACACATTGACTGGGGCATTATTGCAGAAACTAATGCCTGTGGCTGGTGATTTATTATGTAAGTGAATATTGAAACATCTCTGGTTAGTAATGTTGAGGTAACAAAAGATGTATTAATATGTCTCTGGTCAATAAGTTGTTCAGTTCAGTTGCTCAGTCATGTCCGACTCTTTGTGACCCCATGAATCGTAGCACGCCAGGCATCCCTGTCCATCACGATCCCCCGGAGTTCACTCAGACTCACGTCCATCGAGTCCGTGATGCCATCCAGCCATCTCATCCTTGGTCATCCCCTTCTCCTCCCGCCCCCAATCCCTCCCAGCATCAGAG